>NTHP01000155.1:95626-106877 GCA_003416845.1 Oplegnathus fasciatus
GGGGGTGCTGAAGTTTTTACAGGAGTTTCTGAGGCTTTGTGTAGTGTAGTGGTTCTACAAGCAAATCAGTGCATTCATTAGGTGGTTTCAGAGCGTTACGAGGTTCTGTAAATGCATTGTGATACAATACAGCAATTAAAAATGTACTTTTGAATACTTGAGTATATATAAAAGCAAATACTCCAGTACTTTAACTCAAGTAAAAATTTTACTGAGCAACTTTCACTTGTAGTGGAGTAATATTTGACCAGGAGTATCTATACTTTGACTCAAGTAATGAGGTTGTCCACCACTGAATATAGCTAAAGCTAATGTGGGACACAAATGTCTGTATCATATTTTATGATAACCCATCCAATACTTGTCAAGATATTTTACTCAAAACCACAAATGTCAACCTCATGGTGGAATTAGAGGATCACCAACGCAATAAGGACACATCCTCTGGAAGCCATGAATATCTGTACAGAATTTGGTACCAATGCATCAAGCAGATGAGGAGATACTTCACTGGAGGAGTGAAAAGTTTGACCTGCTGGTGGCGCTGTATGAAAATTTAGGGGATCACGAAAGTCACTAGGATTCATTCTCTGTGCACCATGAATATCTGTACCAAATCCCATGGCAAAACATTCCAACAGTTGTCATCCATGTCAACCTCCTGATGACTCTAGGGCAAGGATCAGGGGAGTAGGATTCATCCTCTGGGGACCATTAATGTCTATAGAAAAACTCATGGGGAAAACCTCAAAGGAGCTGGTCATTTTATTATCTGTGTGGATTTCAAAGACATTTTCTATCCCATGCTGTTTCACAGGCATGACGAAACTTGTAATTAGTATTCAACATATTGTGACTTCAATCTAAGTATTGGCACTGTATCAGGCTTCAACAACACAGCAGATATTTCTTGTCTGAGGCAGCCTCAGAATGTTGTTCGCCTTGAGCCAGAGACAAGCTTGGAAACACAGCAGGGCATATTTTAGTGCAGCAGTGTTAAAATGTCACAGTTGCGTAACATACTTTGTAAAAAGAGCAAGTTACTTAAGAGGAATAGGGGAAATTCGATGACTGGATCTGTTGTTCAGACTCAGTCTGTATGACGGGAAGTGACGGCACTCATCGTAAACATGAAGGAGGTGTGGTAATTTAGCCAGTGGGGAAAGGTGTGGCTTCTGTTGTGGAATTTGAGCTGGGAGACAAGGTTCACCCAACACGCAGGTAGGTGTTTGGAGAAAGACATGATTAGCTATTAATGGCAGTATTTTATCCTTTAGTCTTGTGAAAGTGAATGAAGGCTGAAACGTCTGGTTTCTCTCATTTGTAAGTCTGTCACCTTGCGAGAGTTGACTTGTAAGCTGCAGTTTTCATTTGACATTCATTGAAGTAACACTGTTGTGCCTGTTTAGTGTAGATTAAAAGATTACATTTCTTTTCAAAGTGTTTTAAAAGATATTTATATTATCCATTGAGGCTAACGTGTCACTTTTAAACTCTGAAAATCAGGTCAAAATGAAGAGTCTGGTTGTGTATTTTGGGCTCATCTTGGCATTTCTTTTGGGCTGCACAGAACAGGCTGAGGTAAAGAAAATAAACTGCACAAATCTAGCCTCCTCTCTCCCGTGTCTATTTTCTTTATTATGTTTCAGACAAGAACAATGTCTAATGTCTGTATATATTTAAGTTGCACATTTACAGTAAATCAACTCTCACTTTCAAACTGTTTCTGTGGTATTTCTAGAAACAGCGGAAAGCAGTTTCTTCTCAAGGTACGGTGCATGTTATTATTGCTTACAGTTTCTTGTAATGTACAAATTATGGGGGGTACCAGGCAACATATATTCAGATTTATTGTTGGTCGTCCTCCTGTTATTTTTCTCTTGCTAGCCTCAGGAACAGACTGCGCACAGATTAAGGCTCTCTCACCACAAGCATCCAGTGGGGTTTATGTAATCCAGCCTCCGCAAGTCAAGACCCCGTTTAAGGTATCATTAAAAACCCTAACCCTGACATGTAATGTACAAAGCTTAGTTACTGTTGCTACGCCTGTCAAGCTTTTGTTCTCTTTCTGTTCTTGCACGGTACATATGCAGTTTACAAAAAAAAAGACTGCAGATTTTTACACAGTTTTTTATTTTTATTTTTAAACAATGGGTCCTTGATGTCAGACAGTGTTAGACAAAATCAGGCTTCTCATTTCTTGTCAGCAACTGTCTTGTAAACTGAAATGAACTGAACTTTTGCTGGCAGATTTTACCAGCTTGATAATTACATAACATTAGCTTAGCTTACATTCTTGGGTTGCAAATGCAGCCCAAGAACCTGGTAAAGGAGTCTTAAATATGCACTTGATGGCTGCAGAGATGATATTGTGCTAAAAGACTGAGGCAAAAAGTCAGCATACTAGCATCCTTACAGCATTGTTATTGTATTGGAGTGTAGCCAGTGTATCACGTGTCACGTAGTGATACTGACACCTGTACAAAGTAACATCCATGCGACAGCATCCCCTGCAGTCACGCTTTACAGTAGTCACAGAATATGGTGCAACATCAGCTCCCACACAGTGGGGAAATACCATGCAGCAGTGGGTGTGCTGGTCGTGAACATGGCTTTTTTTTCTTTTTACATAACTAGTTACTGGTGTAGGTAGTAAGCTAGTTAGCCTCTTGCAGCTTACATTAGAGCAGATAAACACACTGTTAAATTTTTACACTTTTGCGACTGTGTTTTTGATTTTGGAAAGGCTAAGAAAAGACACCACCCGCAAACTCTCATGAATACCCAATTACAACAGTAATCATTTGACAAACTGTCAATTGCAACTTAACTGTGCAACTCTAAAACTGCGTTCTAGAACAGTTAGGAAAGCTTGGGATTGGAGCAGTGTTGGACACACACACACACTATGACAAAATCAAGGAGTGTGTCTATTATTAAATATTTACTTGAGTAGAAGTAAAATTACAGATGTAAATCTACTTCATCAAAGTAGATTATACCAAAGCCAAACAAGATATAGTATGTTATTGTAAGTACAATACTTAAGCTTAAAATGTAGTTCTTTTCTGTTCTGTAATGTTTTGCCTAAATCATATGCATATACTGACATCAGTAAAGACAAACAGTGCCATGGGCGAGAAAAAAAAATCAGAGTACGCATGTCGCTTTTTTATTTGTCACATAATAACATCTTTTCCAAAACCCTGTCGAAGATGTCTCAGTCTTTAGGTAGTGTGTAAAAAGCCTGGTAGCTGGTTTTCTCCACATATGTTTGGACCTGCTCAGGTGTACTGTGAGATGCGGCTCGATGGAGCCTGGACGGTGTTTCAGAGACGCAGTGGAGGAGCAGTATCCTTCAACAGGAAATGGGCAGCATATAAAAAGGGTTTTGGAAACCTGACACGTAAGTACTTGTTAACCGCTGTGTGTGTCATGACTTGTTATTATAGAAGAATTTAAAACTGGTTGTGTTTATTGAGGGGTGTGAGGCTAACTGTAATTTGAAATGACTGTGACATGCCTTACTAAACACGCAGTGAATATAAATATCCCAGAAAGATCTTTGTTAAATACACAACATATAGGATTAGGGATTCAATTTTCTATTAAGGCAAAACATTGCAATAATCAAAAGATTATTTTTCCTTGTTGACATTGTCACATGCTCTCCTCCAGAATGTTGGAGTCTTCACAGGCCGACGCAATGCAGCTCTAAAAATTAAAGTAGATCCTAAAACTAAATTAGATTACACTGCGAGGGTGATATGCACATTTTCTACCACACAGAAATGTATGCATATCAGGCTCAACTACCCCTGGAGGAAAGTGCTGTGTGAGCAGCCACGTCAGAAATTGCAAATTTGAACTGTCATTTGTCCCTGAATTCTTGCCTGACTTGCCTGCAGAAAACCTAAAAACCTTGCATCCTGCAGAAATGGCAACTGTTATGGTAAAGGGCCAAACTCTTTGTCTTAGGGTCAGGGAAACCTAACTTTTTATAGCTCTGTAAAGTGTTTTGAATAAAGGCATCCTCCAAGTAGTTACATATACTGAAGAAGGGATTTGTTTGTTTCTGTTAATTGGTGCAAAGACAGAAAAACGTAAATCCTTCCCTTGTGCTCTGCCAATATCCTCAGAGGACCACTGGCTCGGTCTGAAGAAGATTTTCTCTCTGACCAAGAACAAGACCAAGAAGTGGACCATGAGGGTTGACCTGTGGGACCACGACAGTGACAACGCTTTCGCTGAGTACAGGAACTTTAGCATTGGCAATGAGAAAGCAGCCTTCAAATTGCATGTCGGGAAATACAGAGGAAATGCAGGTACTGCAGGTTTTTCAAATGGCTGCTTTTTAGCTTTTCTCCACTAGACAAATGTTTCACATCAGAACATCATTATCAAAATAATTGTGAAGTCTGTGAGCACAATACAATGATAGAAGTCTTATTGTTTATCGTTACCTTGGAAACTACTGGCTTGTTGCTTTTATCAGATAATATTAATAATATTTTTGGTGCTTATGCTTGTGGTTCTCAAAACGAAGGCATTTCCTATAAAACTCATTGCTTCTTTCAAGATCTTTGCTTCATCAGAAAGTGATTTTTCCCTTTGACTTTCACTTCTTCCTAATCTGCTGTCAGTACAAACTCTGACAGCTTTAGCTCTGCTTTCTCTGAAACAACAGCACCCTCTTTCTGTTTTATTGTGTAAAGCAATCCAGCAGCCTCAAATCCAGCCTTAATACATACTGTAAGTGTAGAGCAGCCGGAGGCTGACAGTCTTTTCAGGAATGATCTTGTTTGTTATGTGTCTAGATTAATGATGTGTTGATTTACACATGATACAATGCTACACATGGCAGCTTTAAAGTGAGACTATGTAACCTTTGAAAGATTTTCTTTGAAAGAATTTATTGCACTCAGGGGTTTTACTGCTACAGCCTTACTTGGTCCGGTATGAGCGGTAGCTCATGGTGGCTAACATTAGCTAATGTTGGCAAACTTAAGCCAGAAATAACTGAATAAGTGAGTAAGCTCACTGACTTTATGAATCCTTTGCACTTGTGCTACTTTTGTGATACGTTTTAGCATGTCAAAGATACACAATCTTTATGGCAAATGTAAAATAAGAGGATCTGAAGGGACATTCAATGTGCCATCATCTTGTAACACTTGTAGTCACAATGGCCACTGTGGAGCAAAAGTTACATATTAAAGGAACCCTCTGAATTCTGTACTCCAGACTTCCTTAAATGGTTTCCAACTTTGTCCAAAGGTGATGCCATCCGTGGTGCCTATCCAGGCATCGACCAGAATGGCTACGGCTTTAGCACCATCGACCGTGACAATGACGGCTGCTCCCCATGCATCTTTGGTGACATTGCTGAAAGGGAATGTTCCTTTTCAGAGGGTGGCGGTTGGTGGTACAGCCGCTGTGGCTCCGCCAGTCTGAATGGTGACTGGCATCCCGCCGGTGACCACATCGGTTGGGCGTCAGGCCTCCACTGGCAAACCTGGAAAAGTCATGCACCTTACTCCATGAAGGCTACCAGAATGATGATCAAGTCTGTTTGAGAGGAGCCAACCCACATTTAACTTCATGGTGGCTTGTCTTGTAGCACAGTGAGACTAGTATTAGATTTTAGCACATATTCAAAAAAGGACTCCAACTTTTTTAATGATAATCTGTTTTTTTTGTTTTAGAAACTGGTCATATGGTTTATGTCAAACTTCCAGGGTTTTTCTGCCTTTGGAGATTGATTATTGTTTATACTTTCCAAATTTCTTTATGTCACAAAACGTAATTGTTGAGAAGAAGACATGTAAAATGGAAATTTAGCTGCAAATTATCTGGACATTTGTTCTGTGCCAGTTTTCATCACTGAGGTACTTCTTTCAAAAAACAGAGATATCAAAAACTTTCAAAATAAGAATGATGGATGGATTTCCAGGCATCCCTAAAATTCTTGCATTCTTGCAATTGGTTGTTACATAAATCAACCAAACCTGTGAAGTTTGAACAAACATTTAGAAACCATGGAAGGCAGTTAATGCTGGATGCTAGTGCTTACATAAGTTTTAAACTTGTATTGTTTTACTTTGTTATTTCTGGTGTACTAAGTCATTTTGCTGAGGATTTTGATTGATTCACTGAATGAAAGTCCACATGTGGTGCATTTTGGAAAGACTAACAATTCATAAAGTGCATCAATTTCATTTTGATATAACTCTGAGTATAAAATAATGATTAAATGTTTTTGTTTGCAGAATCCGTGTTTTGTCAAACGTTTTTTATTGCTGTTTTGGATTTAGGATTTTGGATATAGATGATATGAAACAAAATATGCAGACTAAAATTACAGTTCCCCTACTTTCCATCAACCAAAAGCATAACCTAGTTAACATTTCATGAAATATTCGGAATTCTGTCGACAACAGTATCAGTAGTTTAAACAGTATTTTAAATTACATGTAATTTAATAGTGGTGCATCAATACTCAGTAAACTTCAAACCAAAGTTGATACCATGTAAATTTATTATTGTTACATCATGAAAATAGTCTTTGTTTCTGTTCTTTGGAGCCATAAAACACATTTATAGTTTTTTTCATAAATATGTGGCTGTTGAGGTAGATATTATTTAACATCAAGGCTGTTATTATAAATTCCTAAAAAGTGAATCCACTTGCAGTTTTATGCTTCATTGACTGACTACAGAATGGAAAAAACTCCCACCCTGATGGATGACAACAGTATCTGGTGTATAAACCATCCCAGGAGTCATTTTGAGACAGATTCACATGTTTCTGTTAAACTTACTGTCAGAAAGACAGGAACCTTGGCTGCACTCAGTAAACCACAATCAGCTGATGTAATGCAGGCTACAGTCTGGTAACATGTAGAAGCTGCTAACAAGTACAGATAATGAATTTTATATTTGGCATCCATTATTTACAGCCTGGAGAAGCCTTTCATGGTCCTAGTTCAAGTAAAATATTTACCAGTGATTGATGACCACCACATAGCCTATAAATATATAGTAACATGACATTTTACACTTTACGAGTTGCCAAAGATCGCCCGAAAGCTTTGTTAAACAACGGGATGGTGCATAGTGGATTGTGGGATATTGAGGGCTGCAAAGGAATCATCAGTTAGTCCACAATTTGCAGGATCCAGCCCCTGAATTGAGACACCTATTTTTCACGTTTTTGGCGTTTTGACCTTTTGACCAGCTCCTAAGGTTAATGAGTCATTCACATTCTGAACTATTATTGTGTTTAACAGATTTATTCTATTAGACTCATGTATTAAACATAAACAATGGTTCTGCTATATTATATGAGATAGATAGAGCTAATCATATACTGTATATATTTATACATATACTGTATATATGATGAGATATAGAACATTTATTAGTGAGCTTTAGAGGTCCTGGTAGATTTTGTTTCTTTTCAACAGGGCCAGGCTAGCTGTTTCCCTGTTTCCAGTCTTTATGCTAAGCTAACTGTCTCCTGGCTTCAGCGTCATATTGAACGGACAAATATGAAAGTTTGAAGTACAGTCTACTGGTAAAACTCTCCCAAAGCAAGTGGTTCAAGTTCCAATTAATTCATTCAAGTTTACAATTGAACAGTTTGTCTTTGAATGATGTGAAATTACAGAAGGTGTCTAAGTCAGGCCAGAAGTCGATTCTGAATTGACAAGATGAGTCGGTGAGTTGACAGATCCAGAAATTGACATTCCCATGAAGTGCATTTATCCTGAATTGTTTCCAGAAACTACACTAACTGCACTGAAAAGAAAACTATGGTGAACTACAGTGACCACATTGCACCTTGGAGTCAAAACAGCAGAGCACAGGTTATGTCTTCGAGGTACACTGTTATCTGGATGAGTGTTTTCAAATCCCAGCCTATTGTAAGTAGAAAATTACAGAAATGTCTAGGAAAAATACTGTGGTATTTTTCATAGACAGGCTGATTATGGACTGGTCTTCTGTATGGAAGTTTCATGGCAATATTACCTTTTCTACTACAGTTAGTGAATTCCGGCATCTCCCAGAATGAAAAACTGCTGAAGTGAGCCCAGATACCAAGAACTACGACAGTGTCGGTGCCTCCTTTTATACCATCTAGTTCACTGGCAACGTAACGCAGCTGGCTACTTTGGATCTGGGCTGTACGGAGAGGAACACCGTGGCACCGGAACGCCACCAAAATGTTGTTTGCATCATCCAAGGCCATGAAAGGTCCAGACTGCCTTTCGCTGTGCAGGTTAAACTCCTTAAGATCTAAAAGTATTACAAAGGTAAGATTAAGCTGCGGTGTGATCAAATTGAAACTTCTGCCAGAAATCCCTGTGGATTAGCTGATTAGCTACCTGCTACTGCTGCTTTGAGGTGATCAAACCACTGCCTGACAGTGGAGTCTCCATATATGTGGACCATCTTGCCTTTCAGACACTGACTGATGTCCGAGGAGGTTTTGAATTGACGAACTGTGGTGCCCCCTAGTGCTCGCCATGCACCCTGGTAGTAATAGCCAGAGGGTCCGGACTTCACACTGCTGCTCTTCACCTCTGGTTGACCTGAGAGGAAGTCAAAGAATAAGGGTGGGGTTATTTAACACTTTTCTTATTGTCAACAGATCCCATGAAAAGACCAAAACCAAGGTCTCTCCCAACCTGTCAGTTCTTTACTACTGAAGAAGTAAATCTTTATAAATGTTTCATAAATACATAGATTTGTTTTGTAAACAAGCTCAGTAATTTCATGAAACGACTGTAGTTTTTTAGAATAACTTAATGGGACATGACTACAACAAATGCACTATTTGTTGGACTATTTTCAGCAGCAGATTAATACACATTTGGCGCACTAGTGATCAGCAAGACAGTGTATGTGGAACTGTATTGAAACAGTGCCCATTCATTGTGATAAAAGAATCACTCAGTCCAACAGTGTGGCTTATTAATGTATTTTTGAGTTGTGTTGTTTTAATTGTGTTTTAATTTACTTTAGCCTGGCTCGTAGCTGGTTACTAGTTTTTCACACAACTCTGCTGTGAAGAATGCAGAAGACGATGCAGTAACGTTGCATGAACAGGGACTTTTTATTTCTCTTCCATGGCAGGGAACACACCACACGGCCTTTCAGTAACTATCATGCTGCAGCCTGAGCTCATAGAGACTTTATGGCTGACTAAGGTAAATTAACTACCCCTAATAGCACGTACTTTTCTGTGGCTACGGCAATGTACTGGTACTTGCCTCACACACCTGGAGAGACTCACCTACAACAACAAACCCACTAGACTATATACAGGTTACCTGTAAGGCCAGTTTCATTAAAGGGGGAGGCTCGACTGGTAACACACAGGTGCAGATAGGCTGTGAGTGAGCCAACCCAGCATAAAATCATAGGTATTTCTAAAAAATAACGATATTGCTACAAAGAATTTGTTAACTGTTTGCTAACACCACTGACACCACTGAAGAAAAGCATACATAATGTAATATCTCTTACACACACTACAACACTGACAACATAAATACAAGAAAGAAGGACAAAACTTTGAAAACCCCTCAGCAGTTCCCCTCATCTCTACAGAGCGTTGTAGCGTCTTTCAGCTCATTGTTTTGGTTTTAAGCCCGGCAACTTTGCTGTTTTGGTTGACTCTCACCAGTTTCATCACTATATTTTATTAGATGAAGCAGGAAGCTGTTTTGATCAAAGAAAGCTCTGATTAACTAATTGTGCGAAACAGCAGACAGACAAAGTTAACAACTAGCTGGTGAACATAGCAAAGCATTTAGCAATTTAAGAGCCAGATATTTCCTTTAGGAGTTGGTGGAGACCAAACTAGAGCTAGAGGGAGAGTGAATATTGGACATTTGCCATTAACACAACTCCGAATGAATGCTAATGTTGCTACTGGATGTGTGAAATCAACTTTATATGGTGATAATATGTCAGTGTTACAGTATGTTTATAGCTCGTTGCGTTGCCCCCAAGTGGCAAAAAAGTGTGCATCTTTAAGTTTCTTAAAAGACTACATCCAAACTAAAATGTATAAATTTACAATAAAGCATAAATGAATCCCAGCAAATACTAAACAGTCTTCTTAATGAAAGTAGTGTGATTCAGACTGATTATTTTGATTTGTATTATCTCCAAACCTTTAGATTCAGTCGTCACTGCCTGTAGTTATAAACTTCTGAAAATCCCCACCAAGTAGATACATAAGTAGCACTCAGTGTATGTATTTATTAGAAGTTAAAAAAAATGCTGTTGTCCTGTTGCTCCCTCACCTTTGAAAGAACTTCTCCTTCCAAGTGATGTTGTTTTGGTATTCTCCCATGTAGTGGTTGATCCTGGCATCACAGCTCAAGTTCTGGCTTGTAGCAGAACCAAGGCTCGCCTGTACGGAGGTCAGTGTAGTTGCACAGTGGCTGCTGGGTTGGACGCAGGCAGACGTTACAGGTGATAGTTTGAGAGACTGAGCCTGAGCGGAAGATGCTCCGGAAGTAAATCCTGTCTGGCTCTTCGCTGTTCAACCTGCGCAGCACTGTGACAGCCTCGCTACTGTGAGCCAGCGTCACCTGACAGAGAACCAAAGTTTTCACTCTGTTCAGTCATATCAGGAAAGACAAATAAAGAGAACACTACTTAAAGCTGCACACTTTGTTTCAGGTGTAAACCAGATCGACTGTCACAGGACAGTCTCTGGAGAACTGACCATTCACTAAACCCCTCCCCTGAACAGCAATTGTCCAATCATAGCTTAGCATCGGTAAGTAGGCAGGTCTGTCAAGCTTTGGATTGCTCCACATGTTGAAGTGGTGTGCATCTGCAAAGTTTAGCATGGACGCCTAACCAGCTTACTACCTACAGTAGTAACACAGCGTTCCAAGTGGGGGTTACAGGTTACATTAAAAAAACAGTCCCATTCACGACTAGCACATCGACTGTGTAGTATTTTCCCAATGTGCAGGAGCCTCCTGGGTGCTACTATTAAAGAGCACACTGTAAGACATGATTCTGTGGTCAAGTAGATTTGAATTAATGTATTAGGTAAAATGTATTCAATTGTGTTTTTGATTTTGAGGCCAATATTTAATTAAATTTCAAATAAAAATGTTTGTAATAAAATCCACCCATTGCAGTTAAATAAAACTTAAGCATTATGTTTACCTAATCACAAATAGAGAGAATATTGCGTGAATTCAAATTAATGTAATCAGGC
>NTHP01000155.1:134702-197755 GCA_003416845.1 Oplegnathus fasciatus
TTTTTTTAGATGGAGGCAATAATAGATAGTCATAGACGGCTAATGATATGTGAGCTGTATTGTGAACACATGAGTATTTTGGTGTTTGTTTTTGTCTCCTTATCAGTATATTCTAGAGCTGTGCCGTAGTGAACAGCTTGTGGAACCTGACTTCATTTTGTCTCATCTGGACAAGATTAAACCGCGACACCCCACCCTGGTAGATGTGAGTGTCTACAGTCTAGATTAGTTGATTTCAATTCACAGATCAATTTTAACATTCCATTATTACAGCATTTCTGCCTCTTCGATCAGTATGTGTTTATTACTGTTATTGTGTGGGCAACCAGCTTATCAACACCACTTTGGCAGTTACTCAGTAGTGAACTTATAATATGTGTAGTTTTTATGTCCACATTACAGATGAAAGAATCAGAAGAGGAGGAAATAGCGGTTAAGTTTCTTGAGTTAATCCAGACTCTGCTCAAAGATCCTGAAGAGAGACGAGACTTTTTCTTGGTGAGGCAGTATCACTTACACTAGTAGTTTTAAGTAGCTGCAGAAATAGCAGATATACCTGCCTTTAGTTTTGTTTTTGTGATTCAGTAAAATGGGTTTAATCACAATCTCTTTTTGTCTTTCACAGGAGGTCTTCCCTGCTGAGTATGGACCTCAGTATGACAGCGATTTGCAGACGCTGTTTTCAGAGTTCCTCTTTCGGCTGGCTCAGCTGTTGCCAGTTCCTGACCTCGAGCAGGTGAGAGGTGTCACTTTGTTATCATTTTGATAAAAAGGTAGAGAATCTCACTGTCAAAGAACAACTTAAACTACCATACTGCTTCTATACTACTATACTAATACAGCTGAATTCCAATGACAGGGGAAGAAATTAAAATCACCCTTCTTGGGAAAATATACAGTCAAAATATCTTAAAAAGTGGGTTTTTCAGCTCTGAGGCTTTATTTAGCAAGATCTGTTACACTAACTTCTAAATGTGAAAGAACTATTTTAATACTACACAGAATCAAAATTTGGTTGCGAGAAAGTGAACACTAGTGGAGATATAATTTTTTGAAAATCAAAGATTCTTTGTTCGGTTAAAATGTATTTATTTTTATTCAGCAACAGCTGTTTACATGAATACATGTTGCAAATGATCCTTACGGTTTCTTGGATGTTCAGTACAAATTTCAACCCAGTCCAGTGAAAAATAAGCAGTTGAATACACAAAGAATGGAAAAAATGATGAAATTTCAAAAATGAGTAACTAAAAAAGTATTTGGAGTAGAGCTGTAGGATTTTGCAAGGTCCCATGAATTTAATAGAAGTTTTCACATGCATTTTTGCAAGAAAATCCAGGACATGAACTGGGAAAAGTTCTGAATTCTGGGTGAGTTGGTATGGAATGACCCTTTTGCCAAAGTAAAACAGACATGATGGTATAACCGTAGTGGGTAGTAATATGTCTTACAGGTGTATAATCTGCAAATCTGATGTTTTGGTATCCTATTTTTGTAGACATCTTTTTATTATATTGGATTTGACAAGATGTGTGTTTTCATACATCTCCCACAGACGGTTTCCTGGCTTGGAGCCGAATGCTCAGTGTTGGAGGATTGTGTGCATTCAGTCTCTGAGCCTACAGACCTGAAAATTTTACTCCAGCACCACAAACACCTTGGGCATTTGGAGCAACATGGTAAGTCACTTCCCATAACCACATCTATTACATTTCACTTTCATTGCTGAAGACAGAACTCTGTGACAGTAACTTATTTGTCATTCTGGTCCTTTTTTGTGCAGTTCCACCTTCCAGCATGGGCGACAGCATCCTCTCCTTCCTCTCTGCAAGTTCCCCTAGCAGAGTGGCAAAACCTACAGAACAACCTGACCAATCAGATCCACTGCAAGGCCTCAGTGATGACACACCCACTGTATCGTTTGTGGATGACGTAGCAGTTGAAATAATCACAGTGACAGATTACGCAGAGGTTGAATTGGGTGCAAGCACCGACATCGAGGTGGTGATGGGAGAAAACTCCTTTGAAGAAACCGACACTAGCACGGTGGCTGAAGATTCACTGGTAGTGCTTCCTGTTGAGACAACCAGGGAGGAAGAAGTAGGTGGTGCAGGGGAAGAAGCAACACAAGAAAAACCTGCAGGTGGTTTAACAAACATCATCCTTTCAGAAGTTAACAAGGACGACCTAGCGTCCTCCCAACACAAAATCTCCGTGGGGCCTCATGACTGCCCAGACTGCGAGAAGAAATTTAAGTTTGCCTCTTCGCTGATCGCCCACAGGGTCATCCACACAGGTGAGCGCCCTCACCAGTGCAATGACTGTGGACGCTGCTTCTCTTTTAGGCAGTCCCTCGACAGGCACAGACACACGCACAAAACTGGACGCAAGTACGACTGTGTTATCTGCGGGGAGACCTTCCACTCCTTGTCTGCCCGCACAGAGCACAAGCAAACACACATGGAAGATGGTGTTTACACGTGTTATCAGTGCGACAAGAAATTTCACTGGGAGCTGGCTCTTGCGAGGCACCTGAAAACTCACACCGATGATCACAACGCAAACAGGCCCGCAGAGGGCCGCAAGGATGGGCAGGAGCTTATTATAGGTGATGACGATGTCAGCAAGGCTCCTGTTGCACTTGCTGAGCCCAACAGGCAGGAGCAGGCGGATGATAATGGTGATCCTGATCCAGAGAATGCAGAGGTTCAGAGCAGTGAGCGACCCACCTCTGAACCTGAAGGCACGGTCCCAGAACTAAACAATGAAGTCATTTCCCTGGTGAAGGTCCGCACAAGTGGGCGAAAACGCAAACCGACCATGAAGATCCAGGTGATAAATTTACAGAAGCGCATGACCAGTAAAAGAAGGAAGGAAACTAGCAGCGAGGCGAACCCTCCACAGCTGAAGCCTTTGCCTTTCAATTGGTAAAACCATCCATCCTCTTTAACCACCTTTTGTGTGTTCTTGTCTCACAAATGGTTTCCTTCATTACTGTTTATGTCCTCCTGGTTTTTGACAGGCTTAGTACATAGAAATACATATAATGTACAATATTATGTTCAGTTGAATATATGGTGGCTGTGATGGGACATCAGGCAGGTCAAGTGTCTTTTTCCTTTTTTGTTAACAGTGCAGAGCACTCTTACGGGTCATCCATGGTCTCATCAAAGGACGGTGATGAGAGTGAGTGTTCATTTTTAGAAATATAATTTTTTGAAAATCTGGTAGCCTGTAAATTACAAGCCAGAAAATTCACTAATAATTGCCCTGTCATTTGTCCATAATTAAATGAAATTGCAAACAATTCCTTTGAAAAAAGTTGCAAATTTTCCTTGTAAACAAAAAAGAAATTTACTACACTGAAAAGAAGTCAGACACTATAAAATAAGTAACTGCCAAGTCATGCATGCTGAAATAAACTGTAATGACAAAAATACCCTCAATATTTTTATGAAATTTTCAGCATCAAGACTATAGAAAGTCAGAAGTTAACCTTGAATGACTAATTGCCAAGTTGGGCCTGTATATCCTTAAATGGGGATAGGGAGCTTTTTTTTTTTAATATTGGATATATGGGATAGTTGGAGCTGAAACAATTAATTGCTTACTTGGTCGACAGACAATTATTCAGCAAATATTTTGATTATGGACTAATTGTTGCAGTCATTTTTCAAGCAAAACTTCCAAACATCCTTTTGTTCCAGCTTTTTAAATGTGAAGCTTTGCTGCCTTTTATATTTTTAGTTTTTTTTATATATATATATATATATATATATATATATATATATATTAGTAAATTGAATATCTTTAGGTTTTGGACTGTTGGTCGGACAAAACAAGCAATTATATTTTATAGTCGACATTTTATAGACAAAACTATTTAATTGATCAATGGAGAAAATAATGGACAGGTTAATCAAGAATTAAAATAATCATTAGTTGAATTCCTAATTTCAGTATTTTTGTGTGATATTTGTTTAATTGATTACAATAAGATAAGTGTCAACAGTTAAATAATCTACATCCGACTCAGACAAAAAAACCCAAGTGAGATGGCAACAGCTTGTTTACAATAGTTACACATTTTCCTGCCGATATGTGAATATTCTGTCTTGATGATAGTAGTTTCTTATTGAGCAAATGTGTCATTGGAGGTCAGCATAGCTTTTTTTAAAACTTATTTTTAAGGCTAAATTTCCAACTTCTTTTAAACTAATTGTATGCAATTTCATTTTAGTTATGGACAAATTATTAATTTTCTGTCCTGTAATTTCAGGGTTACTGAAAATCCTTTAATGGCTCTTACAAACATACAAGTCCAAAATGCAAGCGTGTTATTTTACCATTTCTTGGCACAATGTTAATTTCTTGCTCCAGTTTCTAATAACTTTGTTTTTCCATAAGGTTCTGTAACAGATGGCTCATCAGCTGCTTTCTCCTGTCCTAAGTGCTCCTTCCACCACCCAGAAGAAGCACAGGTCCAGCAGCACATTGACAAGGTTCACTCTGTTGAGACTGAGGATGACAAGCTGTCTCTTCAGCCCTTCCCCGATGAAGAAGGACGTTTTAGTTGTCCAGACTGCGACAAGAGCTTCAAGTTCCAGTCCTTACTAAAAGCCCACCAGCGCATCCACACAGGCGAGCAGCCCTTCCTGTGTTCTCAGTGCGGACGCCGGTTCTCCTTCAAACAGTCACTGGAGAGGCACAAGCAGACACACAAGTCCGGGCGCAAGTACGAGTGCCTGATCTGTGGCGAGTTCTTCAAGTCCCCTGTAGCTCAAAGGGAGCACAAGAGCACCCACATGGAGAACGGTGAGTACCTGTGTTCAGAGTGTGGCCGGGCATTTGCCTGGAAGTCTGCACTGGTGAGACACCTGAAGACCCACGGCGAGGATGCTGACAAGGTGGAGCGTTCTTACAAATGCCCTCACTGTGACCTGGGCTTCAGCTGTGCCAGCTACCTCAACAGGCACCTCCAGACTCACCAAGAAGAACGAGTACACACCTGCAACTGCGGAAAGAGCTTCGCCTACCGGGCAGCTCTCACCGCACATCAACGCATCCATCAAAAGGAGCGGCCGCACACATGCACGCAGTGCGGCAAGGGATTCCTCTACAAAGGGGGTCTGCTGAGCCACATGAAGATCCATTCAGAGGAAATGCCCTTCATGTGCTCCTTCTGTGGTAAAAGCTTCAAGAGGGAACGTAACATGAAGAAGCACGAGCGCTGCCACACCAGGGAAAACGTATTCAGCTGCTCACAGTGCGACAAGAGTTTTGTCTACAAGGCGACTCTGATCAGACACGAGCTGACTCATTCAGGCGAGAGGCCGTACCTCTGCTCTGACTGCGGGAAGGGCTTCTTCTCCCACGCCGAGCTCCTGAAGCACGAGCGCTTCCACACGGGCCACAAGCCCTTCCAGTGCCCCCACTGTGGCAAGAAATTCACTCAGTCCTGCTACCTGACCATCCACCTGCGCTACCACACCGGAGTCCGGCCGTACTCCTGCACCGAGTGCGACAAGAGCTTCCTCAGTGCCAACCGCCTGAAAAGACACCAGCGAACACATTCAGGGGAAAAACCATACCTGTGTGTAGAATGTGGGAAGGGATTCAGGCAGTCATATAATCTCAAAATGCATCAACGAACACATATCATGAAGTTAACATAACAAAGACTTATTTTACTTACTTACCGATCTGGAGATTAAAATTTTGGTAATTGAAATAGTATGACATAGATTAGTTTAGACTGGGACAAAAGCTACTGTAGATGGATTGTGACTTAATCTTCTATGCAATTGCGGTGAACTGCATCTAGTATAGGAACTTTCATGTTGAATGTCCCCATTTTTTTCCATTATACTGAATGCATTTGATTTCCAGGTTGTGTTACAATTAAAGCACACTGAGCAGAGGAATATGTTTTTCAGATTCATTGTGATGTAACTTTGTTTTGTCTAGTCATCTTCTCTCAAAATCTTCAAATCATGAACAGAAAAAGGTTTTACATAAATCCAGTCTTTATTGTAGGCGTGATTTACAACAGAAAATTTAACACTGGTTTGGAAAAAGAGGCTACAACAGTTTTGTGCTAGAACAAGTTACATTTTCTTTGAACAGCAGTGGTTTAATTTCAAACAGTAACACAAAAACATACTGCGGGTTCTCTGGCATGGAGGCTTGTGTCTCAGGTCAGGTACAGACGGTTCTACAGCCAGTCACAGGTCACTTTTGAAAATCAGCTTAGACATCTGAGTATTTAGTGTTGCTTCTTTACAGAATAGAGGAATTTAGGTGTACATCACTGGGTTTACTGACAAACTTCAAGTACATGAAGAGGACAAATGGTGACAATTTGCTTTGTGGAGTCATTTTATGAAAGTTTCATGTGAAAAATGAAAAAGATCAAAGTACTAGACAACTAAGCTACTGCTGAACCTACTGAAAGAGTTTGGGCAGTGCTTCACCCATGAGAAAGGACAACATACGAAAGACTTCCCTGCCCAAGAAGGCAATGCCTCACTCGTAACAGGACACACTGGCATACATGATAGTTTCAGCCAAGTCGGAACGGAAGTACTAAGAAGGCTATGCAAAGCAGCAGCCCTGCTGACTGACCTACACAGCTATGTGCAGAGTGATGGGGCAGTGGTCACTTCCCATCACCTTGTTGCGGATCTTGCTGTCGCACAGACCCGGCAGCAGACTGGACGACAGCACAAAGTAATCGAGCCTCCAGCCCACGTTCTTTCCGCGGGCGTTCATCATGTAGGTCCAGAAGGTGTAGGCGTGGGTCTGCTCGGGGTAGAGCTCGCGGAAGCTGTCGGTGAAACCGGCCTCCAGCAGCTGGCTGAAGCCCTCGCGCTCCTCGGCGGTGAAGCCTGCGTTTTTCTTGTTCCCCTTGGGGTTCTTCAGGTCTATCTCCTGGTGTGCGACATTAAGGTCGCCACACAGCACCAGGGGTTTCTGTATGTCCAGCTCGCTCAGGTATGCCCGGAAGTCCACGTCCCAGGTTTTGCGGTAATCTAGGCGCACAAGGCCTCTGCCGGAGTTTGGCACATAGGCAGTCACCAGGAAGAAGTTGGGGAACTCGGCAGTGATGACGCGGCCCTCCTTGTCATGCTCTTCTTTGCCTGAAGGATTGGTAGAGGAGGTTCAGTTAACACTTGAATGCAATTACTTCACCAGGAGTCAAAGACAAAAAAGGTGTAGATGCATGCAATTAAAACTTGTGTTTTTTGTGCAATTTCCAGACTTGGTTGATGTAATTACACCCAACAATCTAAACTTAAGAAAACAAACGATTCTTTTTGCCATTTATTACGCCAGTGCAGGTTCAAGACTTCATAAACCAATGAATGCTATACAGGCCCAGTGTTACATTTTAATCGTTCCAAATGATACAACAGCATTAGAAGACACCACTCACCAATGCCATAGGTGACTTTGAGGGGTTCAGTCTTGCAGAGCATGGCCACACCACTGTAACCCTCCTTGTCATCCGACCCGGCCCAGTACTTGTGAGGGTACTCGGGCATCGAGGTGATGTCAGCAGGGAGGGATTTCTCTGCACACTTTGTCTCCTGCAGGCACAAAACATCTGGAGCCTCCTCACGCACCCACTGGGAGGACGAACACAAGCGTTAACCATTAAGACCAGTCTCAAAACTTAAGTTGGCAAATCATTTATGTTGCTTTAGTTTCTCTGAAACTCACGTCCAGGCCCTTCTTTTTCACCCAGGCCCTCAGCCCGTCGACGTTCCAGGAGGTGATTTTCATGTTGGCGTTGCGTCCATCTTTGCTGGTCATTTTGTCAGGAGGATCATCGTACATTATTGGGGCCTCTGGTTCCTTAGCCTTCTTTGTTTTCTTTGCAGAAGCTGTGAAAGAAACATATAAGGTCATGAAAGTGGCAGGTCCCACGTGTTTTGAAATGTATTCAAGTCATTTAATATGTAGAGAACAGTATGTATTTGAATGTGCATTAGTGCATGCTGTAGTACCAGAGCCTGTGTCATTTTCCCCATCTGCAGCCGCCTCCTCTGCCTTCTTGCCTCTCTTCATACTTGAACTCGCTCGGACCGCAAACACAGCACGCACACACAACAGCACACGCGCCGCTGGGAAAACAGAGGAAGAATTTAAGTGAAGTGTTCGTCTGATGCTACAAAAATATGCAAGATTCATTGAGGTTTGTCAAAAATTATAACTGTTTAAATCACTTGTCAAAGGAAAAGTCCAAAATGTGCTGTTTTCAGCTTGTCAAATGTGAGGATTTGTTGCTTTTCCTGTTTTATGTCATTGTAAATAGATTTTATTTTGGGTTTGAACATGTGGTCAGACAAAACAAGCAATGTGAAGATGTGCCCTTGGGCATTTTTTTTCTTCTTTTTACCATTTTCTGGCATTTTACAGACTAAACAATTGTTTGAGATTGAATTGTTTGAAAAAGTTGACAAATTATTAGCCTTATAATTCCAATTCAACATATTTGGGGTTTTCAGTCATCAACACATCTATCTATGCAGTCTCTCCAAAATTACAATGTTTGAGAGCTAGATAACCGACAGTATTTATTTCACAAGAACACACACAGTAACACAAAGAAACATATTTGATACGGATCCCTTAAGCTTAGTTGAGTCCGGACTAGAGCTGAATCTAACGATTATTTTTGTTATCAGTTAATCTGCTGATTATTTTCTCAATTAATCGTTTGGTCTGTAAAACGTTAGAAAACTGTAAAATGCCTATCACAATGTGTGATGACCTCATCAAATGTCTTGGTTTGTCAGACCAATAGCCAAATCCCCAAAACATTCATTTTATTATAATACAAGACCAAGAAAAGGGGCAAATTTTAACCTTTGAGAACCCGGAACCAATCAAATTTTTGGAATTTTTGCTGGAATGATGAGTCGATTATCAAAATAACTGCCGATTAGTTTTCTGTCTGACTAATTGATTAATTGACTAATTGTTGCTGCAATTAAGATACAGTCCTGAGCAGGATATTTTGCAGTCAAAAAACAAACTTTTGGTTGAAGCTCCTACGTAATGTTGACACCGTTTCCAAATGAGCTCAAACACATCTTTGGCATTTCTGCTCTGAAACTTCTTGTTATTGATCAGCCCGCATATATACTAACACCATACTTATCTGCAATATCGGCCAATATCTGCTGATATATCGGTCTATTTTTACGGCTAACATTGACAATTTTCTCCAGCTGTATGTCTTTTACTTTCACGAAGACCAACTTGAGTATCTTCAAAAAGGCTTAAAACTTTAGCGTGTACTAACACTCACATAGATGCATATCGGCACCAGTATCGGCCTGTCGGATGTTGGCCGAACTGCTCCCTTCTTACAAGAAACAAAAGTTCAGTTCCGCGTTTTCCCTGCGTGTCCTCGCGTTACAAAATGCCTGTTTTACACGCATGCAATGGTTTAACAAAAAGTGCTCGTGAGGCTGACACAGGTTAAGTGGATTTTAAAGGCTTAAATAAATTGTCTGACAAAGGGGGAGCACGCTGAGCGGTTATGTTGATGTAACCTAAGTCGTTGCTGTGGAGGAGCAGATAGTCAAACACACTAAATACAATATATCAATGAGCTTATAACCCGCCGGATACTAAATTAACACCATACATGCAGAAGCTATTTAGTCATTTTTACGCGTTACACAACACGTTTAACGGCATAGCTATGCTAACGCTAGCTTTTCCTCTGTGACAAAGAGCACACAGCCAGCAGCAGACGGCCTGCACTGACAATGAATGGAGAATAACCAGCCGGCTACTAATCAGCTCCCCACACAACTTATTTGATTAATCGATAAATGCAAATGTTAAATAACGGCAGCGTTATTTCAAAGAGTTACGCGTTTCAGGAAAAGGACATGCAAATCATCTTACTTGCACTTTCACAACAGGATGCAAAGACCAGACAAGTGCTGCTTCACAGTCAGTCACTCCCCCCAAACTCACTCACTCACTCACTCACTCACTCACAAAGCACAGCAAAGATTTCTGACCACGTGCTTGTGGAACTTAGTGGCTGCCTAAACGTATGCCGGATAAAAATGACCCCAAAACGCCGCATTTTTATTCCTCATTAAAAAAGAATAAAATAAAAATACACAACACTAGCTGCTGTAATGCATATAACATTATTTTAACGTGCTGCCGAAGTAAAACCTTATTTCGACAAGGCTTTTTGGTGAGGCCAACTCTACAGCTGTCAGTGTTTGGGGGCCCCGAGCTTCATAGACAGTTGTTAAGTTACAGAAGTTAGCCGAGGCTGTGAAAATATTAGTTTAAAAGTTTAACTGGCATGAATTTGGATTAATGTGACTACTATCGAAGGAAAGTGAAAACGTAGGTATACCTAATATTAATTTGTTATTAATGCTGCATTACTATAAGCTAGTTTTACGAAGACAGTAAGCTGTCACTGCTAGCATAGCAGCTACACAGCACAGGTGCTTTATTTTGGTTTGGACAATATGTGTGTTTTTTGTTTTTTTTACCTATAACATGGGATTATGTATGTTAAATATGGATCAGGAGGGTTACTGTGTAGGCTAATGTAGTATCTCCCTACATGTCGCACTGTCCCTGCTTTTTAAATGTAAAAGTATATTTTAAAATGTTAATTTTGACAGTTAAATGTTAGCATGCTTATGACTGAAACCTTACAAAATATAACTGCCCAATTAGGATGAGTGCATAATTCACCAAAAAGCACTTCGGGAAAGTTACATTTTAAAGTTGATCTCGCTGTGCTGTGGAAGCCCATTTCTGCCTGGAAAAAAAAGGAAAATTATGAGAAGTTGTGATAAAAATGGAAATAGTCTTGGTGAGTAAAAGGTAAGAGATACTAGATTAGAATTATGAGATACTAAGTCAAAATTTTGACTCACAAAGTTGAAAATTATGAGAATAAAAATTTAGTTTAAAATTTTAACATAGCATCTCATTTTTTTCTAGGTCAAATGTCATACTTTTGAATTAATATCTAATAATTTTAACTTAGTATGTCATTATTTTGTCTTAGTCAAAACTTTGACTTAGTGTCTCATAATTTTGTCATACAGGTGTACTCCATCGATATAATATTACACTTCTACAGAATTAAGGGACTTACGAGAAATAGATTTAAAGAAGAAGAAGTGGCAGAGCCTGAGATGTTCTGACTTTTAATCTCAAGTATAGGTCAAGCTCCAAAAACCGATTTGAATGAAAAACATTTACAGAGCCAGGGCTGTGTATGAACACCAGATTTTTTTTCAGCACACACACAGAACGGATAGCTAGTGGACCGTGAGGAGATATTTGCTGAATTTGACAAAGAGTGTATTGGATTAGAATTGCAGACTGCACCCTTAATGCAGCTCAATAGCATCTTTAATGTGGTGTACCATGCCTGGTAAATGCTCATGCCTTTAAGACTTCACACCCCCAGTTTGTAAGGCAAGCTTTCTGCTGAAAATGTGTCCCCAAACTGAAGCTAAAATAACCCAGAGGACAACATCGGGGTTATCAAAGAAACTCCCTTTAAAGTGTTAAAACTGGAATTTCTCTCATCAGAAATGTAAAATATTAAAATATAAGAAAATAAAACAAACATAAACAAACTGTTTTATTCTGGTAATCTAAACTTTTTGGCAACGACCATCTAGCTTACCATGCCATCTTGCTACTGATTGCTCCTGTTTTTTACTGTCATCTGTTGGACTGAACCAATGGAGCTGGCAATGACTAAAATGAGACCAAATTTAATGTGTATAATCAGTGCAGTACCCCTTTAATATCTCATAATTTTGACTTAGTATGTTAAACTTTTGACTTAATTTTGACTGAGTATTTTTATTTCGTATTGTGTCTAACTCTTTGTATTTGGTGGAAATGGGCTTCCAGGAGAGATGAAGTAATGAAAGGGAAAATATACTTTAAAACAGATACTGTACTGCTGTAACAATAAGCTTCTTGGCTTCCATGCAAAGACAGAATGCATTAGTCTTCACTGCACATTGCTTTTCTCTTTCCTAAAAATAGTTTTTAGCTGCCATGACTGTAGTAATTGGATTTGAGGGCAGTGCCAATAAGATCGGCATAGGAATCATCAGGGATGGTGAAGTGCTTTCCAACCCTAGACGGACCTACATTACCCCACCTGGTCAAGGCAAGTCAGATTTCTGCTAATGTCACCCTCACTTCACTGGTGATATGTCAAAGTCTAGCACTCTTGCATGTGAGGTTGACAACAAGTTATTTTACCCATCAGGGTTCATGCCGAGTGACACAGCCAGGCACCACCGTGCTGTCATACTGACTGTCCTCAAGGAGGCGCTGGAGCAAGCAGGGCTGAAGCCTGCAGAAATCGACTGTGTGGCATACACCAAAGGTAACATAAGATCCTGGGTCCTCACCTTGTAGTAGGGTAAGATTTTACCTTGCATTTGAACAATGCTTACCCTCATGACATTAGTGTGTAATGATGTACCCATGCCGTTACATTGGAAGAAGCTGTATGGTGTAGTTATCTTCTTAGTCTAGCTTTAGGGTTGCATGTCAAACTCTATGAGAATATAAGAAAGTGACATTGGTTTTTAAGATGGTGATAATTTTGAAATAAGCTACCAGCTGCCAATATTTGACAATTTCCACAGCCAAATTAGTTTAAGGTTATAAGTCTTAACTGTTTCCCTTTCTTGTCAAGATAGATAAGCCCCTGAAACAGCATTCAGAGGACATTAAAACTCTCAACTAAAATCAAGTTCATGAAATTCTTTAGCGTTCCCGGGTCTGTAACAGAGGGTGAGGCAGTAGGCCTTTTCACAGAAGATATGTCACAGTAGGGAAAGCACAGATGTGAATAATAAAATAAATCTGAATTTCTTTCTGATTTCAATTAGCTTTTTCTACTATGACAAGTTAAAATGTCTGCTGTAAAAAGCAAAATCACAATCCTTATATCTATCATAATGACAGGAGGGGACATTGACTGATTGATATCCATTTTATTTTGAAAGACCTGGCCTAATACATTGGATATATCCACTACAAAACTAAGCTGTCATGTCATTAACCTGGTAACACTTCCACCAGTGATCCATGTTTATTATTAAAAAGCTCTGTGCACTAATTTCACCCACAGGGTATTGGGTGAGGGGAAAAAGGAAGGACTTTTTCATCAGTGGAAATTGATACAGATGCAGCATAGCAATCATGTGATTATCCATAAAATAAAACTTACGTTCATCAGTGCCTGCAGGGGCAGCATCAAACTGATGTTCTTTCTCAAACAAGGATATAATATCTTTTATCACTCCAACGTGACAAACAGTCCGTCTTTCTCTCTTCCAGGTCCTGGTATGGGGGCTCCCTTGGTGACGGTGGCTCTGGTGGCTCGTACAGTCGCGCAGCTTTGGGGGAAGCCGCTCCTCGGTGTCAACCACTGCATCGGGCACATTGAGATGGGTCGACTCATCACAAAAGCCAACAACCCCACCGTGCTTTATGTTAGTGGAGGGAACACACAGGTTGGTTTCTGTATATAGGTCTCAAGTCTGCATCTCAAGTCTGCACCACACTTCCCGATGATCAGCTGCCAATTAAACAGTGTTGACAGAGTTGTAACATACACTGAGTTATGAGATTATCAGGTACAAATGTAATTACACTTTTGTCCATTTCTTCCTGTGCAGGTTATTGCATACTCCGAGCGGCGGTACAGAATATTTGGGGAGACCATCGACATCGCAGTTGGCAACTGTTTGGACAGATTCGCTAGGGTTATTAAGGTGCGTGCCATTATGGTCTTCATCATGGAAACTGTTTGGCTTTTACTGTGTGTGATAGATGTGTGTTAAAACTGTAAGTGTTTCTCCACTCAGATCTCCAATGACCCCAGTCCAGGCTACAACATAGAGCAGATGGCCAAAAAGTGAGTGAGAGTCACTAAGCAGCTTCAACTGGACTGGTTTGGAACGTGTTGTGTGCTTAATGTTTGTTTTGATACTACTAATAATTGTACACTACTTCACTTTGCTTCTTGTCCATGCTGTTAGAGGGAGTCAGTACGTGGAGCTGCCATATACAGTAAAAGGAATGGACGTCTCATTTTCTGGGATTTTATCCTACATTGAGGTGAGCTTTATCTCGTCCGTGGAACTATTTATCTACAATAAGTGCTTTAATCTTCTGTTATCTTTTGACAGGGTGTAGATTTTAATTAGGCAAATCCTGAAACTGATACTCAAGGCTACAGTTTGACATCACACTACTTCACCACTCTTTTGGTTGATGATCGTAACAGTACTTTTTTTTCTTCCATAGGAAGCTGCTCATAAGATGCTGAGCTCTGGTCAGTGTGCAGCAGAGGACCTGTGTTTCTCCCTGCAGGTACTAAGAACCAACACCATCAGTTAGTCTGTTAATATAGTGCTGCCCTGAGGTCGGTAAAAATAAACATGTTGTCCAATGGTTATTTTAGAATAAAGCCTCATTCAGACAACTTAATGTTAAGATCAGCATGTCTGGAAAGCTTGCTTGATACATTTGTTCTAAAATGTCATGATTAGGGCTGCAACTAAGATTTTTTTTCCATTATGGATTAATCTGCCGGTTGTTTTCTCAATTAATCGTTTGGTCTATAAAATGTCAGAAAATAGTAAAAAATGCCTGTTAAAATTTCCCTCAGCCCGAAGTCCAAAACAGGACAAAATCGAAAGGTATTCAGTTTACTATCATGTATGACAAAGAAGCTGGAAATGTTTGGCATTTTTGCTTGAAAAATGACTAAAACAATATTCAGTTATCAAAATAGTTGCAGATTAATTTTTTGTCGGTCGACTAATCGATTAATCAACTAATTATTGCAGGTGTAGTCATGATGATACATTTTGTCAGTGTTGCCCCGCACTAACGCCTCCCTCCCTGCAGGAGACTGTGTTCTCCATGCTGGTGGAGATCACAGAGAGGGCCATGGCTCACTGCGGCTCCCAAGAGGTCCTCATCGTCGGGGGGGTTGGCTGTAAGTACATTAGACATGGATGCTTAAAGGAAAAATCCCAAAATATTTTAACCCTGTGTGCTCCTGGTTCATGTTGGTTGGTGTATTTTTCATCATCCAGTGGCCAAACGTCCAGATATTTCCAGTAGCTATAATACTGCAGTTACAATGTCACAGTCACCTAAAATGTTTTGTAGTGTGAACGACTGAGGTTTTCTCTCCAGAGCTGCCATATTGCAAAGTTCATCAGTCATACAGGGACACATGTACAATAGAGGAGTCACAGAGGTTGTGTACACTATTTCTGCAGTTGCGAAATGCATTAAAATCACAATGTGAGTCTAAAGGTTTTTTTTATTTTTTTATTTAAAGGAACAGGTTACCCATTTTTGTTCTGGTAAAGACCACATGGGAAAAATGAGTTCCCACAAGAACACAAATATTGTCATTCCTGGATTTGATAGTCGGCAAACTGTGCAGAGATGCTGTCATGTTAGCAGAGTAGCAACAACCCAAAGCATTCTTCCTGTCTTTGTAAGTGGAAAACCAAAGCAAATGTACATGCAGCATCCAAGAGTTTATATTATTCTCCAAAGGGGGAAAAAGACCATTTTATGGAATACCAGGCGTCCCTTAAACCTTTGGTGAAATGAAATGCTCCTATTAACCTGAACTGTTCTTGGCTCTCATTTTCCTTCTCTTCATATACATATTTTTCTCCTTTATGATTAGTGGAACTAAAAAGCATCCGATAATGTGACATCTTGTTTCCCCTGCAGGTAACCTGCGTCTGCAGGAGATGATGGGGGTGATGTGTAAGGAGAGAGGAGCCAAGCTGTTTGCCACAGATGAACGGTAAACCAGTCGCGCCACACTTGCTTTCAAATTACAATGGAGTGGTTCACACCCATGAACAATAGGTTGGAGGTCCCTGGACTGAAACTTTAACAGCTCCCATCTGTGTATACATTCAGTATAACTGGCTCTACTGGTGCACAGAACCCTGTTTCAGAACAAAAACCCCACACATACTGGAGTATCAGGACTGTGACACCCACCCCACTGTCCAACAGAGTTTCTATAGGGTGGGTGTCCCTCGGTGGTATAAATGCTGTTTTAGAGGCTTTTCCAGTCTGACAAGAGTAAAATTCTGTGTGGAAACAATAAATCATCTTAATTTAAGAGATAGTCATGATAAATGTTCACAGGACCAAACCTTTGCATTTTTAATGATTTACTACCAACCACACATTCTAACCATTTTTCAATGCATGCTATATTTTAGACTGTGCTTCTATTTTCTTCCCCTCTCAGGTGCTATTATTTTCATTCATTTCAATAAAATACTGCTAGTTGAGGAGTTAATTACAAAAAACATGTTTGCTTTTATTGTTGTCTAAGTTATGGTATTGTGGGATGGTAATGTAGTTTCAAGTGCAGTGAAAAATATAATGGCATTTGTAAAATGGTTTTCAGTAATGTCGAGTGCAATCGGTAGTAAGTGGGATGCGAAAACACTGGTGGTCCTTTAAAAAGCGTTAACACTCAGGGTAACATATCGTCTATGAGTATGCGAAAAGAGCAAACTGTCGTCTTTTCTCTCCGTAACTGTTGAGTTCTTCAAACAGTCTGGGATTTCAGTCTGCCAGGAACATTGTGTTCCAGGTTCAGTCCAGATAACATAGTGTTCACTTTGTGCCACAGATTCTGCATTGACAACGGAGCAATGATCGCTCAAGCCGGCTGGGAGATGTTTAGGTCCGGTCGGGTGACGGAGCTGGAAGACTCTTGGATTACACAAAGGTAGACTTCACGTTACTGGTTCTTTTGGTCTCTTTACAGTCTACTCTTCTCATTTGTCTGTAACCAGCCTCTGCATCGGTCTCCTCGTGGGAAATGTTGGCAACCCTGGAAATCCAAGCTGGTTACTTGTGATTTAATAATCTAGCATGTTGGGCCACAAGGTGCATTCAGGGTCCCCCAGCTACACATTAGCAGTATAGATTTTGCTAATGCACTTAATCACTCAGAGTAAATCCAATCAATCAAAAAGTCTTGTAGAAAAGTTGTGAGTCCTGGATGTAAGTGCTCCCAGAAACGTCAACATTGCTTCCTCGCTGTGCTGTCATTCCTGGTCGTCTGTCCATGTTGACCATTAACATTTCTCCTGTTGCAGGTACAGAACAGACGAAGTGGAGGTGACGTGGAGAGACTGATGGACTGAGGAACATCTTTGTGCTACATGTATTGTTGCAGCAGGTCTGTTATGACAGGTGGTGTGGACATTCAACTGAAGCAGTTTGCTTAAAAGAATGCTGGGTTTTGTTTTGAGAAGTTTTGTGCATCGTCTTTCCCTACTCACCTGCATTACAGTTAAAGCCGCACAAGGCAACTTCACTCTTTGGCCGAGGCAAATACTGTAGCAGTGAGAGGTATTTTCAAATTTTGCTACCCACAGATTTCTGAACTATGCACTCCTACACACTTTCCTCTGGCCAGTAGAGGTGGTGGAGGAAAAGAAAATTCTGGAAAGTTAAGCTATTGATGGTGAGATCAGCTCTGCTGGGCGGGACCACTGCTGATAAGGAGCTATTTTGGTCACTTCCTGTACACCGCAGTTCTCTGAAACAGTGAACTCTTAAGAGGTCAGATTTACAATGCGAGTTTGGAGATTACAATACTTCATTGACAAAACCCATTTTTCTGTACTTCTACATTTAAAGCCTTTTTCGTGCAGCTTTTCCCTATAAAAAAATATCTAGCACTATAATTTGTTGTAAACGATTTACATAATTACCACTTATTGTTGTCAGTTAGCAGACACTTGTAATGGTCAAGAAACATTAACAGAAACATGTGATTTTTGAACAGTCATTCTGTACAGCAGTAAATCTGAACTTCAAATAAAAACAAGATGGAACTTGTCAAGTTTATTCATTTTTATTAAGCAATACTGTTCACTTACATTCCTCCTCTTTCTCCAGTGTAAATTTTTTTTATTCAATAAATTTTCTTTTCAAAAATCAACATACTGAACATGGTGAGATCCCTTATCATGAGTAGCATTCATCCGATCAGGGAACCAAATAAAAACAAAGAAAGGAACACAGCATTAAGATTTGACAGGGCTAAAGGGTGAACTCTACTGTGCCTTTGACTACACCCCTCTGTAAACTGAAGACACGGACACACAAGTCCCCTGCATACATTAACCATAAAACTCAAGCAGGTACAAGACAGACATTCTTCTGTTTGTAATCGAGGAGGAGGAGGAGGAGGTGGGGATAAATCACTCTGGTGAGGGTTTCTCGCACACAGGGATTGGTCACAACAGATTTTTTAACAAAGTGCTTGATTGACCGCTCGCTTTACAGAGGACACAAAAAAAGTTTGATAAAACTGCAGCTTCGAAGGGGGGGAAAATTAAATTACAGCTCCTCAGAGATTGTTAAAAAAAACAAACAAAAAAACCCACCAGCTCTACACATACAAGCTAAAAATGGTAATGAGAGGCGATGAAAACGGATCTGATTAATTAAGGCAGGCTTTCTGTAAGGCGTTAAAAAAGTCCATTGCTGTAAGATCTCAAAGGAGTTAGTCCAAAGTGTCTCAGTGTGGCTTTGCGTGAAGACATCATCCTGAGTGCAGTGTGTGGGAACGGGACTCCAAAATGTGTCCATCTTTACGTGTTTTAATGTGCATGTAGGTGGGTGTTGTGTATGTGTTTATATATGCTTTGGGTTTCTCACACTGCTAGGCTGGGTGCTCCTGGGTGTCCTTGTACCAGACAACCTTTTTTGGAACTGCAAAACAGAAAAAGAACAAAATGTCAAAGGGGGAAGTTTGAAGAAATTATACATAAAACATTTGTCAACAGAGGTTGCTGCCACACCGATTTGTCACAATAAGTTGATAACATTTGAGTGTACACAATCTTGGACTCCTCTTCATCTTTGTGCCAGCTGACCACTGTACAATATGGCTACAAACTAATCAAGCTCCCAATTGGCTGCATTTACTGTCCTGGACAAAGGCAGGGTCTTGTTTTATATAAATACATTATCTTCATATGGTGGGGAACTCATTCTGGAATTAGACATGTGCCCTTTTTGAGTAATCATGTCTTTAACGTTACCATCTATAAGATATGTGACAACAACCTAAACGTAACCTGTAAGGACTCCATTTCCAAAGACCATAGATCCACATTATGCGATGAAAGTGATAAATCTAAGAATTAATGCTTTCCAAAACAGACATAACAAAAAAATATTGTCATGATCTGTTAACACGTCTAAGGAGCTTCACAATATTTCAAACACCACTGTGTCAGGTCATTTTGAGTCAATCTTTGAGTCAACGTACCTTTTTTCTGTCTGTTACAGATAGCATTCCATTCTGAGGAGAGAGAAAGAAAAANAAAAAAAAAGACACCGTTAGAGGTGATGCATTGACATTTTTCAAATTAAAAAACACATCTGCCATGGCACTGTCTTCAAAGCTCCTCATCTCACCTCTACTGTGATAGTTCAAAGCCTCCACTAGATGGCGACAACTTAGCAGCAGCTTCCCGTTGCTCTGGTCCACCTCTGGGCGTGTGGTGGGGGTGATGGAGGTAGCGACTGGAATAGGCGTTTCTTCAGGAGGCTGGACTGTGAGAACTGCCTCGAGTTGCGGGTCTGCTGACTGTTCAGCGTCTGTGGGCTGAGGGGGGAGGGCGCTGGCAGCGGGGCGAGTGCTGGAGCCCTCTGTGACCGGCCTCGCCTCGCTGATGAAACTGAGACCCCACTGATTCTGTAGCAGCACACCGATGGCGGGGCGGTCCTCCTCCAGCGCTCCGCTTGCTGCTCCCGCCTTCACCTTGGAAGCGTAGCTGACGGCAGGCTGCAGCTTGGCGGGGCTGTCCTGCACTGGGAAGGCAGGCGGGGGCTTGAGCAGTGACAGACTGTCCTCCACCCACCTCTCCTTTTGGTTAACCTTTTGTGGCCGCTCGCTTACTCGGCTGACCCCCTTCTGACTTTCCCTACGGATGCTGCGGCCTTTGTGCTGCTGGCCCTTGCGGTCTCTTTCCCTGCGGAAGCTGAAGGTGTGCGTGTGGCCGGGTCCGATCAGGTCGCCTTCGGGTGAAAGCTGTCGGGGCTGTTGGTCACCTCCAGAGATGCAGCCTCCACCCCCGCCGCCTCCACAGTTGCCTGAGCCAGGAGACAGGCGCCGGTTGCGAATGTGTGGCTCCGAGTTGGTGGCTGAAACGAGGACTGCTGGATCACACAGGGTATCGGACTCACACACAGTGTTGCTGGCTTCCCATGAACCTGTAAGAGAGGTGTTGACATGTCAGTCAAATATCTGCAGTTGTCACATGTTGTTTAAATGTATCCATACCTACGTATAATGCATACCAGAAACAAGTTCCAGTCCTTGATAATTAGCCTACCATGTAAAACAGTCACAATTGGAGACTAAGCCTCAACAAAGCCTATTCAAGTGCAAACACCACAAATCACTTTCCTGCTCTTATTTAACAAGGTAGTTTCTTGCCTCACCAACACAGTGGCTAGCACACTACATATGTCCAAACAGGTGTTTCACACGGCACGATTCTTCACTTGGCATTGGTTCATAAAGGATCTTTGCACTTCATATAAACAAATATCAGGGGTGGATGACACATTGTCATGTGACTTCACTGTGCCAGTTGAATTTTGGCAGAACAACAGTTGCCTGTATTGCTGCCTATTTGCCAAGTTGTGCAAAAGAAAAACCCAAGATGGCCCGATACTGGAGCGAAACATCTCGTACGGAGTACTGTGTTCTGCTGATAGTAGAAAAATGACAAATTGCAAAACCCAAATTGTCCAGCAAATGTGTGGACTGTTGTTGAAGCTGATGCAATTAGTTGATTGACTAATTTATTAGTCAAACAGACAACTAATCGGCATCCCATTAATCGTTAAATGCATTTATCAAGCAAAAAAAGCCAAACAATCTTTGGTCTCAGCTTCTCAAATGTGACCATTTGTTTCGTGTCCCTCGTTTATGTCTTTGAAAACTGAATATATTTGGGTTTTGAATTGTTGGGTCACTCAAAATAAGCAACATTAAAACTTCGCCTCAGACTCTCCCGAGTTCCACACTTTTCTCGAGAATTTCTCACCGTTTTCTGACATTTTATAGAAAATTAAGAATCTGATTGATCAATAGTAAAAAATAATGGTTAGTTGCAGTCGTATATAATCTTAACTTTAGTATTTAAAGAAATTGTATAATTACTGGAACACCTCATGAAGTCTTGCTGGCAACAGTCTATCCTATCACTGCTTTCAATACCTGTCACCACACATCTCACTGTTACTGATCTTGTACCAGCGTTACACAGTAATCTGTGTGTCACTCAGTCACACTTTATGGATTCAGAGTTAAAAAGAATGATTGGGTAACAAAGTATTGACGGGAAGGTTCTAGTTGAGCCATTTTCTGTCCACATGGCACACGACAGACCGACCTAGACACTGCTTCTCATTGTTTTAAAACGGCATGTCCTCCGTGGCAGTGAGGGTGAAATCCCAACAAGTGCTTTGTAGGGTTACAAAACTTGAGAGGTGCAACACACCATACGAAGGAGAAACGAATACACCCGGCCTGAATTGCGTGCCCGCTCCTAAGCGCCACATTTAAAAANAAAAAAAGGCTGGTGAGGTAGTTTACCAATCCAAGGAGCCCGTCTCGAAATTTCGAGAAACTCGCTGACTGTGTAGACTCTCCTGTCTCTGACTAAAACAGTGACTTGGCTGCTTTAGTAGCGTCTCTGTATGCGGTTCTGGCAGCTAACAAGACAGCACAGCTACGAGCAAGCACCAGTGTTAGCAAACTTTAATTAGCAGCGTCATGGTGCGACGAAATAAACTCGACGGTTTCATTTATCTGTCGCTCCAGCACGCTTAATGTAGCTCAACAATGTCTCAACAACAACAGCTGTCGTCGAGGGTGCGGCTTTATCATTTTTTCTTTACCATATTATGAAATTAACAGCTAGCTAGCATGTTTAGCCGAAGTCAAAGTTTCGTAACCCCCATTCAAAGCGGCGAGCAGGCTGCTATCGATGCCGCTAGCATAGTTGCTAACACCGTCGGCAAGACAACAAAATAACACACCTGAAAGTGAGGAATTTCGGACAGATGTGTCAGAAAGTTGTACAAACTTACTTGTTTTGATATGCATGTCTTTTCGTTCAATGTGTCGTTGAAGCTAAACCGTTCGGTAACTTTTGTTTACAGCGTTGGGAAAACGACAGCTCGCTGGATGAGTCTTGTGTGGCCACCCGGAAGCGACACGGAGAATGTGGGTGGGACAGGAAGTCCCTGCAGATAAGCGGTCCGGCGGGAAACTTGGGAGGGAATTTTAATATTCAACCCTTATTATCATAATGATAACCCATGTGACGACCACGTGGTAAAAGCGCTTTATCTCGATGATGAGGACGTCTTTCTTTAAAAGGCAGATGTATTATAAAGAGCCAGCATTGGTTTTGCAAATTTTAACAATATAGACGCAGCCACATGTTGTTGTGTTGCTCATTAACACAACACTTTAATCAACAATCAAGACAGTCTAAAGCTATGGAGACAAATCAGACTTCTTATGCAGATGTCATACTGCACAGCAAATATTGTCCCTGTTCTGTCACACAGATGAGGCAATCACATTAAGGGACTTATGATGTGACAATATTAAACAATATTAAACACAAGCAAATAAAATTGGGGCTACTTGTCTGAGAAACTAACCTAAGCTCAATGTGCTTTCATATATCAGTCTTGAGTGGATTACAGACGTCCTGCTCTTTATACCTCATTCCCATCATTGTTTTCTTGAATGTGACATCTTGTAACCTTTAATCAGTTTACATATAAGCCTGTGATCAGTCACACAGTGGAGAGGAAGCATGATCATCCAATGACACTGCTGTTTAAATATCAGCATGACAAGTGATTTCCAACATTACACAGATGAACGAATAAACACAATAAACAAGTAATGTAAGGAAAACTCACCTTGGACATCCGAGTCCTCCTCCAACGGTTGATCAGTGGTACCGTCTTCGGCCTTCCCTCCCTTTTTCACAGATCTTTGTGACCCTTCTCCGCTGTTAGTCTTTCGCATTTTGTTCTCCCACCTTTTCATAGCTTTGTTTCTGATCATGTGTATTCTGCTCTCCTTGTTTTCCTTTACCTTGTTCATGTTTCTCTTTTCTTCGTCCTTCTCTAAACCTTTGCTTTCTGAGTCGGCTTCTCTGCTCTCATCACTTCCACAAATCTTCATTTTCTTTGGTTCCCCTGCGGACAGTTTGGCCTCTTTTCAGGCCCTGTTTCTCTCTGGAGCTCCCATTGTCCTTTCCACTCTGCTCTGTCCTGCTCTTTGACTTTGCTTTGCTTTATCATTTTCCCACATTCTCCTCTCTTGCCACTGTCCTACAGATTCTCCACCTCCTCTCTTTCTTTTTGATCATTTACCTTTTGAAATGTCCTTACTATGACCCTAAATGTTATCTACCATCTATGTCCTCCCCCTATTGTTTTTTTTTTAAGTCATTTTAAGCACAGATAGATTTTTAGTGGAGTATTCCTGCAATAAACTAAAACTTAATTCCTGGACTGTTTTGTAGGCACAATCAACATGTCAGACAGAACAAATGTGACTTATGGAAACTTAAAGACAGAGTGTAATAATGATCCAAGTCAACTGGTTGGCAACAGGTCATGCTTCTTCCACTGGTTCCCTAGCCTGTGCTGAATGTCCTGTACTTTTCACAATCCTAGATTGGGTTTGCTAATTTCAAACCAGTGAAACTGGTTGTGTCTTCCCTGGGGTCAGACCCCCCTGTCAGGTTAAAAATTGAATCTGAGGTGTTCTGCGATGATGATAAGGAAAGGACAGCACACAAAGCTACAGACATTTTTTGAGATTTGTCTCTGATTTTTGTATTTTCCAGTAAATTACAAAATAATTTTACCTCTTCAGCCCCCCCCCAAATGACCCAACTAATCCCTTTTTGGTTGATTTACTCATAACCCACAAATACGCAACTTTTGACGACAGGTCTCAAGGACACTTTGCTTCATTTTAAGAAATGCAAGCAGACAGACAGACAGTAAATTGATGGATAGATGACTATTGTAATGAACATTTTCCATATTCCTATGTTCACAAACCAGACAGAACTATACTTTTCCAAAAATGATTTTCATGCAACAGTCACCACGATAAATAACAAAAATAAAACTATTCAATGCATTAAAGGTTTTTTAATTTTTAATGACAAAGCCACAATCATCATCTTATGATGAATGCATCATTATCTCCTGACAGCTCAAAGACTAAATGATTCCACAACTAGACTCTTCTCCATGTGTGTGCGTGCGTGTCTTTTCAGCCTCGTCGACGTAGAGAAGCTCTTCTTACACAACATGCAGCTGTGTGGCTTCTCCCCGGTGTGTGTTCGGATGTGCATGTTGAGGTCGGAGGAGCACCTGAACCTCCTCTCACAGTAGGAGCAGGGATACGGCCTTTCTCCTGTGTGGATCCGTTTGTGGAGGAGGAGCTCACCGGAGGTGAGGAAGGTCTTCCCGCACTGGGAGCACTGGTGGGGCCGTTCCCCCGTGTGAGTCAGGTTATGCCGGACGAGCGAGGTCGACTTGGCGAACCTCTTCCCACAACGGGTGCATGCAAATGGGCGCTCTCCTGTGTGTGTATTGAGGTGTTCGCTCTGAGCTCGCTTGGTTTTAAAGCTCTTCGGGCACTGTGGACAACTGAACGGCCTAAAGTTACTGTGGCTGCGCTGATGCCGCACCAGCTCTCCATGTGTGAGGAACGTCTTCTCGCAGGTGGTGCAGATGTACGGCCTCTCGCCTGTGTGGATTCTTTCGTGGCGCGTAAGACTGGCCAGCTGGGTGAAGCTCTTCTCGCAGTAGGAGCACTGGAAGGGCTGCTGGCCGTTGTGAGTCAGCAGGTGCCTGTTAAGGATCTGGAGCTGCGTGAAGCTCTTTCCACACTCTGTGCAGGGGTATGGACGCTCCCTGGTGTGGACCTGCCGGTGCTTATTCAGAAGCCACACATGCGTGAAGCTTTTCCCACACTCACAGGCAAATGGCCGCTCACCGGTGTGCTTCATCTGGTGCCTCTTGAGGTCCGACGCTCGGCTGTATATCTTCTCACACAGGGAGCATTTGTACTGACGCCTCACCACATGCCTCTGCCTGTGCCTCAGCCTCTCCAGGATGCTACTGAAGCTCTCACCACACTTCTGGCACTTGTACTGACCGCCCCCTTTCTCTGATGTCTCCTCTGCTACTACGACCTCTGTCGTTAAGTCGAGGGGCGGGTTGCAAGTCTGGCCGCAGGCGGTTCGTTCGAAATGCAGCTTGAGCAACCCCATCTGCGTGAACCGTTTGCCACACTGGGAGCAGAGGAAGGGTCGTTCTCCAGTGTGAATGCGCTGGTGTCTGGTCAGATCCCAAGAGTTCTTGAAGCCCTTCTTACATTCCTCGCAGGTGTACGGGCGCTCACCCGTGTGTGTCCGCTGGTGACGAGTCACGTCTGAGGCACGTGTGAAAGTCTTGCCACACTCCTGGCACATGTGAGGGTCAGGCCGGTCGTGGATGGGGAAAGGCTTTGGGAACTCAGGACGCTGGACCTTCTTCTTGGGGGCCTCAGCTGTCTCTGCAGCCCTCTGGAGTTTGCTGTACTGCTCAGGGTGACTGTGCTCAATGTGCTGCAGCAGGTAGGACTCCTGCATGTGGAAGAATGGACACTCGGAGCAGGCAAAGACCTGGGTGGACATCTCCACAGTGGTACCTACGCAAAACACAGAACTGTTTGTTGTGTTGTTGCACCAAAATGCAAGTCCATTTCACCTGCAGCATTGCTGGGTTCAGATACCTAGTTGAGGCCATGGTTTCTGGCCTTCACATCTAGGTCTCCAATGTGCCTTCTTCTCCTCATTATTATTTTCAGGACGTTATTTACATGGAACAGTTCTTATTTGATTGGAGTTACTAATTTAATAAAAAGCAGCAGAAGATAAAACTCAGCATCACTAGGGTAGTGACAAACACTGCTGAAATGTCCACACTGACACAGCTAGCAAATATCAAACATATTCATTATGGATGGGACTCCTCAGAAGCCACAGGGCCGTTCTCACAGCAGTTTGGTGATGAGGCCCTGCAGGGCGGGTATTCTGAACATCTAACTTAAGCCCACTGTGAAACTGTCATGTCTGTAAATATGAGCTCACCCACAGGGAAAATTTCCTTTGCGAGTCTGTTCACATGAAATGACAGAGTAGATGTTTTATAGGTAGTACAGTGGCAACATTGCTGGAGGACAGAGGTGAGTTAGAAGATAAACAGAGGAGCCAGTGCAGTAAGGAAATGGAAAAGATGTCAAAGTTAGGTTTATACTCTTATTTTGTCGGTACAGTGTTATTACCGTTCTTTTACAGCACTGTAACTTTTTGACAGTATTGCACCTTTATCATAGCTGAACATATAAAAAAATCCAATTGCCTCCTGACAGATCAAATGGCATTGATATAAGCCCCTGTGCACTGCTGCTGTTGGTGAATAAACAAAAACATAAACACATATTTTTTTAAAAATGTTTAGTTTCTAAATTCGTCTATTTTTTTTACAAATTTCTTTGGAATTCTTTGTGCGTAAGAAATTCAAATTAACTGTAAAATTCATTATAGATTATTATATGATAAGTTCACAATGACTTCTATAACTCAGCGGGCCTGGGTTAAAGTGGGTGAGAGGAAAGGGGCTTAACACATGACCGATGCATCTGGTTTACCTTGCGTTCCAAGGTGCTCGAGGCATTTGTGGTGCTGCAGGAGAGACCTCAGGTCGTCGGGACTGGAGAGTGCTTGCAGGCAGTCCCTCGGCACAGAGGGGGCAGAGGTCAGCCACGAAACGGTCTGTTTATGGACAAAAGCAAACTTGTCAGCAAGAATGAGGCGGCCCTGGCCCAAGGGATCATGCAGTCAGCTCAGAGTGAAATGTGACAAAACAAAGCTTATTTCACACTTTTACACACAGCTTTTCGTCCACCATGACTCTTACTTTTAGATAGATACAGATGTCTGATAAAGATATATCAGCCAATATTCATTTTTTTTACATACACATGAAGTACACTATTTTTTTAAATAGTAGAAGCAATTAACTTGGAGGGACAAGATGAGCTTTGAACAGTTTACTGTTGTACTGTAATGTCATTTCCTACCTGACTGAGGTCTGGTACGGGCAGGAGTTTCTCCAGTTTAGACAGAAACTCCCACACAAGGAGCTGCATGTCTGTGTCGTAGCTGAGGCCATATTCTGTTGGAAAAACCTCCTGGGAGGTACAAAGGTAACAGTTACTCAAAAATCCAAATGTGACGTGACACAGTTACAGTCAGGTGTCTCCTCCTGGGACAGTTGGGTTACATGTGAAGCTGCCTTGCCTGGTAAAAATGCTCCCTCTCTGCAGGCTCTTTCAGTAGTGTTTGGATGAGCTCCACAAAAATGGCCTCCTCTGCATCCACCTCTGCATCTCCACTCTGTAAGACATTATCATTGTTATTGGAACAATCTCCAGATGATATAGCAATGCTCCATCTCAAGACTAATTACAGGAGCAGACCACTGTGCTATATATGTGACAATGACTGACTGACATGTTGTCACCTGTTTTTGAGGGGGGATTGTAATAAGGCAAATGTGAAAACACTGCTCTCACGTACTCCTGTGTGTCCTGGTGGGCGGATTCGTTCTAGGTGAGGCTGTATACACGAAATATTGGCTGTTTCCTCATTTCTGCACAACTCAAGAACAATCTGAAGAGAAAGATGTAGAAAGAAGAGAAGGGTGTCCCTTCAGCAAGACACTGAATTAACTGTCTCCATGGAGTATGGCATCATTGTGAGGTTATCCAAATTTGAGTGGCTTGACCCCAAATGAAACCCACTGACTCACTTTGGCTCTCAGTCGAAGAAGCAGTTTGCCCCGTTGCTTTGGACTGAGCAGGTCTGGAACCGTTGCCGTCACCAGCGTCACAAACTCATCGAGCTTTTCATAATCGAGAACGTCTCTCCGCTGAGCCACTTGCCACATTGCTGCAGAAAGCAGCCGCAGAGGAGGTATCAGCAGCCTTAACGATGACAACGGCAGGAATATATCTGCACAAACACGGACATACAAACAAGGGTCTTCTTGTTATATGTCAAACACTACTTTTTTTTCTTTGATACATAGCAAACGCACAGAAGTGGTAAAACACTGTCTCTAATGTGTGCATGTCTGATAATAACATAAACCTTTCCTTGTACACAGGGGCTGCTGTGACTGTTTAGGTGGAACACTTTAAATCTGGCTTGAATATCAAAAAGATGAAGGGCTAAAGGTGGGTGGTTAACTGGTCATTGTGGAACCTCCTGTATCAGATGTTTTGTCAGAGTAAACCCAACACACCTCCACAGTGCAGTGCACATTAGGAAGCTATCACAGTGAAACAGGCAAACTACACCACCAACAACACAGAGAACTTATTGAAAAGCTAAGACTAATACAGGTTTACTGAAACTGACCAAACACACCTATTAAAATATAACGATGATACAATAGCTTTTGGTGTCTCTTTAATTCATTTACAAATGTTGAAAACTGTCGTGAGGATGTGCAGCAGCTCTCTTCCCAGCAATGTTTAATGTTTAGCCTCCTCTTGTTTTCCAGCCCCTTGCACTTTACGACAGTTTGTCTACTTTATTAATGCTATATCTTATTGTCTCGACACTGTACGTGCCATATATAATGTACTGCACCAACAAATTCCTCTCACGCATCACGAGCCAGCAACAAAAACCTCTCATTTTATCATTGAGTTCATTTAGCCGAGTTAGCTACACTGCTAAACAGTGGGGAATGTGGCTTACAAGAGGCTGGTTCATAGCTTGTCAGAAACGAAAAGGAAACTTAATCGTTTAATTCACTCAAAAACGATGCTTAAGTTCTTACACGCAGTAAATGTTGCCTTAACTCCATGTTTTGCTGCGTTTACAGGTAAGTTAGCTTCTAGCACTGCTGTTAGCTGGAGCTACGAGCTAACGACACTATGCGAGACAAGCTAGTTCGCGGTTAGCTGCGGCTAAATTATTTCACACTCCAATAAAACGGACCTGTGTTTTCCACCTGATAAGAACTGCCAGTTGTTTCCATCATTTACACAAAGTAAAGTCACTTTTAAAAGTCACCTAACAACCTGCCAGAAGGCTGAGAGCCATTTGTTGTTAGCTCCTTACAAAGCGGAAACACGTGTAGGAAGTTTTCAAAATAAAAGTGTAAAGATGTGTACAAACAGAAACAAGAATGGTTGAAAAAGTAAAACATATTTTTAAAATGTTTGTTATATAAAATTTATTTAAAAGAAATAAAACGACTTATGTAACTAGCCATTAGCTAATCCGTGTGGGCAGCAACACAGTAGGTGGCACTAATGTCCTTCATAACCAGGTTAACTAAACCCTGTACTGATGCTTGTGTATTGCCATTAAAGTTAACTACCAAAAAAAACCTCACATTAGATCAATGTTGCAAAGCATGCATAATACATCTAAGACTAATACTGTACTTAGTTTTTATATAATAATGCAGATTTGAAATGTGTGTAAATGTGAATACTATGCAGTGTTTAACAAGAAACACAGAGTCACCATTTAGCAGGTAGACAAAACACTTTATTTGTTGTATTTTCCATGTGCAAACTTTCAACATTTTAGTATGCTGCAATCACACTCCACAACATCACATTGTTCTTCATGGTGTGCAAGTAAAATCGTTCTTTTTTCTGCTGTCGCCACAGCCCCTCCTGCCCCTCCCACCCCCCACCACACTGGATCATCAGATGGCCATTGCTACTTTTCAATAGAGATACTTGAAATGTGTCTCTTCCCCAAGGCAACAACGTGAATCCGTACATGCCGACAGTCCACAGCAACTGGCAACAGATCACAGAGTGAAAGAGCTCTGTGGTTCAGATCTGTAACATTGAAGCAGGATGCCTTGTGTATAAAAGTTATAGGTCCAGGGTCCAAGCCGGGGGAATCTGTGATGCGATATCCAATAAAGTGGCGTTAAAGTCAGTCAAAGCTGGGTTAGCATTCCTCACAGCAGGGCAGGACCAGTACTCCATGTCTTCAGGCTCCAGAGTCCAGGGAACAAACCTTAAAACAAAAGCAATCACGTGTGAGACAAAGGTTAAACCCACAGCATAAAACAAGTGCAAAAATGCTCAAAAACAAAATGAAAGTACAGGTGACGTTCAGTTTAAAGAAAGATGTCGCAGTCTGGTCAAAGCACTGCATAAGGGCCGGGTGTATCACAGTGTTGCCAGTGGTTATAAAAGCTTCATACATTCAAGGGAAGCAGTTTATACAAATGTCTGTCAGCACCTCCAACCACACAGTCCCTAACAAAACGTATTCACCTCAGCCTAAATCATACTTTATGTTTATGATGTACGCTTTAAGTCCAATCACTGGTCTTACTTACTTTACTGAAAAAACTACATCATGAAGACAAATTAACACTCCAAACTGATCTGCAACAAAGCCACTGAACAGTCCCAATCAGGGGAAACGTCCATGAAAATTTACACAGCACACTGAATTTAATTATTAGTCCATGAATACATCAGTGAGTCCACAAGAAATTGCCAACTGTTTAGATAATAAATTCATTGTTTGGATCATCTTTCAAGCAAAAATACCAAACATTTGCCTGATCCAGCTTCTCAAATATTAAGATTTGTTGCTTTTTCTGTTATATGATAGCAAACCGAATATATTTACAATGTAAATACCACTGTGTGACCTCTGCTGCAACATATCTCATATTTGAACAGGCACATAAAGGGCAACAGTAGGTAGTTAGCAGTAGTTAGTAGTTAAGCTAGGTAGAGTACTTTATAAACTTCTGGGCTTTGTTAAGTTTTACTGAAAAACAATTCTGTCGATACCACCCAGAACAGGGACAAACTAATAGCGTTACTTAAATTATCATCACTTTAGATTACTCGAGACTAGTTTAGCTCAGTGGTTTAGCAACTTCCGTAGCCGCCCTCCCAAACCGTTAGCTAGAAACTTCTCCACTAACACCCCACTTACCTTTTTTACGGGACTATGAAATACATGACGAGGAAAAACGCGATGTCAAACACCACGAACGCCCAAAAGTCAAACCAGTAGGAGTGTTTCGGTAAAGACACCGAAGCTCCTTTAGATTTAAACATTTTCAGGTCTTCTGACTCCGTCACGGGAGTCGCGCCTGGTCCCATCTTGGTTTTTGGCTTCAGCTGCGAGCTCCCCGGAAGAGAACACACTACATCTTAACTGGCCCTTCAAAATAAAAGCGCCAGGTTTCTGAAAAGTTCATATGTTTTGAAAGCTGTAATTACTGCCCTTTTATTTGTAGTTTCTTTACATTGAACAGAGGACTTTTGACATTTTAGATTTAAATTCACATAACATTTCAGTCTATCAAATATCGTACTCTGTGAGAATATACAGACTATTACATCTGATGATTATTTGGATTTGGATTGCAAACACTAGATGTCAGAAAGACATCTCCAAAAGCTTGTTACCCTTTGAGCTCTAGCAGCCACTGTTTCCCCATCTGACTCCACACAAAAACATCACCCTGTGTAACATCAGTTTCATGTCATTTAGTCTTATCATAGATGTACTCGATGTCATCAATATGCAAGTAATTAAGTTTTCTCTCTATGGACACCTGGGAATCACGTTGTGTCACTGACACTTAAGCTGGGCTGTGCTGGCTTCACAGAGTGAATTTCATACATGTAGCTCTCTCTTTGGCTGTAATAATATCACCCGGGACCATCTCTATTACACCCACTCATTTCAGTGTCCTCTTTACTTCAACCTTTATTACTGTGAAACATTTAAAACTTGATTTGTCAGGTGTATTAAACAGTTTTTGGTATTATCTCCAAGTACAAGGACACTGTAACATATTGACACTCTATATTCACTTTTCTGAAATAACAAAAGAATATTTTTTTAACTTGAGTAACTCACCACTCAAGTAGTTTTTTCAACAGATGCTCAAGTTGAGTACCTTTACTTCTACTTTAGTTATTGTAAAGTAACAGTACTTTTACTCAAGTACAGTACAGTTTTTGGCTACTCTACCCACCTCTGATGCCTTTACCCTCCACTCCATAAACTGGCCAAAACAAAGACATTTGAATCAGACACAGACAGAAGCTCAGCATGTTGTTTGCTCGTGTGACACCAAATACCATTTATTAGGGCTTTACAAAGACTACAAAATCCTCCAGATGAGTTAAATCACTGTCTCTGTCTATTTACATGATATGTTACATACAAATGTACAAAATATAAAACATTTAAGGACAAATGTTTCACCCAAAAAGAAGAAAAACTTTCTCTCAAACCAGAGTAAATGCTATGGTTTTCAACTGAGATGTAACTGCAAAGTGTTAAGTGGGAAAAATGACCAGTTGATCATCAACACTATGGTGTACACTGTTAACGGTGTCTAAGTTCTGCTTGCTCGGGAACTAATGGCCTACAACAGGAGTGTAGAGTAGCTCAGAGGGTGAATTGCGGGAGATCTAAGCTCAGGTTTGATACATGGGGGTAAGTCTAGGTAAGGAGCGACCTGTTACCATGGTAACTACCCCCTTATCATGCAACTACACACCCTTGCAGACACAAGGCTGGCCAAGTTGGCCAGATATAGTGTGAACCATCAAAGGCTTGGCTGCTGAGACACGCGTGAAGCTGAACACAGGTAGGATTGTAGAGGATAGGATTGTCCTGAGGTTGTGACAACATAACTTCTTGGTCTCTGATGGGCTTTGACTGACCATTAGCACCTGTTGGTTGTTGGTAAATGTATACAGTACGGTGTCAGGTCAGCTTCGGTGCCTCGGACAGCTGGCAAGCCTAACGTGGCGGTAAGCTTGGGTTAAAATGTCCAGAGAGGAAGTGCTTCTAAGGAACAACAGGCATTCCTAAAGACAGAGAGGATCCAGAGAATATTATGGCAGGATGGGGGAATACTGGAAAAGTGCCTATTTTTTGTTCGCAGTCTGTGATTTTAGTGAGTTAAAAAACAGTTTCTTACTGTACACCGTATGCCTCCTGCATAGGCAAAACATCCAATCACCACAAGACACACACCTGTTTCTGACAGCGTGTTGAGTTTTTGCATTTCTTTTTTTTTTCTCTCTGTTTTCAAAGTACAATAATTTACTCAGCGGGTTAAGCATATTGTAACATCAACAGGGCAGAATGCATCTTTGATTCACTGTGCAAGACTTAAGTATTTACAACCCACCCCGACCTCAAAGTGTGCAAAACCAACCCACTCATTAAACAAAGAGAGGACAATCAAAATTCAAAATGGCTTCCGTCCAATACACGCATACATAACGTTAAAGGTCTCTTCTCAATGCATCCCCTTTAAAAAGCTTCAAAACATGCTCGTCAGGCTAGAAAACCCAAAACAGTTTGGTTGTGCTCCTGTCAGTTCAAGTGAGCCCAGCTCAACTGGGCGAAAAATAACAACTAAAAAATACCCCACCCCTTTTTAAATGTTTTTACAATATTGGTCAGTTTTAAATTCAAATACAGCATCAACTCTTTTATACTTTAACTGTCAGAAACAAGAAAGGGCGGTTTGGAGGAAGAGGGAGTGGCAAAAAAAGAAAATAAAATAAAAGAAGAAGCTGTTTTTCCGACTACAAGCAGCCTCTTTGACGTAGCAGGAAGCAGATCATCATCATCCGACATCAACCTCTCTTCTTCTCACTATAGCCAATGGGAGCAGAGGATGCCTCCCAAACATTTGCACATTTAAGGCAGTGAGAAAGCACCAATATCATTGTTCCCTTATTCAGCTCTTGGGCTGATCTGGTTAACTTGCATTCGACAACACTTTGGATTCTGTTTTGGTACTTCATGGATCCCAGATGGGCGCAGATGCTGAACACGACTATCAAATGAGTACCAGAAAGTTTGAAGCGGGACACTGTCGGCCTGCGTCATTCAATTCAATATTACTGATATTTTGTTAGTTGAAACAGTGTCATAGCTCTGATTCATACCTGTTGGAGGGAAGGCTTTGAAATTTCAGCGGTGTACTGTTTTCCCACTTCTCCATGCAGGTTAACGTGTCATTGACCGTTCGCTAAGCCCTGCCTTAGTCTTATAAGTATGGTAAGAGAAAAAAGTAAGATTAGACTGCTTTTGAATTATAGCATTACTCTGTCTTAGCTTACACAGTTTCTCTTTTTAAAGTTACAAGAGCTCTCAGGATGAGGTCTGACCAATGTGATTGGCTAACGCTATCTCAGGGTAATGTTCATATTGGCGGGGGTTTGTGTAAACCTCTCCAAATCCAATAAAGAGCACGTTTTTAAAGTAACGTTAACACTCAGTTACTACTGCAGGCAGTAAGCTAGTTAGCCGATCATTCTAACATTTGCAGCTAACGTTAGACACTATTTAATCCATTCCTTATACTTTTGCTCTTGTGTTTTGGGGTTTTGGAAAGGCTAAAAAAGACTCTAAACTCTTTAAATGATGAGTATCCCTCGAGCTACATCTCCACACACATCACTTTAACATGTGGTGAAATCCAAGCTTGACAGAAGTGTCGGAGTTACGGTTAATGATTGGACAATCGCTGTTCATGGGAGGGGCTTAGCGGACAGTCAATGATAACAGTTGACTGTGATGATCCACAGAAGGTGCTGCCGGCTGTTCTCGTGGTGCATACTAAGCTACGGAGTGTCAACAGGCTGTGGAGTGTGGAAGGCCAAGCACAACTTAATCTAAGTTTACAAGCACGGTCAGCTGTGCATTGTGATGCAGGCTCTGTGTGTGTGTGTGTGTGTGTGCACATTTGGCAGTAAATCAAAGGGAAACATTGGCACTTGTCCATTTTTTTTTTCTTCACAGTAGCAATGTGGCTGGATGACACACAGACAATGCGATTCCGTTGTGCTTGTTGTTGGCATGCAGGGCAGCGAGGAGCGGCTTGGCAGTGCCTGACACTGAGGAGGCCCAGGGCAGGAAACCAGCACCACGAGGCTCAACTGACGACTGAGCAGGAGGGTTGTGTGCAGTGTGTGTGTGTGTGTGTGTGTGTTATGAAAATGCAATTCTTGTGACCCTAGTTGGGCTGTAGAGGCTTTGCAAATGTCTCAAATCAACCACATCTAGTGGCATCATGGAGGTGCAGAACTGTCCTTATGTTCAGAAAAGGCAAAGATACCCAAATAAGGTGATATAGTGGTAAACAATGAGAGGAAAAAGTGTCCCTTCGCCCATCATTCTTCTCTGAAAATACTAACGTGTGAGGGGCTAGTTAAGTTAAACAGCTGGTTGATGACTTTGCCAGAAGCACACAACCAATCAAATGGATCTGTGCTGAATCTGATTTGTGTGTAAAGAAAATCTGTTTACAGCCACTGTTTTCTAAGAGCTGAGAGCCTCCATTGTGGCCACCAGAGGGCATTACATCCCCTGCAAACACTTCTCCTCTTACTTGCCCCCCCCCCAATGGGGATCAGATATCAGGGTCCCAGGGTGGTACACATAGTGCCTTGCTCAAGGACACTTTGGCAGGCTGGATTGTTGGTCACATGGGGGCTCGAACCAATCAAAGCCTCTGATTAAAGGACAGTGTCCTCCTTCTGCCTGTGTGTAAGTGCATTTGTATGAGTGTGTGTCTGTGTGAGAAGCACCTCTGTAAACAAGGAAAGACATAAACAACAGAACCTGCCCCCCCATTGTAAACATCTGAAGATATATCTGGGATTTAAAAAAAAACGAAAAAAGAAAAATCCAGTTCTGTCACATCAAACTCTTGGCTTTCTCTTTTTTTGGACACTTCCGAGATTGACACCCAAAGTTAAAGTAACGGTGTGATCTGTGGCTCGTCGTGGCTGAGCACAAATGTGATTTACTCCTTGGAAGTCAACTTCAAAGGAACTACTGTTCCTTATCAGACACATCCCACCTACACATATATGAAAAGTTGTATTCTAAAATGTTATACATCCATTAAAAAATGACTAGTTGACCTTACTATTCAATGTGTTTAAAATATAATGGATCCAACTTGTATGACTGTTTATCATTTTGACCACTGAGGACCAAGTTGGCTACTGCTCTTTAAAACATATAATAATCTGATTTAATATTGCACCATTGTTATGTAAAAATATGTGTTTTCTGGCAAATGGCGGGTATACCATTTTGGATAATAAAACTTTTCATATATCATACATCTGTGCACTATATGGGCATCTGGTGGCGACCAAGGGTTCGGTTTCTCCCAGCGCAGCCCTTGGTCTCATAGCGCAGACTCCAGCGACGAGTCCAGCTGGTCGTCGTGGTGACTGGTGCTGTCGCTGTCGCAGCTCTGCGTGCTGGAGTAGTTAGCTGCCTCTTGCAGCCGTAGCAGCATGTTCATCTGAAAATGCAACAAACAATCAAAGGAACATCTTAATAAGAGAGATTGTGGGTGTAAACAGACATACAGTATGAAGTTAGCAAACATCAGATAAGTGTTTAAAGGTAGCTCACCTACAAGTTTGTTTAGCTTTTTAGTAGTAATTTATTTATTTTTTTTGTGCTCTACAAATAAACTTGAACCTTCTTTGGTCATCAAATAGAGACACAATATTAAAGGAATAAATAAAATAAAGATACAAATAAATAAAAAAAATAGTTAAGGAAAGTTTTAAAGGTGTCAACAGTAAATGCAAAGAACGGGCATTGCAACCCCCTTTAAACTACACGTCAACTGACAACTGATCTGCTGAAATTTTGCCTGAAATCTCAACATTTGTCAGGGGTGACCAATTTGGCCCTCAGATGTCAACATTTGTTCTCGTTCTACCCATAAACCCTTGTGTTTTGTTGTTTCTTGTAGCTCCCCCTCTGACCTTCCTTCCTGTTTCTATCAGTGAACAAATACCCAGTGAGTAGACCAACCACCATGCTTAAAACACCTATTAAAACCTAAGGATAATGACTCACGACTCTTTGTCTTCATACTTTACATGTGGTAAAAAGCACTTTGAAAACCTTGCGGTAAATCACCACAATAAAACAGCAGAACTTCTCATCCCTGCAACAGAGCTAATGGTCTAAATAATGCAGAAGTGCTGCTGCATCTGGTGCATTGCTTCAAGTGTTCCTAAAATGAGCCTTGGCACACCTGCGCTCAAACTGGTCTCGCCTGGACAGACACACACACACACACACACGCACACATGTACACACACACACACACACACACACACACACACACACACACTTGCTACATCAAGCCAGCTGTTTTTGGATGACTACCCTTTATTTCCTCTTGGGCTGCAATAACCCACCAAATGGAAATTAATTCTCTCTCTCCTTCTCTCTCTACCTCCCCTAAATAGTTCATCCTCCTGTGTGTGTGTGTGTGTGTGTGCGTGTTTGTGCTAAGGTTGCGTTCAGGAGCCGTTACAACGTAGCTAATTTACTAGCTTATCTATTTATTGCGTTTTCTACTTTGAAAAAGTCAAGGCAACACTCCCAGAATCCCAGGTTTCTATGGAAACGAGGATCCTTGAACTGAATAACTATGAATCAGCACCATGTATATAGATATATATTTGATTTATTGAATTTAATCATTTGGTTTGGGTCACAGTTCACATGTGGAGGGCGGGTATTTATCTTCATAGCACATTATTTACTACTACTGTTTAATTTCTCACATTGGGGCTATTCTAATGAACTTTGATATTCTCCTATGTGCTAACTGTCTTAAATGCTAGAAGCTCCTCAATGTTAGAGAATAATCACTGGAATTGTTTTGTGTTTGTCTTCCTCACCAGTGGGTCTCCCTCAGTGTCACTCTGAGACACCTGCTTGGACGAGGCTCCCTCCTTGGATGAGCTGTAGCCGTCGTATCCCACGTCCTCCGGCCTCAGCTGGAGCAGCGACTGGCCCTCCTGCTGCAGTGAGGCGGCGTTCCACGGATACGTGTCGTTCACCCACTTGGACGGATCCTCCCATGCTGCTCTTTTGCCGTAAAGCTGCAGGCGTGTCAGAGAGGGAGAGGAGGTATGAATGAGGGGGAGGAACAGACACGAGTAAAGAAAAAATATTCAAAAGAAATATCCTTGTTTTTTGATGACACAGGGAGAGAAATGATTTCTTTCCTGTTTTCATTAAACACAACTGCTTGTTGTTGGCAGTTTGCTGAATCATCACATTCTGATATAACTATAAAGGTGCAATCACACCAACCAGTACTAAGTGGTAGGTTATATACAGGGACTGATAGGAGTCCAAGCTCACCTGATATTTTCATTCATATATGTGCATCTTGAGATGTGCCAAAGAGTTGTGTGAAGTGAAATGAAAATCAGAGAGTGTGGTGATTGTCATCATCTCCTCAGTTTCATTACTCGTTTAAACAGCTGTGCCAGTCACAGTGGTGCAAGGAGAAAATGGCCGACTGGCTTAAGAAAAAGCACAGAAGTACTGACAACTAAGTGCACTTAAAGTATCAAAAGTGAAAGTAGTCATTATGTAGAATGACTGTCAGTATTGTATTATAAAACTGGATCATTATTATTGATGCATCAACGTGTAAGCACTACTTTAATGTTCCACTGTCACTGACTCTGTAACACAACAAACTTGAGCAACTAAAGTAACGAGTCTGCAGGTTGCCTTTAGTTTTACCAAAGAGATGAATGAGGTTTTATTTATTTAAATCTTGTTACACCGACGTGCTACGATAAGGATATAATATAATCATCAGAAAAATCTAAGATAAATCATTTCAAAAGAATTGCTGCAGCTGGTGGGAAATCACAGTGGCTGCTAACTTTAAAATTTTGCAGCCATCCAGAGAGTTCATTTCAAGTGTTGCCAGGTCGTACCTGAAGCCCTTCCCTGACAGCCTCCAGCAGGTAGGGCACCAGGGAGTAGTTCCACAGGTCAGTGAACCAAACTCGAGAGCCTTCTACATCCAAGGGACAGGACAGGAAGAGACGGGGACCTGTAGGGACAAAAGAGCCCGGGCGATGAGTATTTGTTGGATGGAAGATGGAAAGACCAAAGACACGGAGCAGAGTCTCGTCATCTAACAGCGTTAGCACACTCACTTACACTTTTAATTCACGCAATACTCATTAACCAAATGTTTTATTCACTAATAATCAAAGACTCAGCACTAGTGTGTTCAGTAGACAGACTCAGGCTAGAATTAGACCATACAGGCTTTGGTATCAGTCTTACAGTATATACAGGAGAGAGAGAGTGTGAGTGTGTGTGTGTGTGTGTGTGTGTGTGTGTGAGACTGACCTATGGTGACATCGGAGGAGCTGTGTGCCTCGAGGAAGCCGTTGAGGTGCTGCCAGGTCTTGGGGATCCAGTCGATGATCTTAATCAGGTCATTGCTGCGCATGTTCTTATGGATCTCCGTCTCTATCAGCTTCCGCCGCAGGAAACGGCCCAGGAAACCTTTTACCGGCTCGGTGTGGTTGGTGCACAGCACCCACCTACGGCAGGACAGATGATCAATGGTGAAACAGAAGCAGAGGAGCTAATAAAGCAGCTCATATTAGAGATGATGAGACTTGTGCTGTTTCAGGCATTTCTACCATTAGAATAAAGAGTTTTGGGATTATTTCCCTTTACTATAATAGATTCATATTAAATGAATGTCTGGCCCATGATAAGCTTTCCCTAATGACTTTATGTGTGCCAAATCGTCAGCTAGTCAAACATGCCAAGCAGAAATGATCCTCACTCAGAACATGCATTATTGTCTGTTCATTTTCATTTAACAAGGCTAATTATCCAAGAGATGTAATTAAAGCTCTCCCTGTGGAAGAATGCCTTTAGATTACAATCAGTGAGAAACAACATGGAACTGAAATCAAACACAATATCTGACAGGTGAGAGGACGCGAAGCAAAGTGATGTCTCTGTGCAACCGAGAACATTTGTACACAAACAATATAATATCACAATATGATAAGTTGACAGTGACGTTTCTGTCTGTTAAAGTGCGCGTCACAAACCTGAAGTTGTGGTGTAGCTCAAGGTTAGGAGAGGAGGAAACTCCCTGGTTCATGGTCCCAATAACATAAGGGCTGGATGGAGACAAAGACAACAGCACACATAATTGTTCACAGTCACAGCCAAGCTGCTTCACTAAATCACTGCTATTTTTGAGATACTTTTAAAAAAAATGTTATTTTGACAGTTAAGATTTTATTGACTTTTGATACAATGCATTCCTGACTCACCATTTGTGGTACTTGCAGTTGAGGAAGCCGTTGAATATGTCACTGAGGGAGCCAATATGGTGGAGGTTGTCCAAGATGACCACAGTGGGGAGCTCTGTGTCTGTCTCCTCGGAGTTACACTGCTCTGCCAGGTTGGACAGGTACTGGCGCAGGTCCTGGGGAAGACAGCATTAACAGGTTTGCACTTGGATGCTATATTTGAATGTAAAGGACTTGAAGGATAGGTTTGATAAATAATAGTTTACAGGGAGCATTATAATCTGAGTCCCTACAGTACTACCTTTTTATTTATGTTGAACTCTTGTTATTGAAATGCAAGCTCAAAACAAATGAAAGAATTTACTGCTTACAAATTTGTACGCTTTTCTCCCTCTGGACAAACTTTTGTTATAGATAACTACAAACGGGTAAAAAAACAATGTCTTTGACGGCTCCTTACTGTATACCAAAAACAGCTACTGGTGATGCGTAACACATTCTGGAGCCCAATTGCTAGTATATTTTTATTATACGTATAAAACATCAGAGGAAAATGTCAGGTTGGAGACTATTATACAGGGAGAAATCTATGGTACAAGAGGCAGAGAGACTAATTTGTGCACACTCAGTAGCAGAATATAGACCACAATGCAATGCAAACAGGTGTGCATTTTTAAAGATTTGTTTATATTTGCATGTGATATATAAAACCATGTTTGGTAGATATTATGAACAATTGGTTTTCCCGTCGCTTTTCACAATTTCAAAAAATATATATTTATATCTCCTTCTACACACACACACACATCATGAGAATCTCCTCTGGGTTGTTGAAAGGCATTCTGGAAGATGTAGGAAGTCACTAAATTGAAGTACTGGGTGAGAATGAACACACCAAAAATGTAAAGTCAAAGAAAAATCGCTGCCAGAATGCACCGAAAATACTAAACCGCCATGTCTGAGTCCTACTTCCTACCTTGCTGGAATTCTGGTCCACGCTGAAGCTGGCCACGTTGTGCTCGGTCACTTCCCGCCCCATCTGGCAAATGATGTACTCGGCCAGCTTGGCGGCCAGGAAGGATTTTCCGGTGCCGCTGGGTCCTGAGAGGATGATGCGACGATGCTCCATCAACAGGTTGAGGTACCGCTGGATGATGGGCTTTGGAATCAGCGTGTCGAACACCAGGCTGTCTATACTGTTCTCCTTCACACCTAGGAGGAGGAAGGAAAGAAGGAATAGGATGGATAGAAGGAAGAAAAGAAAATTAAAATTAAATAGTCATATTTTACATTAGACTGCTAAATGAGGTTCAAGTTATCTTCCTCTACTCTGAAACACTTTCCTTGGGAATCCAAACCTGGTTTCTACATTAGCTGTAATCCTGAAATAGAAATGTTTCCTTGCTGCCATACCTTTGAGGTTGACCTTGATGACGTTGTTGTCGCCCACCAGGTAGCCGCAGGGCAGCAGCTCAGGCACTTCGGAGGTGTGGGAGCGAACCACCTCGCCCATCCTGTAGCAGACAATGCTGTCTGAACTGAGACCCAGGCTGGTTAGAGGATCCACTCGAAACACATACTCCTGGTCCCCCCCTTCCCTACCTCCTGTCGCCTTTTACTTCTTGGCGTGATAACTAGTCCGATAAATATAGACTGTGATTCTTGGTGTCCAACATATCTTCAAGACAGTGGAACTTGTTGTGTGTGTCTGTGAATCTGACACAGTAACTCAGACTTCATGTTAAAGCAACACCCTTTACACACAAAACCCAAACCAGCTGATGATGGTTCAAATTAAAAAACAACCTTCCTCTTCCAAAGTTTTATAATCTGTTTTACAATGTATTAGTTTGTATAATTTCATACACCTGATGACAGTCAAGCAGACCAAAACATTGTAAATAAGTGAATATACTAGCAATAACGGAGACAGTGTGCAGGAGTTTATTCATTTTTATTTAGGTTGTGGTTTCCTCTGATGCATCTGTCACACAGTCAGGTGTGCAGGGATTGTTTCTATTTTTTTGTAGGTATATAATTCTCTTAAGTTTAACTTAGAAGATTCTGCTAATTTCAAAGACGAAAAAAGCGTGCCTTCATCCGTGGGTAGGATGTGGCATACAAAATCCAATTCCAGGCGCTCAGGTGGAATAAAACGCCTTTAATAAATATGGGCCTCTGTGTGGCTGTATGGATTCAGCATTTGTAATAAGAGCGCATGCATTCTTTCTATTTGTCTCATCTCAAAAAGCAAATCACCACTTATACTAATATCACTGGATAAGACCAGAGGGAGACCAGTGCAGAATCTTTAATTCTTATGTGGCCATAAAATGCTACACTATTTGCAAAAGTATCCAGCTGATTAACAACACCATTTTGTGTCCTTGGCGTCTGTACTTTATGATACTACGATACAACGATACAATTACCATAAAATATTTGGATTAACATTTCTCATGGAAGACATTTTGACTTGACACTGGCATGACTTATTGATAAACCTAAATGCAACGGAACCATCATTAATGTTATCAGTCCGCCTGTGCTTTTCCTGCTATGACAAGTCAAAGTGTCTGTAGTAAAAAAACTATTATGTGCCTCAATAAACGACCTGAACCTATGAGCAATGGTCTGTTTACCTTGAAGAGGCGTCGGATGACTCCATCCAGGACATCCCATTTGGTTTTCCCACTCACGCCTATAGACCCAATCAGGTACTCCTGGCTTTTTGTACCCTGAAGAGTTATCAAATTCATTAAAACAACAGGAGTCAGAACAAATAAGACGCCTGTGGTTTTAGCTGGAGGAAAAGAGAAATAATGTCAAATCTACATCCACTAACCTTGGTGGTCTTTGGCCCACTGCTGATGGTAACCACTATTCGCACACTCCGGCCCTCTTTGCGTAGATTGCCCTCGTAGCTGTCATCTAGCAGGATATCTGAAAACAAAACTTTTTGTGAGGAAACACGACCAACTTTAATCTATCAGAGCATTCGTTCATTGTAAACAAACTCTCTCTCTGCCTGCTGGCAAATTAAGAGCTGGAAATGGACAAACAGACTCCAAAGTAAGAGATAGCTAATGGGTTTCTTTCATGGGATAATTACTTTTGCGTTTAATCGATGTTTTCATACAGAGCGTTTAGTAGTGAGTGCACAGAATGATAATGGAAGAACAACTGTGTGTTAGGAAATTAAAAAGAGTACAATCTAAGGGAGATGGAGAATCGTTCAAGAGGAAGAGGTTCATCTGAGGTGTTTGTTGAGAGTTGAACATTTAGTCAGTAAGAGGTTGGGGACTGTTATCATAACAGCAATGGGACAAAATCACTAAGAGAAGAGACAGCTGTCTGAAGAAATAAATGACTTTCATCAACCCGACAATGCACGTAAAGAAGTAGAACATCACCTTACAGCAGCATGAACCTATATATTTTAACACATTTTTTATTGGTGCCATTCTCCACCAACAGCAGCAGAACTGAAGGCAAACAACGCTGTTTCAAGCGTTGTTTCTCTGGTCGTCAGTTCACAAATATCAGAATTGGTCATCTCTTTCAAAAAACATCAAATATCTGGAAGCTTAGCTTGCTGAGTTTCAGATTTTTAACTTCATGATCAATCAATCAGCATCAAAATGATCCTACTTTATCAGCAGCCTTTGTCCTTTTTCACCAAAACCACTGTGGTTCTTCCTCTCTGAATTTTGGTCATCACTATATCCGGCTTTGCTAATTTACGTTTTACTTAAACCTGCAATAACTGATTTTGCCACTATGGGGCAGCGGAAACCAACTGCAAACCTATTATCACCTTCGGAGTCGATATGACAAAATTGCCTATTTACACATTCAATAGACATTGAGCAACATTTTCATTAATTTGGAGTCGTGTTTCTGGCCACCTGGAGGATGGAATTCCAATATTAACTCTCTTTTAGCTCTATTTTAGGTCTCCATCGACTCTTGAGAAAAATACATAGCTCTTTAGTAGCTAAATGCTCCACTATGTTCACTAGCTAGCCACTAACTTTGTCTGTCTATCGTTTGGTGCTGGACAGGTGGTGTTTGGAGAGCTTTTGCTCTGAAAAAAGCTGCCTGTTGCTGCCAAAAAAATGGCTACGAGAGCTGAGAGTGAACCAAAAAAGTAAAGTTGCGGGCCATAAAACCAAAATAACGAGCTGAAAGACGCTATAATGCTCTGTGGAGCTGAGGCAGGTGATAATTCTCTGTGGGCTTGTCACTATAAGTAGTCATGTGATCCATTGTTAATATAAAAATATTGATAGCAGCTTTAACTATAAGGGAATACTACTAGCACAGAGTGTAAAAGAACAAACAATACAAAACAGTATTCTGTTTCCTGCCACCTTTAACCTTTGACAACAACCACACTACTAACAACTCCTGCCATAAGTCTCTCTTCATTCTCTCTTTTTCCCAGACTCCATTTTGGAGAGGGAAGGGGGTACTTTGTATTCGGCTGGCTTCCCTTAGCTGAGGGCTCTGTGTTGCAGTGATAACGACCCGTTGGCCCACTCGTCTTCCCACGCGTCACTGCTCTCGGCTCATCCCTCCATCAATTAACGAGGGCCCAAGTCCTCAGAGAGAGTTGCGCCTTCTATGTTAATTACGGGACAAGTGAGAGGGACAAAACTCTTTCACTTCTCAAACGGAGCAGGCCTGGAGAGATTTCCAGCATGTTCATATATGTGTATGTGTGTATGTGTGTGTGTGTGTGTGTGTGTGTGTGTGTGTAACTGACTCCTGCTGTGTAGTGAGCCCTCGCAGTAGAGAGAGCAGCTATTTCATCATTTTATGCGGCTCCTCCGGATCATTTCTCTCCGCAAACACAATTCTCTCACATTTACTGAGGCAAGTATGGCGAGAGCTAATCCAACTTGATGCCACAGGAAAAAAACTTCTACTCCGAGAGTTGCTGCAGACCGTAAAGTGTGTCCTACGGCTTAACTAGACATAAGAACATGGCATGACAATACCACACTTGGAGGTTTAATTCTTAATAGCTGAATACACCTGCCAACAGTACTGAAAGAAAAAAAAAGCCAACTTTTCCTTCTAAAAACTAAAAAATCTTTCTGGGGGTATTCTGTTGAATACTCAGTCCTGACTGGCAAGTGGAAGCATCTTGTGCTGCATTGGTTTGTTTGACATAAAGTCTATTTCACTCACTCCCACACTTACTGCTCTCACTTCTCAGAAGAAAACTGCAGGCTGCTAACGCTGATTTACACAAACACTTCAGATCGACGTGCTGCGGACATCAGAGCTGACACTGAACTGACCTGACATGATGGTGTCGGTGATGTTGAGGTTATTGAGCGACAGCCCCAAGGACTGACGCGAGGAGGACGAGGACGTGCTGGAGGTCTCAGAGGGCGGCCGGGCCGTCTTGACGGGCGTGGCTGTTGGTGTGGCGTTACCGCTGGACTTGAGCCGATCGTTCTCCGCTTTCAGCGTCTCAATCTCGTTCTGTTTATTGACAAAAGAATGAAAATGAGACAAAATCTAACAGAGACCGCATTCAAAGACTCAGGCAGCACTGAGTAAGTCTGCTCAGCAGACGGTCATTTTCCTGCATTCAGGCTGGCCGCTGTTGTTATTCTGAATCAGTATTATTGGAATTATGGGCTGTAAGCAGCTTTTTGATCTTCAAGGCTCTCTTTGTACTGAAGGGTAAGTCTCAGATAAGGAGCCTTACATGATCCCCAGATCTGAAAGGAGACTATAGGCTTCTACAGACAAGGCAATCCAAACCCACAAAAATCCACTTAACTGAGACATTTATAGTGACATTCTTTGAACTTGTGCTTCTTTTAAGAATATGAAATGATCAGCACCTCTGAACATTATACTTTGAACTGATGGGTGGCATCTCATTGCAATACATCAATAAGAATTATAGAAATAAATCAAATACATGTATTCGCAGGAAGAAAACTTCACATTGTATCTTTTTATTCAACTTCACGGGCAATTAAACAATTTCATTCCACCTTTCTGATGTGTTTCACCTTATTCACAATTGAGACAATGACAAGTCATTTATTAATGGCCAGTTTTGGAGGTGATACAGCAGCTCTGTGTGCTTTGAGTGAGCTGAAAAGCCAGCTGGCAAGCCACAGTATCTTATTTCCTCCTATTTTCTGTTTCATATTTGCTTGTATTACTCTCTCAAACTTTTTCAGACTTAAAGGAATAGTTTGACATTTTGGGAAATACGCTTATTAGCATTCTGGTAGAGACAGTTAGATGAGAAGATTGAAACCACTATGAAGTCTGAATGGTAAATTTGTATCAGGAGCCAGCACCGGGTCAGCTTAGCTTAGCATAAAGACTGAAAACGAGGGGAAACAGCTAGCTTGGCTCTGTGCAAAGGCTACATATCTTGTATCTTTTATATTTAATCTGTACAAAAAACTGTTTAGGGATTAAACAAAGACATATACCGTGTTTATTAGGTTCTGGCAGGTGGATTTTGTTACCTTCCGACAAAGCCTGCCTAGCGGCTGTGTTTATGCTAAGCTAAGCTAAGCTCCAGCTTCATATTTACCGGACAGATCTAACTCTCTGCAAGAAAGCAAATAAGTGTATTACCAAAATGTCAGACTATTCCTTTAACACTATAATAAAACTGATTTCCTTACTGTCATTAACTGTTCAATTTGTATTTCTGAGTGTGAAACTCAACTGTCTTTGCTGGATTTAGAGGTGACTGGGAACATTAGTTCCTAGTTTAGTTCCTGAGATGAGTTCCTCTGGCTCTGTAGTTCCTGGAACTTATGGGTTGAAAAGGGGCAATAAGATTTTCCTGACCGCCCGAGGAGAATGAAGGCCTTAAACAACATCACAAACTACAATTTAACAGCTAACCCGCAACAGTGTTAAGCATATAGGTATGGCGTGAGAGACTCTGCGTTAGTGTGTGTGTGTGTGTGTGTGTTTTGTATGTGTGTAAGATCAGTTTGCCTTCAGCCCTCCTGGTGCCCCACTGGTCCCCTGTCAGCCATCCACTAACCCACTGAATGAATGCATTGTTAACTTCCTAACTGGTAGCTGTCACGCTCCATTGCCTTTAGGGAGAAACACACCACTTTAGCCCAAATAAATTGGACAGACAGAGTGACATTTTGCCTGCCTGAGCCTTGGAAGAAAAAAAAAAACTGTAGCACAACCAAAGGTATTTCTTTCTCCATGAGATGCAAGACGGTTACAGACATGACTGATGGCAAGACAGAATCCTTCATGTTCGGCAATCAGAACTAAAGCCAGTTTGAATTTGATATTTAGATATGAGTTCTTCACCACCATTATCTCCTGACAACTGGGCAATTCTGCACGCTGCTCCAGTTTGACCTGTGTCAAACATAAATACATGCGCCCAGGTCAGTCAGCACAAGCTTGACGTGCGTTTAGCCGGAGAGCGTTTTTTCACCTGCATGCGGTTCATGGCCTCTCGGATCTGGTCCAGGTGGTGGGCGGAGCTCAGCGCCTCCAGGCGGATGTCTGTCAACTTGAGCTCCTTCTCCCTCAGCTCGTTCTTCAGCTGGAGGACGATCTCGGCCTCGGCTTCGGTGCATTCGCACAGCCTGCAACCGGGATTACACACAGGGAGGAGGAGGGGGGTCACCTCGAGGGTTATATCACACACACACAATCTGGAGAGAAAATTACACACTTGAAGGAAACAAGAGAGCTGAAGTTCAGAGGGAAGCTAGAGTCAGTGGTGGAAATGGGGACATTTGGGACAGCGAATCCTTCCCATTCTCAATATAATTTTTTCAGCTGAGCAATCTGATAGGTCAAAGACATGTTCTAGTTGTGGTTCCCACAATGCTTTGCTAGAGCAATGAACAAGTATAGTATAAAAGTTGTAGTAATATTGAAGACAGTGTGGGATACCATCATGATTCAGTTATTTTCATGATAAACAGGCAGAGATCTAATACAATAACTAGAGTTAGATGCAATGCTATTTTGCTAAGTCAAAAGCACAACAAGAATCTGTCACACTCGTGTAGTTCACTGTGTCAAATTCAAAAGCTGACACGTCCACATGCTCTGCCCCTGAGAAATCCACGTCAGGAAATCATCTCACCAGCTGCCGCACAGCACAGACGATGTGCACAGTTGTTGCATGCGTGTTGCTGGTTGGCGAAATAGTCACATTTTTGCCGTAACATAGAGCCAATTGGTTCTGGTGTGAGTAAGAGAAGTATTACTTCTTATCCTCTTCACCCCTTATTCAGCCTACTGCTACTTTTCATGGACTGGACACCTCAGAGGTCCTGGTTCAGTTTGTGAACCAGAGAGATCGTCACCTCCGACATGCCGAGGCGTTTACGGCATTAAGATGCAGAAGAAAGTCACACCAACACACCCCACTGCACACACACTCCCTGGGAGCATGCCACACAGCACCTATTACCGAGATCTGTGCTTGTAGACAACATGACCGTTTTGCTTTTTCTTTGGCGTCCAAATGGGGGAGGACTTGCTATCGCAAACGCACTTGCTACAGCAGGTGGAGAGGCGTTAAAGAAAAGGATGAACAGAGAGGTCGGAGAAGAGGTAAAAGAAAGGTGAGGTGAGGATTCACAACACAAAAAAATAACAGTGAAAAGAACTTAGACTTGAAGAAAAAGGAACAAAACAGCTAACTGTGTATGTATATGCAATGATATATGCAAGTATGTACCAGGGGAGAGAATTACATGTGTATATATGTATGTGTGTACGTGATACATGTGTAAAAACTCACTCTGTGGTGGAGGGCGAAGAATGCAGCGTGGCGATGCTGCCTTGCCTGTTGTCGTGCTGCAGTTTGGGCGAGGAGGGCAGCGAGTCGGTCATCTCCTCCATCTCGTCATGGGCTGACTGGGATTTGGTTTTCTTCTTGCTGAACGCCTGCTTGAAGGAGCTGCGTAACTGCAAGACAGGTAGCACACATACACAGGGGCAAAGACGTCAACATCGCCGCCCGCAGACCTCTACAATCACAACAATGTCAGTTCCTAAGAGATAGGTTCTGGTGACATCACATCCTGCCAGATCAGGAAGTCACTCCGTGCTGTTTCCAAGCAACGGTCACCGTCTGGTTTAGGTAAAGAGGGAGGCAAAAAGCAAGGCCGTAAGTAGAGATGGAAATGAAAGAGGGAGAAGGGGGGACCAGGCTTTTTAATGACCCTAAAAATTATGGCTTAACAGGCAATCAAAATGAACAAGGGAGGAGGAAAAGGAGGACGGAGGAACAAGGGGGCGGGGGAGGGGACGGTTGCCGTATCCATGCTGACGTTTCCAGAAAAGGGAAAGAAGAGGTTGCTCTGAGAGGGGGAGAAGGAGGAAGGAAAAAGGGAGCGAAGGACGGGAAACAACCACAGCACACATACAGAAGACACACTGGGAGCCACTGACCTGAGCCGGGATGGAATCAGCCACCTGAAGATGCAAAACACACCCAACGTTAAGCCACGCAAACACACACTCCTGCTCACTTCACCCACCTACAACTACAACAACCTTGTCTATTTCTCTTTCTGTTATCTGATAAGAGAAGCATCTTTATGAGTCTCTGTGGGGACATTTCTGCCACCTTCCACGGGGAGGTGAGAGGTCAGACATCAACTACAGAGAAGCAACCCTGAGTCCGTGTCCTGCTTAAGGCTGCTGCAGCAGGTCAGGTGCTTGCTGCCTTATTGAAGGACACCCTACCTATTCATTATGCCATCCTTCCCGTGCCACTCTGTTAGCATGATCTGCTGCTTTTCTGCTCACTCTTCACTTCGCTTCGCTTCACAGTGACCTCAGTTCAACTCTATCCGTGTCTCCACCCATGTGTGCACCGAGGCAGAATTTATGCAAATGAATAATTAATTGCTGCTTAAATAAGGGATTGATTTGCATTCATGAGCCTGACTTGAATTTTTGGGGGTCTCACTTATCACGGCAGGCTCGGGTGTCACTCTCAGTGGTGAACTTTTGGGGCGTGCGTTTTATTTCAAGGGCAGGCGTTTTGCATTGCAGCAGAGGCGGAAAGCTGGCTCTGGCTCTGCGCTCTTTGGCTGAGACGGAACTTCTAATATGTCATCTGTCTGACTCAGGGGGCTGCAGCAAATAACAGCTCTCCAGCCAGGGACACTGAGCTGCTATTGTAGAGTGAGGCAGAGAACAGTGAAATCAGAGAGAAGGACAGAGGCAGAGGAGAGAGCTTTATGGTTGTGGATGTGCATTTTTAGATAATTTGGCTTTCTTTTTTTTGCCTTGATTTGTGGGTATTTGTGGACATCAGTAGAAAGGGAAATAGGAGACGAGTATTACATTGTGGGAGATGTATACTGTATCTTTTTAGACTTTCAAACTTGACCAAGTCCAGTTGAGAAACTGAGGGATTAAGAGCCCTCAAAAGTACTGTGACAGTAGATGTTGAGGGAAGTTATAGAGTTTCTCTTCTGCCCAGACTTTCCCACTTGACACAGATATTCAACCAGCACTTCTCTGACCTCTGGGCAGCTATTGCTCTGGTTTCAAGCTGAACTTCAGTATCCATGACGTTAGTGGCCACTTTGCTTCTTCCCAACCTAATTTGCATGCAGTTGTATCTGAAATTCGAAGTGCATCTCAAACAATAATTGCACGGTGGTTGACTCCTCTGCTCGACCCTCTCTTAGCCCTCACCGCTGGATGGTACCTCAGCCACTCAGCTGACACCACCTCAGCACTGTCACCTAGCAACGGGGATATGACGGCAGACTGTGATGTGATTTTAGGATTTTGCATTTTTGACCCATGGCAATCCGAACATGCTCTGCCTCCAAGTGTCCAAACACAAAAAACGCTTTTGGATCGTGAAGGTGAGTGGCGACTCCATCACAAGCAGTGACTTGTTTGAAATTGGACCAACCAATTACTCACAGGCTGACTCACCTACACAGCGGCGCAAACACCCACAGAAATTACAGCAATTTCACAAGGAATGAAAGAAGGAAGAAGAATGGGACTACAAATCATAGCAATAAAAAAAATGTATTGCCATTTGGGGTAGAAATGATCATACTACTTTTGATTTGGAGTTTTGATTAAATAAAGAGGAGTCGCACCCAAACCCAGCCCTCCTGAGCTCATGGTTAAGCAGGTATCTTCAGTATTCAGCGCATTCTACCTTAGACATTTAGCTGAATTTGAAGCTCTTTCAGTGGGTGCAACAGCACAATAAGCTTTATTTCACAGATCCACAAAAAGCCCTTCATCTATGTAAAGAAGACATTTAATCTTTTAATGCAGGTATATTGAGTATATTTGAACTAGCTTTACTGCCACTGAATAATTCATATGTTTTTGAATTTTCACCACCAAATCCCCCTCCTAAACAATGACAAGAAAACTAAATGTAAGGCTTCTGATGTCTGCTGCAGCTGAATGGAAAAGTTTGAGGTGAAGACGTCTGAGTTGGATAACTTGTAGGTACACTGACGTCCAATTCAAAACCCACATAGCAGAGTGGAATTGTTGAGTTATTCACAGATGTTGTTATTTGTGGGAGGGACCAGCTGTTTGCCTTTTATATTTTCTGGATTTTTTTTGCAGAAGAGCAGTTGGGCAGTTTAAACCTGAGATTTCCTTTTTTTTTTTGGACTCATCCTTCCTTTGCAGCTGCTGTCTCATTATGCTGACAGTTTCTTTAGTTTCTCCACCTACCCAGCTCTTCTTCTTCTTCTTTTTGTCTTCGGCGTCCTTGCCCAGACTGCCCATGCTGGAGTGACTAGCTGCGCTGTTGATACTGGACATACTTTCTGACGAGTGCTGCCGTCTAATCCGCAGGTCTGGAAATGACAGACAAAATCTTCCTTAGTGCATTGAAAAGATGAGATACACCTACAATGCTGATCTGTGTAAATCTTTTGGCTGGTATTATTTTCTCTTTAAAGTTATAATCCTTAACATTTCAGACCTGGCTGACTTGGCGACAGCCATGGTTACTGGTAGTATCAGATACTGAAGTCTAATACTACAGCAAACACTCTTTGGGTAGCTACTTTGTCAGAGATACAGTGCGTTTACAGTGCAGCCAAACAAACCCATGTTAATAAACAAGTCACCTAATAATTGCAACTGTGATCTGATTTCATGCTGCACATTGCATGAACAGTTTTCCACACACATGTTTGATGAATGATTGCTGTTAGTGGTGACCTCTGTGACAAATGTGTTGCACTTCCTGTGACTACTTCAGAATAAAAGCCAGCCCATGTTCTGTCAGTCAAACACTTTTAATGTGAACTAGCAGCAGTAGGAATGTTAGGTTTGCATTACATAATTTGTAGCCAGTGTGGACTCAACAATGAGAACAACTATATAGAGAGATAATAACTGAATGTAAATACACTGAATGCCTTTTGCTGAAAAAATGTGGACCATAAATAGTTATACCTACATACTTATAAATAGTTGATCCAATGAATCAATGATTTCATGGAAATCTTTAGAATTATAACTTGTTCAGCTATGTTGGGGTTAGCGGGGCTTGAATAAGCAGCTATGAGGAGGTTGGATACTTGAAAAGGTCATTTCACATAATTGATTACACAGCTGATTCAAGTTGTTTCTATGACTAATCAAGGCTTTCCAAAACTGACCTATGCAGCACAAACACTTCAAGTATTAGGGGTTCGATTCCCCCTAGGGCCAATCAGGCTAAAAAAAAGTGTCCACTCATGGAACAGTAAGGCATTTAAGGCCTCCTCAAAACATCAGATGATTTGAGAGAAGTTTGGTCCAACATCCCCTGCTGGTTTCTTCATTACCTTTGTGCAGGTGGTCAGGGCCATTGAGCGCCACCTGGATGGCTGTCTGGGCGTCGGTGTTCTGGGTCTTCAGCGTCTCTATTGTCTCCCTCAACTCAGCCAACTCAGACTCCTGCAAAGAGAGAGAGAGAGAGAGAGAGTTTTTAAAGGAAGGATGACACACCAAAAACTGTTCTTCTTTTGGCCAAATGTGTGAAATCAAAGCATTAGCTTCGTCACTGGAAACAAATTCTTAAATTTGGCATTGGCATCGCTTTCACTGGCAGGGAATGAGAGGCAAAAAATGAAGGGAGGGTATTTTGAAGAAGAGTCTCCCAGTGGATTTGCCCCATCCCAAGCACCACCTGCTTAGAATAAAAAAGCTCTATTCTGTTGAACCAACACGATCAGATAGAGGGAGTCTCCTATTCTGCCTTGCCCGAAAACCCACTGAGGGCTGCAGATAGGGTTTCCGCTTTAATTAAAAGTTGGGACGGCCTTGTTTAACAAAGACATCCCTCAAGATCCCAGTCTGCTTTAATTTATAGAGGATTAAAAAGCTGCCAGGGCTCGTCAGCACTGTGTGTGTGTGTGGGGGGGGACATGTGAACAGAGGGGAGTATTCATAATTTGTGGAAGGGATATATCTTTGAACATATTGCTGCTACTGTGTGATCAGTGCTTCAGTGCTATTCGAGCTCTTCTGAAACCTCCTGTCAGTAAAAAAGTCAACTTGTAAGAAAATGGAGAAAAACCTCGGAGCAGATAAATGCGGGAGGATTTTTGTAGAATACACTGGTTTTAAATGGGTTTTTGGGCCTTAGGTTCATGGAATATGCCGAACCCTTGCATGCCCGTGCAAAACTGGACACTTTTACCTGGATGTGAAGCAAAAAGATTTGTGGTTTAAGCAAGTCAAACCACTTTGGTTAAGGTTAGAAGTAAAGTTGGAGAAATTTTCAGGCAACAACTAAACCTTTAATAAAAAAAAAAAAACCTTTGGTGAAAACGAAAAAGTTCAGTAGCAAACCTTTCACATGAGTCAGAAACTGAACCTTAGAGATAAAAATATCCATTATATCCGCAACCGCCGACCTCCACATTGTTACTTTCCGCTGCACTATTTCAATGTCAAATCGCTGCCTGTTTCTAATCATTTCTCCTCCCTGTAATCCCTTCGCTTTGGAGTTCATATACAGTACATTTCAAATTCCGGACTAAGCTCTTGTACCTTTTGTTCAGCTGTCATGGTGAGGCTCTGCAGGCGGCAGGTCATGTTACTCAGACTCTTCTCGAAGGCCGCCACCAGGTGAGACTGCAGACACACAGAGAGACACAAATACAGTCTTCAGCTTCAGTCACAAAACATTTGTTTCTCCTTAGGCAAACTATATATATTTTTTAAATGGCAGAACATGCAAACATATTCTTATTCTCTTCAGAAAACGAGAAAAATTCAATGTCTCAAAACTGACCCCAAGATGAATTTGGACTCCTCTCCACAGTAAAATACGCTCAGTCAGAATGTACAAATCAATATTTGTATTGCATGTTTTGAAAAAAGGAGTCCTCCCTTAAAGAAAGAGCCTATACAGAGAATTAATAAGTTGGTTTGCTGGTTGGTGACGATAGCTTTGATGTGAGTTTTATCTTGAGCCAAAGACGACTGAGGACCAAACAAGACTTGGTGCGAAAAGTTTGTTTGCCACAAGTCTGAAGCCTCTTGTTGTGCTCTCCTGAAGAGGTTCCCTGTATCCTATAAAGAACCGCTGCTGGGATATCTGGCCACCCAAAAAAAGGAAAGCACGGAGCCCTTCACTTTGGCTCACTCTCAGATTTCAAGGGCAAGTTCACATCAAGCATGTTCTGAACAGTTTATTTGAACAGGGAATTTGTTAGGAGCGTTTTATATGACTTCACTGTTGCATCTTATTGCTGTGAATTAACCATCATGCATTTGAGCATGCTCCAAAAACGTCCTTCTGGACTAATACCACAGAGAAAAAACTCTGCACTGAGAGAAAGATGTGGATATCACAGAGGCAGACAGACTAAAAAAAGGGCTGCCCTCGCTGACTTCATCCGTCACCTGAAGATGCAGAGGCGACACGCTGAAGGATGGCAAATGTTCCGCAACGTCATGCCATCTGCTCTGCTGAACCTGTGGTTTGCGTATGTGTCTGGTTGTGTATCTGGATTTGTTTGTGCATGTGTTTTTGGAATATATGTTTATGTCTGAATGTCTGGTGAAGCCTTATGTTCATGGTTGTGTGTCCTTGTGCAAATCTAAGCCTGTAAAATCTGTGTATGTGTGTGTGTGCGTGTGTGTGTGTGTGTACTGCCAGCTCATCCTCCCATCCTTAGCTAGAGACCCCGAGACACCTGTCAGGCCTGGTGTGTCACAGAGAGGTGGGCAGCATGCCCAGACAAATCAGAAAATCTCTGCTTAACACACACACACACACACACACACACATTTGCATTATTATACTTTTGAGGACTTTCATTTACTGAATTTAACAGCATTTGTTCCCAAATGTGCAATCTAGCACCAAAACTGCGAAATGAGAAAATTCCTCTTCTTTCTATCCTTGTGAGGACTTTAGGACCTCATAGATCTAGAAATAAACACACACACAGTAGCACCCAGTGCTGCCTCTTCCACTCTGTGTCTCTGGCTGAAACAGCAAAGGTCTTGACCTTTAGAAATGCCAACTGTTCCAACTCATCTCTCCAACTCTAAATCTCTTTCCAACTCCACCTGTGAGCTCCGACTCAACACCCCCTGCCCACCTGTCCGCCCTGAAGGAGGCGCTGACCAGACTCTAATGCGTCCCATGGCTGAACCATCTGTCCTGCTCCTGGGGCCCGGCCCAGGCAGCCACGCTTGGCCCCTGAACCCCCATTTTTCTGACCATCGTCCTGATCCTGGGGTCTGGGGTAGAGGTTGACGGTGGGCCAAACCAGTGAACTGGACGAGAAGTCATCAGTGTTGGTACTGCCAGACGTCACCGCTAAAGAGGCAGACGACATCTCAAGGGGGTTGTGTGTTGACGCACAGTCACGACTACAGTGGTCTAAGCCAGCACCTACTGCTGGGCTATATCCTTCAAACACTACAGCAAGAAGGGGAGGGGATGAAAGGAGGAAGGGAAGGGGATGATAAGGAAGGATACAGCCAAAATGAGGGAGGAGAATAAGAAGAACAGGGAGGGATAGGGAGGGCTGAGTAGAGAGGGAGAGGCGACAAGGTCAGGGTGCCACAGTGAAGTGTGAGTAGAAAGAGGAAGGAGATTGAGGTGGCGGGGGGGGGCTGTGTGAACTCTTAAACCCGACTTAATGTCTGTCCAGGCAGGAAAACATATCCCCTTCAAAGGCTGAAAAAAAAGGTACTGAGTGGTACAATACTTCACCAGTTAGGCAGCATTTGTTCTTCTTAATCCCTTTGACAGGATGTTGGTTTTACTAATTCTGCTCAATTTTGATCAAATAAAACCCACAGCAAACACGCAGTTAATTAAAATGACGTCTGTGGAGTGTACTTAATCCAACATGACAGCGCAGCAGCAAATATGTTTTTAATGTGAGAGTCATTTTCTATGAGAGCATGCCGAGGGTACTGACACACGCGTAATACTTTATTTAAGATCCAAATTCAATTCAAAAAGATAATAATAATTATTTATGCAGTGGCACGGCAAATGAGAGAGATCAAGATCAGACGATGTCAGTCACTGGAAAAATGTCCCGTGAGGCTCTGATGAAAATGCGGGAGATGACAAGAAAACACATTCAGCCATTTGACATCATCATGACTTCAACTGTGGTGATTTTCAATCTTTAAACTTTAAGGATCGTGCTCCTTATGTAGGTTGAGAAAATTCGACAATTGGATGCTTGAAGCCCGTTCTAAAACCAAAAGATAAGGTCAAATGTGCAGGGAGTTGCTGAAGTCACAACCAAATTGAAATGACCTTTTCGTATACACACCAAGAATAAATGCCGAAGAAATTGGTATTACATAACATCACATTAAGGCAGCAAGATGTCTGCAAAATACAGTTTCGAAGTGACTTTAAAAACAAGGCTGTTCTGTCTTCTTCCTGACAAGCTGGCATTTTGAAAATACCATTTTTCTTAAAAGACAGAGCATTTTTAAGTGTGTGTGCTTTGAAAGTACTGGTTACGTGCCAAATATCTACCAACGCGCAGGTTCCCGTACAAATGCGTGTATTTCTACATGTGTTCAGGAACGTAAATGATTAATCGATGTCACAGTGAGTGTCTAGATTTGGACCGTGGGTGAGGAACATGTGAGGATATTTCCACAGAGTGACACTCCCCACTGGGAGGATAAGACGAGCTTATAGTACCAGCAACCTGTCATGTAGGTACAGTGTGATGCAGCTCCAGCACAGCACAGCCAGAGATGTTTGTTTTGTTTTGTTTGTTTTTTTTCAAATCCCAAGCCTCTAACATTAGAGTGGGAGCTGCAAAGCACATATGAGTTTTCTGCTGTGCAAGTGTTTGCATATGGCTTGGCACAGTGAGGCATGAGACTGGTAGCCTTTTCCACTGCTGTTTTGATGCTCAGTGACCCTGTTAAGGTTCAGTCGATATCAACAACAGATATGGCGAGAAACTACTTTTAGTCGTTTCTTCAGATTGTTTTATTTCTCTTTTTAAACAACTTTGCTACACAAAATACGAGCTACACAAGCTATGGCAACATGAGTGATGTTTTTTCTGCTTCTAATCATTAATGCAGTGTTACAGCATCTCTCTCTCGCTTGTTGCAGGATGATGACGATCCTGCCAGTAGCTTTTGAAACCAGCTAGTATCAAATACTGTACATAAAGATGCTGCATCAGCAGGCTTTTACTTCACTGTGACCACACTGAACACTAGAGACTGTAAGAATTCTCTGTATTTACAATGTTGTAAAACACTACACATAAAATGTGGGTGCGAAATACCCAAAACAGCTGTGAGGGAGCTAAAGGATTTAATGGTGGACTTGGATAGTCTTTTTCATTCCATGCATTCTTCCTCCTTGTCAAAACCTGGCGCCTTCATCACCCACAATGCAAATGGACAGCTGACAGTTTGGTCAGAGATTCAGGAGTGTTAATGTAGCCTCGAACCACACACCTCAAGCAGAGATGAGGAGCGGGCTACAGACGTCTGGTGAGCTCACTGCTTTCAAACTTCACACCACCAGATTTTTTTCATTTTCAAACTTGTAGTCTTCAGACCCAACCCACGCTGCCTCGAGTGACATCACTTAAGGACATTCATCAGACTTCTCGCAGCTCCCTCTGGAGCTACAAAAGGCTTTATCCAACGTTTGTTCACACATGCAGTAGTACTCCCCAACACCTGTAAACACACTGATGTGTAAAACCAGGTGAAATCTTCCACTGAGACGATACTGTACATGTGAAGCTCTATGTGAGATTTACCATCAAGTAATTTCACATGACCAAAACAGACCAAAAGATGTTTGACTGTCCCTACATAACTTGTACATAAAGTCATGTCTTCCTCTTCCGTTCCTCAAGTTTTCCTGCAGTTTAGCTTTCAGTTTCAGCTCCGCACAACTTTGTGATCAAAGCGTCGGACCGAAGCGAAGACCCCGTGTGCCTCCACGCTTGATCAGGCACTTGGCATTGAGGATGGGGGGGGAGGGCTGAGCTGAACCACATGCTGGAGTTTGTCAATCTATCTGCATCTCAGCACAAAGACAGCTCCGTCTGGGGGTTGGAGGTCTCTGTATCTCGCTCTGTTTCACCCACGCATGACGCTCTTGAGTCTAGATTCACTTATCCTCATCTCCCTGTTCTCTTTCTAACGCCCGTCTATCTCTATTTGATTCTCCCTGCTTGGTTGAATTTGGGAGAGGCTCCTGTTCTCGCTGAAACCCCACCGGCTGAGACAAAAGCAAAGAGACAATCCTCGCTGCTCCGTAGACACACAAACACACAAAAGAAAACATCCCATCTAAGGAAAAGCACAGACACACACACACACACACCAACAAAATCAAACAAGTAAAAGCCTAAATACACGCACGGTGGCTTCAAACACAGAGAAAAGGAATTAGTGGGCGTCTTAAAGACTTATATTCCTTCCCGAACTTCGATAGGCAACGCTTCCCATAAAAGCCCTCTGACAGCAGGTTATCATGCAAATGAGCCGGCTGTTTTGACGGCGTCTTTTGAAGTAAACAAACTCACGTTGGCAGCCAGCTGAGACGTCAGGGTCGCCACCTTCTCCTGAGAGGCGTCCAGCTCCCGACGCAGCTTTCTGATTTGCTGGTTGGGGAAGAAAGTACAGAGGTAAACGTACAGTTAACGCTCCTGAAAGACATAAAGAAAATGAGGCTGATTGTAATGCAAAAGAGGCGTTGAACTTCCGTGTTGATAACTCTGATGTAAAAACTGTGCAGTTACATGGTAATACTGTGTAAAAAAGACACTGGGGTGAAGTGTGAACACAAAGTGTGGGGGATTACCGTGGAATTTAGGACTGTTTGGCCCTTGATTGAAAAGAGAAGAGTAAAAATTAACACTATGTTGCATGCCTCCATTAAACAGCATGTACTGATGTGGCTGGAGACAAAGAGGTTATCACAAGCCACAGCACTGGTTTTCTCATGGTTAGACTTTGAGCAGCGAAGCAAGAGATATAGGTAAGTATTTCTGACATGGGTCAAATAGTATTTGCAAATACCTGATATTGTTTCTTAGATAATATGCTAAGTGCCAGATGTGTCAGTTTACCAAAGTAGACAACAAACATATAAGAAAGTATGGGACATAATCCATATGACAAAGACATATTTCCCTCGTTTCCAACACATTTCATTAACAGTTTTTGAGATTTTAGGAGATTAGATTTTTACCCTGTTGAGAATTTGCAAAAAATACCAATCAAGTCCTTTTAATAATTTCTTTTGATTTTTGTTTCTCATCCTCCAATGCCAACACTGCTTAGCCAAGTTACTGCTGTGCAAACATAACAGCAAATGTCTCAAGTAAATGACGACAAATTCAAGTCATGTGTAGGTCGCCTGTCTCAGGATGTGAAAGTAGAAAAACATCAAATGTGAGTCAGATTTGAAGCAGAAAGAACCAGAATTGGGTCACTTGTGGTACTGCGCAGTGACCGTAGTCTGTATGTACGCTAAACTCCACCCATCTGGCAGGGTTAAAACAAACACCATGGAGTATTTGCCATTACTGTTTGATCCAAAACTTGAGCTTAAAGCACTCATGAACAAGTACAGAGAAAAAGGATTCTAACAGAAATCAGACAAATCAAGAGATAAATCTGGAAAATCAAAGGAGAATCAGTGATAAACTGAACAGGAATGTTGAACGAAGCCAAACAAAAAAAGAGCCAAAGGGCAGGGCATGCATTACATTTGTATAGTGTCAGTATTTGTAATGAGTAAATGATATGTAGCACAGTAAAGTTGTGTGGTTATTTATGATCAAGATGAAATAAATGCAGATTTACTGATAATAAAAAGCAATGCAACATGGGGTTAAACTGCTTTATTGTATTAGTTACCATTTTATCCACCACCACTTTTTACATACTTCTTGGTTCAAACTGATCAATAATAATAGGCCAAATTTAGCTGAACAAATATCACTGTTTGTGCTTTGATTGACATGGACAGACTCTCTGATTATAGATGCAGAGCAGAAAGACACACAAACTTAAAGACATACAGACAACAGCCAGCAGTCACCTGAAGGGCAGCAAAACATGCGTGTGACATGCAGATTGTTGAGGTGAATCCCAGAAAAAAAACACAGGTTATTGAAACTAAATCAGAAAAACTCTGTTTTTCTTCCTCCCAGCTACTTTTGAGGCACCCATGAGCAAGGCCCTTAACTCCCACCTGCATCTGCAGAACTGCTCAGTGGCTAACAGTGCAGCATGGCAGCTACACTGAGGTGTAAATGTCTTTAACTGTATGAATGTGAAGCAGGAAGGTGGTAAAGAGAAACAGACATGCAGACAGATGGGATATTACCCATCCTTACCTCTGAGTGTGCTTTCTCCTCCGTCTGTCAGGAAGAAGCATACATAAATTTAAAAAAAAGAGGTTATTAGCTCTGTGTGTTGTATTCAATCAAGCATCTTTTAAAAATGAATTAGAAAACACAGCATGAGAACTTTAATTCAAATTAGATTAACGTGAGAGAAATACCACTGGCGCTGAAGTGGATAAAATCAGACAGAAAACAAAATGAGAAATGGTTTTGATAACCACAAAACAAACTTTGTAAACAATCTATCTCCATCATTCATCCAGGCCTTTCCTCTGCAACTTGCGAGTGCAATTGGAAACAGGCGGAGGTGGGTGGTAATCGATTCTTCGCCCTAAAACTAATCTGCTGCCTCACTGAACGTGAAGAACTGGAGCGCTGCCTGTGCCATTAGAAACCCAACACTTGTCCAGAGTCTTATCTGCCAAAAGTTACTTTCAAAGCACGCAACGGTGGAAAGTTTTGTATTGGTTCTACAGAGACAGAAGGGACAAGACAGAAATATTGGAAGAGAGTGTATGTGAGATTTAATGTCCAGCTGCTTTGATTTAACTCTGTGCTGTCCCATTTAAAAAAATCGTTTTTCAGCCTTAAAATTGTTACTCTTTTGTATGCAGCCGTTTTAGATTAGCAAAGAACTTGCACCAACAATCAGTATTTAAAAGCACAATCAATGAGTTGAGACATCTGAGGATTTGGGGGTCCTGTTGGGTGATATAACAAAATAAGGCAGTGCAGCTTTGCCACTTGGTGGCAGTGAAACAAGCTGTAAACACATCACTGACACATTATTACCTTATAAAGTTGTTATGGAAAACAGTATCATATTTACACATTTAGCAGACGCAAAGCAACATTAGCTTTCAGTTGGAGTTATGTTTCTGGCCACCTGGTGAATAAAAGTCTAATATTTAAATTTTTTTAGCTCTGTTTTGGTCTCCATTTAACTCCTGAGGGAAACATCTGGCTTTTTAGCTGCTAAACGTTCCACTATGTTCACTGGCTAGTGACTAACTGAAAACGGCTGTGTCTGGAAACAACACTGATGAGACCGGTGAGACTCAACCAAAACATTAAAGTTGCAGGTTGGAAAAACAAAACAATGAGCGGAAAGAGGCTAAAATAGTCCACAGAGATGAGTGGAGCTGCAAAGTTGGGTTATACTGTAATTCTCAGTGCGTTTGTCACTACGAGCAACTCCTTTCACATTACATGTAGTCGTTTGATGCATTGTTAACATAAAAATAGTGATGTTTAGTGAGCTTAAGTTTACACCATATATATATAAAGCACCTCACTGTGACGCTAATTCTAATTCTTAAGCTGGCCAGCTACTTACCGCAGAGTACAGAGAAGACGTGCTGGAGACCAGAGACAATGAAGAACCATGAACTGTAAGCAGATATAGAAAGTAATGAGTGACAAACATGGTTTAGTAAAATACTTGATTGTAAAAACTGAACATATGTATATCTAACTAAAATGGAAGGAGTCTCTGTTTGTCTGTCCTTCGATTATGCTGTAAAGCTGCAGGCAGCAATACCGGAGGCCAGGCCATCGGCCCGTTCCAAACAGGCCCGTTTTGAATGGGCACTGCACTAGTATACACTCCCCTCCAAAAGTATTGGAACAGTGAGGCCAATTCCTGTATTTTTGCTGTAGACTGAAAACATTTGGGTTTGACATCAAAAGATGAATATGAGACAAGAGATCAACATTTCAGCTTTTATTTCCAGGTATTTACATCTGGATCTGATACACAACTTAGAAGATAG
>NTHP01000155.1:198451-230359 GCA_003416845.1 Oplegnathus fasciatus
CTGGATCTGATACACAACTTAGAAGATAGCACCTTTTGTTTGAACCCACCCATTTTTCATGTGAGCAAAAGTATTGGAACATGTGACTGACAGGTGTGTTTTGTTGCCATGGTGTGTCCTATTACATTGATTATTCAAACAATAAATAGCGCTGAATGTTTACGTTCAGTTTCAGTTCAGTTTGGGTTTTGCCTGTGCAGACTGCATTTATAGTTAGAGGTGTAACCAACATGAAAACCAGAGAGCTGTCTATGGGTGAAAAACAAGCAATTGTGAAGCTGAGAGAAGATGGAAAATCAATCAGAGCCATTGCACAAACATTGGCCATAGCCAGTACAACCATTTGGAATGTCCTGAAGAAGAAAGAAACCACTGGTGTACTAAGTAACAGACGTCNTCAGATCCAGATGTAAATACCTGGAAATAAAAGCTGAAATGTTGATCTCTTGTCTCATATTCATCTTTTGATGTCAAACCCAAATGTTTTCAGTCTACAGCAAAAATACAGGAATTGGCCTCACTGTTCCAATACTTTTGGAGGGGAGTGTATATGAGACCATACAATATTCTACCTTTTCTAACAAATCTGACCATGAGTGACTTCTAAAGTCATTTTAATTGCTTTCTTGTTTATTCTTGATTACCCAGCTGACTGATTAGCACTTGACAGTGGTAACTCATTCAGATGATGTGAGCTGTGAGCTATACGAAGGCAGTGAAAAAAACAGGATTTGCCCGTTAAAAAGCTGGCCTCTATATGGATGCAATCACAGCCTCTTACATCACCCACAAAAAGATCAGAAGAGAGCGGGCCATCAGCAAAGTCGCTCACAGTATGAACACACAGTGAGAGCTCATTAAATCTGGTATTAAAGCACTTGATGACTGATGGGACTTTGCTTTGGTGAATGTGGCCCTAAATTTATTTCTAATGGCTTCTTACAGTAGCAGGGAGGTCATTTTTGGAACATAGTTCATTTAAAGAGTGTATTTAAGAGTGTGTCCCAGAGTGTGTCCTACCTTCGTCAGTGCTGTCCCTAAAGGAGCCGGAGCGGCTGATGGCCCGTGGTCGGTCCTCCAGGGAGGTTGCACTGCCACCCAGTGGGTGACCCTCTCCGTATAGGTCAAAGGAGTCCTGGGCAGGGATGCTGTTGGAGCGGCTCATGCTGCTGCTGCCTGGTGGCAGGTTGTACTGGCTGATGTTAGTGGGGCTCACTGTATGGAGGAGAAAAACACCAACATCAGGGTTGATAAATTACACTTCCCCCCGTTACATTTTTGCATGTGTAAGATGCATCAGCGATCATTCACACAGGAAATAAAAATCTATTTACAGCAGGAAATGATAGAATAATGTTGCTATGAATTTTTTCTTCAAGACCTCAAGATATTTTCAGTCACTGCATGACTGCATGTTTGTTCCCAAGGCAATGTGTCTACTGTCATTTCCAGTTTCAAATACAGTATTTTCACACATTTTAGGAAGATACAATAAAGAGCTTTAAAAACATGGTCAAAACAATTTAAAGTCATGAAAATGACAAAAAACAGTAGAAAAAAGATGATTCCTTATGAATAATCATGACAGAATGACAACGCCTGAACTAGTGTATAAAGTATGCATACACAGTACATATTATGAAAGAGTAACACACTAATATTCCCAGCAGAATTTGAACGGATGGAAAACATTAAAAATACCAAGTTACCCTTGTTGGATCAAGCTGACTCAGCATGTTTACGGAAATGACTTTTATTCTAACTGCAAAATAACTGATTTGTAAACACTGCACATGTGCAACAAGTCACTAAAAAAGGTCTGTGTGGGCTGCAGATCTGGACCATTTGGCTTTAGGTGCCTTGGTATTCATCTTTTGTTGGTCCCTGCTGGTTTCTTTATGTTTTTCATATTTGATTTCAGGCTCTGAGACTGCATGTATCAGAGATTTACCATTTGGTTTATTTGTGTTGTACTTTAAGTTGGCCTAAAATCAGAAGCATTCTGGACCATTAACTACAGCTGCTGTTAAATTATATATGCTCTGACACTCTTGGTTGTGAAAAATTACATCATACCTACACTACCTCGTAACATCAAATACAAAAACTGGATATTTACTGCCTATGGACATACTATAACTCAGCTATCTATTCGAGATGTGCTACCATTAGTTTATTTTTATAGACTTACGCAGGTTGGAGTAGTGGTATTTCCCAGTGGTGGTGCAGGAAGCTCCAGGAGGAGACAGCGGGGACTGACTGCCTGTGTCCTGAAGCCCCCCTGTTGAATGGGACCTCAACCACTCCTTCCCTTCCTCATGGGACGTCTGCCTGGAGGACGGAGGGTACCTGCAACCCACATAGACACAGTAAACTCAAGGCAAAAACAGTGATATTTGGAAGTCCGAGCAGTGAGGCTCTGTGGTGATGAAATGAGTGCAGAGCTACATAATAGAAGCATGTGAGCAGATGGCAAAAAAAAGACATGCAGCCACACCACACAGATGCTCACATGCATGCATCTACACGCATACAGCTATAAATACACACACTGCTTTGGCTCAAAGCTTCCAAACACACTGACACTGCCGTTCATCTCTTTTCTCCCCAGCTCCAAAGTGGCTCAGCAACAGAAGGCCCCCTTATCGCAGGCATGACAATCGGCCATATTTAATCCTCTGAGGATGATAATTGAGTTTGCACTCATCCCTTTTCAGCGTCGTCTTCCTTGCAACGCCCCCATTACTACGCTTGTCACATCTGACCCTGCTCCAGTCCCCCATGCCCGTGCTTCGTATTCTCTCCACCAGGGATTGGGTGTTTAAGAGTGTGTTGAATGGTGTGACACAGCAGCATTTGTCCCTCACTGGAGTTGAAATGGAACAGGCTGAAATATCCAAGGGTCAGTGTTTGACTCAGTATGCTTAACGCTTTCAAAATGCCCATAAGCAGGACCAACATGCTTATGTATATGACTAAAGGGGGCAATTATTAGTCTAAGCTCCTGTTGTGGGAAATCTAATGATCAGGCAAAATGCTGCCTGGTTTAAGATGTGAACAGACGGCTGTAAAGATTTGTGATTAGAGAAAACTGAAGAAAACACTGCAGTCAGTATGGAACATGACATCCAACATGAAGTGTAGTGTAAGATCAGATGCTTTTAGGCCCAAAAAGAGCGTGAGCACCATATGCCATTGAAATGAAAGAATGGCTTGAAACCAGCATGCCCCATCCAACCCCTCTGCTGTATAATTGGCTAGAGAGGTTGTTCCCTACAGAGGTTGTGTCACTGTGATGAATGGGTTATGGTATTTTTGTCTCAGTCCCTTAAGTCCCAACTAAATTCAAAGTATCAATTCCACTTCCCCCCCTCGGCTAACAGAGCAAATGTTATGAGGAGGTTTAGGCCATTTTGGGGGGCTGAGGAAGAACTGCTCTGTCATAGCGGCTGTGTTTGCTGCATTTCAAACAGTGCACGAGATGAGAATCGGATGAGGATGTACAAAGAGTAGCAGACAAACAGATGGACTAACACACTCCTGCCCGGTCATCTGAGGCAGCATTCATACCGCATCAGATTTTTTGCCTCACTTAAAGAGAGTTATAATATAATCTGGATTTCAGAATTTGTGGTACAAAATCAGATCCCGAGGAATGAGATACTGTAGCTAAAACAACAGGCAAAGATTGTGAAAAAAATTGGGACTTCATTGGGGTTGGGGAAGTTTACTTAGTTAAGTCAAAAACTACTCCTGGGTACATAAGGTGGCCAAAACATGTTGAAAAATATAGGACAGATGAGTATTGTTATAGTATAGTATGTATTTTGTATTTCTTATAATTTTAGTCTCATTTTATTTCTCAGAATTCATTCTGCAAAAAATCTTAATCCACAGCGAGTCTGAGGTGTGGAGAAATGTGGTACTGCAGGGTGAATGCTGCATGAGATAATCATAAGATTTCCTTATCTATTGATCAGTGGTTCCCAACCTTTTTTTGTCAGATGATTTATTTGGTTTGGTTTATTTTAACCACGTATCCATTACTTTAAGCTATTTTAACTATTCATCCATTACATTACATTTATTTGGTATTTGGCTTTTGTCCTAAGCGACTTACAATAAGTGCATTCATACCATGGAGGAGCTAACTATCTCAACCTTCATCCATTACTTGTAGCTAAATAGTTCAACCATTTATGCATTAATTTCAGCTAACTTTTTGAACTGTTTATCCATTATGCTTACTGCTAGCTACGTACTTCAAACATTTATGCACTTTTAGCTGTTTCAACTTCTCTGCCTGTTTGCTAACTAGTCAGTTATAACTAGGTGTTATAGCTTAATCAATATGAGGATACATGTTTTATTTAAATTGCGGTTTCTACTGTATTTTTTTCAAATTAGTTGAGCTTCTTCACAATCTTTCCACATCTCCTCAAACTATTTCAGACATACCTCTGGGGGTACAGGTGCCCCTGGTTGGGAATCACTGCTATAGATGGTGCCACACCATGCCACACATACAACAACATGGAAAGTACACTTGATATCAGAATGATTATTTTCATGCAAATGTAGACTTAAGATCTACTGTATGTGAGTGAATAAAAGTTGAGAATGAGAGCTGGCTGCAGATGTGTTGTACCTCAGTCCCTTTTTGGGAAGCGTGTTTCTGTCAAGAGGCATGCTGTTAAAACACAGAGGATGAGTGAATTAGATGAACACCAGCAATCATTTGTTTTTGTGATACATGAGAAAAAGACTTTGGTCACATTTGAACAAACTTGACTTTTGGCGCACACACACGCAAAGACATACACAATGGAGAAAACAAACATATTACTAATGCATCACAGTACAACAGACAACAAATATAAAAAACAGGCAGTATTTAAATCAATTGTTTCATTTTTGAGACATACAGCTAAACTAGTAAGGGAAAATGAACTTATGCCCTGTTTATTCTGAGTTCTGTGATGTATTGCATGCACAGTATGTGGACAAAACAATGGAAACACCTGATAAAGACTTCTCATGGGAATGAGCGTCTGAAATGATCTGAATTTATTGTGGTGCCTTTTCTGGCATGGTTTTGGACCCACAACTTATACTGTCTCGACTGTGTTAAATGCCTTTAATGATGATCCCAAGACAATAGACTGCCTGTGGAAAAGTGGGCAAGTCAGTTGGGTCAGTGAGTAGTAAAAGGATTAGACTGAAAAACTATTAGTCATTAGCTATATGTTGTTATATAACATGGGGACTGCTTCACATCTGTCCTGACCAAACTGAACTATATAAATACAGTATACACAGAATTTAGATTTTCAATATTCTTTTTAAAGATTATTTTGATAATAACAAAACCACGCCAGAAAAAGAAACTTAAATCCAACCGAACTGTGTGCTGGATGAATGAATCTTTTGTTATAATTATCATTATTATTATTATTACTTAGGCTTCTTCTGTACTGCATGTCTATATCTTAGGGTAGGGAGGTATACTTTTTGTCTCTGTTCTCAAATGAAACAATGAATACGATTCAGCCTAATCGTATTCCCTGTTACTCACCCCTCAGACAGGGTGGACTTGACACTGCCGGTTCGTGTAACCTTGGGCCCGTGGTGGCCCAGCGGCAGATCAATGGACTCAGAGCTGGTGTGCAGACTGGTCATGCTTTGGCAGCTCAGTGTGTCCTTGCTGCCAGCTGATGAGCTACAGGCAGGCCAGGGCCGGGCGTTGGAGGGCAGGGAGAGGCCAGAGGCCGGGCTGGAGGCTGGGGAGTCAGTGCACAGGTCTGGGGTTTTACCGTACAGTGGGCTGCTGCCACCGCTCAGGCCGCCAGCGCTGCCCAGGCTCCCCGTGCCAGAGGAGGGAGAGTCCAGACTGGCCTGCCTCGCCAGCGTGCCGTGGGGGCTGCCCAATATTGAGGGGCACTTGCCAGAGTCGGGCGTGCCCGGAGAGCTGGCCTTGCTGCTGGCTTTGGTGCCAAACAATCTGGGGGTAGAGAGGTGGGTGTAGTCATTCAGAAGTGCTCAAAGGACAAGTGATGAGCATCTGCAAGATCCATACTGGAAAATGAAGGACTCTGGTATACTTTGGGGTTGAGAAAGTGGATTACATTGATATTTACATCTAATGTATATTACATATGAAATTGTATCACCGCATTGGTCACACCCATTAAGAAACTCAAGGATCAGTGCAGTAGAGTGAAAAACACCAACTTTAAACTACAAATAAAATACTGAGCACACTTCCCAACACATTTATCCCTCGCAGCAAACTCCACCTCCTTTCAGCTGTGAACTCTCAGTAATTTACATCGACACATCTGCTTTCACAGCTTTTGCCCGTTTCAACCCTGTGACTTTAAATAACCTTATCTGTTAGGCCACTCAGTTTGCCTCCCACATATGCTCAAACAGCCTGCTACTCATACTGCGCCTGTCCCAGTCTATCACATAAAATATATAGATGACACTCTGTTGAGGAAAAAAAAAAAAAAGCTTGAAGTCATGCAGATGAAACGGGTTGGCTTGACAGATCGGATGGGACGGATGTTTGGACACGCCTGCCGAACGCATGCCTCTAATGAGTTAGGGATTGGCGTGCCGAGAAACTCCTGTCTGCTGTCTGTTCTGATCAAGACTGCTGAGCTGGATTCGCCTGACCTGAATGAAAAGCCATCAGACCTTCATCTTCGGGGTAAAGATATGTTTCATCTGCAGTGGCTTATCACCTACACCAGGGAACAATCTTTGTAATGGCACCCCTTGGCTGTGCAGCCGGGTAAACTCGCTCAATCAATTTTTCTATGAAGGCGCTGAAATATGATTTATTAAGTGTCTTATATTCATTTTGTGCATCCAAACATATCTAAATTTGAAAGAGATGACAGAGTATTTTTTTAGCCATATTGAGACTTTACCACCACAGATGACATCTTCAATAAATGCCCCTATCTGTTACAGGAGTCTGGGGAACAGCCTGCATCAGGGAAACATCGCTGAGCACCACAAACATCAGTTCATCATAATGAATGAAAACACCCTTAAATTCTGAAATAGATGTGTCGATGACATCGTCTGACTCTTTAAAATAAGACCTAAACTTAATGGCATGCTTGCTGTACTGTAAAAACCATCCCTTATTGCTAATAATCAAGGTACTGAAAAAGTATGCGATGAAATGCTTGATTCACGTAGAAACACACATGGCGAGGGACAAAGACAGAAAAGAAGCTGTAGGCATGTCTTGTGTGTCTGACCTGCGGAAGGTTGGAGAAGCAATATCAGGGTACTTGGAGCCCGGCTGCCTGAGGCCTGATTGGCCTGTTGAACTGGAGGTGGGGCTGGACTTGGGGGAGGTGGATAGTCCTGCTGCTGTGTCCTGGTCTGACACCGCCACTTTCTCCTTGTCTGTCTGGTTAATGGTGATGGGACTGGAGCGGTCTGAGCCCACTTTTCCATCCCGGCGTTTGGCACCCGCTTGAGTCGCTGCCCCTCCAGCTGACTTGCCACTAACGTTTGAGTCGATGCTGCTGGAACTGGAGCGATGCCCACTGCGCCCTGCTGCCACCCCACTGGAGGATTTGGCCGGTCTGGGTAGAGAGCGGTACTGGAGGGTCACTTTGGAGCCACTGCAGCTGAGTAGAATGCCGTCATCCTGGGGCTGTGAGCCATCCAGGCTGGTCTTACGCACACCGCCGATGCCTGTGCCTTTGCCGAGGGCGGCTGAGGATTTGGGCGCCTTGCCCAGGGTGGCTGAGCCGCTGGCGAGTGTTGCACCACTGGAGGTGATTAGGGTACCAGTGGGACCCGGGATCTTCTTGTATCCAAAAGACCCAGTAGTTGGTGGGCGTGCAATGCCGGAGGGAGGTTTCTTACCTTCGTCTCCACTACTCTTCCCAGCATCTGAGGGTGAGCGCTGGATGCCAGCTGAACTCTTGGAAGGCGCCTTGCCCTTCTCCGAGGCCTTAGCATCATCAGTTTTGCCTGTCAATTTGCATAAACACTTATTAGCACAAATACAAAAGCATTACCCTCAGCAGATTCTTGGCCCAGCACTTGTTTTTATCACCTGTGGTGCCACAGAGCAGGAAAAGCCAAATTAGTGTACATTTTTGGCCAGTAGCCAGAAGCCTGTTTATCGCAGCTCAGCTGCATTGAAAACCAATACTTATCTGCTACAAAGCTGCTAAATTTGCTGAGCAGACTGAAAATTTAAGAGCAGCTGCAAAGTCTATAAGCACAGGTATCAGTGAAAAGAATCATCAGATTTTCACAGTTTTTGGACAGAGGCAACAAATCTGCTGCAACTCATAAAACACCTTCTTTCAAAATCAATATTAGTGCAAAAGTGAAGCACATTTTTACATGTCACAGGAGGTAAAGTACAGGTTTAAATGATAAAATGAATGATGGCTGGATTCTATTTAGCTGCTTGAGTTTCACGGTGCTGGTATTGTGCATGCTGGCTCACTGTCATGGCTTACTGGGACTGTTGAATAGAACAAAGCCATGGTTAATGTTATTAGTAACACCTGTGATGCTCTACGATGAATCAAATGTTTGCTGTGAAAAAGGTTCATTAGAAAGTCATCTCAATGAATTTTAACTATGAAGGGTCTCACTGTATAGAAAATGGCAAGTCATTACAGAGCTGATAAAAAATGTTCCAAAATGGTTTTTTTTAGGAAATACATCTGTTACTGTCTGTATAGAGGGTTTAAGTTTCTGTAGGTAAGTTTCTAAGTTGTACTCCATAACTGTTGAGGCATTGAAAAGGCAATGATGGTTAGTCAAATGCACACTGATGTACTGTTTTGATACAGTTTTAAATAAGATGGAATGCTTCTTACGGCACGAAAACATGATAATGAGTGCACACTTGTTAATGGAATATAATAAATAAACTTTAAAGACTATTTTTATCTAAAAGGAAACAAGCTCAAAGATTAAATGTGTAGATGTTTGTACATTAGAACATAAAGCGTCTTCATTCATCACCATGGTTGATTATAACAGGAAACTGGACCTTTTGAACTTTTGTTTTATCACTAATCCATTTTCAGCACATTTGCATCTTAATAAAACAACACAACTGGAACTGATTATCTCATACATTTTCTAAATGGTGTAATATTTTATCTATTGAGGGCCCCAATGAAAAACACCTTTTCTGTCCTTGTGGTTTTGGATATTTTGTTCCCCTACCTGTACCATCACACAGAAATATGTAGAAGTGCTTTTTTGCATATTTGTACCTTTTTTTCACCCTTTTTTCTACCTTCAAAGTGTCAGCTGTTTTTCACTGATGCATCTTGTGTCAATCAAAGACAGTTACATTTCGGGCAACCCAATCAACCACTCCTCACACTGAGTGTCCTACTGTACTTCATTTCTACCGACTATGTTTGTTTAAAGATAAAAAACAACATGTCGAGACTCTTACCTGGTGTTTTGAGGGCAGCAGAGGTACCCTTGGTCCTGGGTGGCGTGATGCCCACCTGGGCCGTCATGCCCCTCCTCCACGAGCCCGTCTGGGACATCTGGGCCAGCGCAGCAGCCTTTTGACCAGCATCCTCGTACTGGCCCTGGGTTTGAGACGAAGAGGAGGATGAGGAAGGTTTCCAGCGGGAGGAGCCGCTGCTGGGGTCCATGCTTGCGTCCAGCTCCTCCTCCACCTTCTTCAGGTCCTCGGCTCCGGCCCAGCTGCTGCTCACCTCCTGCTCTGCATGCTTTGACCTGCTTCCTCGCTGGGACTGGAGGGTGGTGGTGGTGGGTGTCAAAGAAAGCACATAAATATATTAAGAGATGGTTAAGTAAAATAATGAAACTGCAGTTTTGAATGTTGTGGTGTCCTTAAATGCACCAGAGGTGTAATTTTAAAAACAGTACCTGCTCACCACTACAGTACAATGTAATAAAGATGATAAAAAAAAGTACAGGCAATGTAAATGTATTACATTACAATTTCAAGCAAACTGAAAATAACAGGAACCTGTTTAATGGGAAAAAGTCACGTATGCTTCGGAAATTGGTTAGCAATGATGTAAAGTATTGGCTATTCATAGCTAATAGTAATCACCTTTAGGAACCATTATATAAACACACACAGACATAGTCTCTGCACAAACAGAGCAGCAGGGTGTGTGTGTCTGTGTGTGAAGTCTTAGCTATCTTTGGAATCACCCATGTCCAGATCTCCTCTTTTGGGACGCACGCAAACACACCCACACAAACACACACGCACAGCAGTGATAACTAGCCTACCTTGACAGATGGCCAGTCTCCCTAGCAACACCAGAGTCTCTTAAGAGCCCAGTCTGTTGAGTATTTCATGAGGGGCCAAAGATACTTGGCAGAATACAGCAAAAGCCTGTGAGGAGAGCTGAGCAGTGGCCTTCAGTCCGCAGTTAATTCCCTCAGCTGTGATTTCAGAACTCAAATACAGACTGGCCTTGATTTCATGCTAAACCAACATGCTTATAACTCGGCATTTGAAGAACAAATTTAGTCAGACCTGGCCATTAAATTATTTTTTTCCCCATCTTTTAGTGCTCATCAGTTTCCATAACTGCTTTGTATACTTTTCCTTTCATGTTTTGTGTTTTGTGTACTCCAGCAATTTAATATTGCACTTTCATAAAGTTGAGGGAGTCACAAGAGACGCATTAAAAAACTTTATTCCCTAGTATGGGTAAAACTACAAAAACACTACCTACATTTCCCGTTATGCAACCCAATAGCGTCTTTCACTAAATCCTCCTGCTCAAGAAGCTCACTTCTTGTTTGTAATGCAGGCTCTTCTAAAAAAAATGTGAGTCTCAAGCACTCAGATTACTCTGTCGACATCATCGAACTATTTTTTCAAACTTTGGAAAACTCCTTCTTTAGCCACAGGAGACATTATCAAGTGTGTTCACAGGCTGAGGAGAGCTCCTTGTGATGGGTAGACTGACCCTCATGTAAAATCAGGGGAGTGCCCCTTTAAGTAAAGTAAATATGCCAGAAAATAAGTTCCAGCTTGGAAGGTAATGGTGGTACCACTGGTATTGATTAACTCCACCTACAAGCTACTGTATAGGGAATAAGACTGAGAGCTACAGCAATGCTAGTGGCTCTGTGAGGCTGTAATTGGCTAAATGTTAATGCTAGCACGGCAACATGCTCACAGTGACGATACCAACATGTGGATGTTTAGCATGTATAATGTTTACCATGTTCACCATCTTAGTTTAGCATGTTAGAAGGCCAACATGTGCTAATTAACACTAAACAAGTTCATGACATTAGTTTTGCAGGTATTTGGTCATAAAACAAAGTCTGATGGTCCGATGATGGCGCTTGATGAAAATTCAGGGGATCACCAAAGTTATTACCATTCATCCCGAGGGGGACATGAATGTGTGTATCAAATTTCATGACAATATGTCCTATAGTTGTTGAGATATTTCAGTCTGGACCAAAGTGGTGGACCGTCAGACAGTCCAGCATTGCCATCCATGGAGCCATGCCGCTAGGATGGCTAAAAATCCTCATTGACCCAGAATGACATCAGGTCCCAGGTACTGAGGAAGGGTACTAAATGGTTAGCGCTTATGTCCTTACCTGCGCTCCCTTGCTTTTGCGTGATGAGCTGACAGCGGAGTAGGCGGGTGTGTTCAGATCATCAGTACTGATGTTGTCCAATGTGTCGCTCAGGCCGCTGCTCACCGAGCTGCTGTCATCCCAACTGTAGGAGCAGAGGAACAGAGGAGAGTAAGGTCCAAGTACATTTTTGATTTGGAGCCTTCTAGTTTAAGAAGTAAATGTAGCAGGTGTAGTAACAGTGCTATGAATTCCAACAGGAGCAGTAATAGTATTCTTCTGACCTTACACAGCAGTGTTCTGTGCTTTACTAACATGCATGCTGCCTGCACTCCATCTGCCATCATCATCTTCTTACTGTAAAGGAAACTTTATTCTAAATATCACTGAAGGATTGCAGAAAAAGGAGCTGGAATGAAGTACATGTATAATTTTCTCAGAGTTCTATCACCAGCCAGACTGCAAGACTTGCAGATCATTTGTAATTGCCTAATCTGTCTCTTCAAACAGCTGTGCTCCTTTTTTTTGGCCCCATTGACTTGTGGGTATTTGAGTTCTTTTTTTGAGCAAAAAAAAAAAAGAGGCACTGGCTCATTAATCGTTAAGCTTCTCATTAACTCTGAGTGTGTGCAGGGATAAAAGGATCTTCATTAGCGTTGTCATTATTTAGCTGTTGTTGAAGGCTGACAGACACCGAGAGCCCCCTAAATGAGGAGCGTATGGATCGAACAGCAATCAGTTCCACATACACTGTTTAATTACAACAGAATTACAGCCCTGAAAACTCCTGCAATATGTTTCTCTCATCTGCAAACCCATTTTCAGCTATCAGACACAATAAATCACCTTCAATGATAATATATTAGCTCTTCTTCTCTTTCGTTCTTCTATCTCTCTCTCTCTCACACACACACACACACACACGAAATGACAGCCAGCCAGCACCGCAGCTGTGACAGCTCACAGTATAGACACACACAGATACTAATTGGTTTCCATGCCAACATGTCAAGTCTCATCTGCCTGGGTGTTTGTCTTTATGTGGGTCTATGTGTGTGTGTGTGTATGTGTGTGTGTGTGTGTGTGCGTGTAGTTAGCATGACAAATCTGACCAAACATCCTTAAGAGTTTAATTTCTTTCTGGAAGGAAAAATGAAGTAGTGCGGCAGACAAAGAGAGAGAGACGTGACAATCAGTACTAACAAAATGATTGAGATGCCGATCGCAGTGACAGATGACAAAGAGTTTTACACAAACATCCAAAAGGACTTTCATCTGATGTGAATTTTCAGCCTGACTGATCCCAAACACGCCCTGCATTTGAAATGATTTTTTAAAAATGAAAATCCGAAACAACTTCCAGAAGCTAATTACACTTTTTTTTCAGCAAGTCAATTCAGGCTCACCATCTATAATTCATGGCAGACAGGGATGAAACCCGAAGGCAGGCTGAAAATGAGAGAATAATGACACATTTTTTAAAAGGCTCACAAAGGAGGAAGGGAGGGAGATGTGGGCGAGCTGGAGATGTGCGGACGTGTACAGTAGCTCCTCCGGAAGATAATGGCGTTATTGATTTTCTAAAGTTTGTTCAGAAGATCAATAACCATAAGGGCTGTTATGCTTAAAACATGCATGCCATTCATTATCTACATTGCATCCTTTTATTAAATGGCACGTTAATAGTCATGAAAATAAAAAAAACAAACCTCTTAACATGAAACAATCTCGCTATCATAAATGTTAAGCAACGTGTTTCTGTGGAGATGTAAAGGGCTGTTGCTACAGTCTCAGTGCAAGAATTAATAGATGGTCTATACTCATCTGACGCCTGTAAAAGGTTTGTAATGAATGTAGTGCAGAGCAGACACCTTGCAACCCAGTTGTCCACTGGAGCAGTGCGAAATTGATTTGCTCTTATGACAGATTTAGAATGAGCAGCATTTATCTTCACGGCCAAAAACTGACCGGGTCTATGACTCAAACTGCAGGCTTTGTTTTAGGATGGTATACTATAATATGTTCAAATTATGCAGAATTTTAGGCTCAGAAAATAAAACCCATAAAATCCCATTTCTGTAAGTGTTCTCTGTGGTCATGTGGCTGCAAAAATTTTGAAAAGAACAAACTGTGAAAAAGAAAGCAGGGTTTGGGTCTTTGTGTTATTGAACATCAGAACTAATTTCTCATTCTGCCATCCTTAATCTGTCATTTTGAGATTTCATTTTCCTTCAATTCAAAGCCATTATCGGAAAAGTGTCTCGGAGACTGATGTTTAAAGCATGGGAGTAGCTTGTCATACGAAAAATAAATGGCATCCTTGCTGTCAATTGGAGCTTTGCCGTCGTGTATCTACAGCTTTACTGCAGCTCTTTAATGAAAAAAAAGGCTGCTGTTGAGCACTGTGAGCGGAGCTCTGATATCAAACAGAAGTCGAACCGGGTGTTTGAGGGAGTGTGTTTCTGCACACACGGGCTTTTGCAAACAAAGCCTGTGGAAATCGATGGCTTTGAAACATGCCTGGCTTGTTTCCCTTTAATCATTTCCTCTCATCTGCACTTAAGCCTGTCTTTGCCGATACCGTGGCTTTGTTTTGAGTTGAGGGCAGCAGCATCTGACAGCAGCTGACTGCTTCTGACTTGTTCCAAGAAGACAACAGCAAGTTGAGGAATATATCTGAGCGTCAGGGTTAAATGTGCGGTTGTCGCCGGGCGGGGTCTTTAAGTTTTGGCGGTGACAGGGGACCGCCGGGTCACCTTGACAAATCTGATTTTAAGTTACCCTACTGCTCAGCTTTACTTGCCTCAGAAGTGACAGGGGAGTCGCAGTGCACTCTGCAGCTTCCTCTGAGACCAGCCTTCAGTGCGTGACAGACAACAGGGGCAGACGGAGCCAAATTTAATGCTCAACAAAATGAACCAGTCCAAAGCGACTTGGCTGCACTCCAAAACACAGGTTTTGCCTGCAGACATACAGAAAGCCCTGTCTCTATGTATAGTTATATTTATTTGGTGTAAGAATATTGTTTCTGAGCGCATGAAAGAGATGTAAGAGAGAGAGGTGAAGAGAGGAAATTTAGGAGAGATCAAAGACACAGATGGTCTTCTACGAGTGCTCCTTATGCCTAATTGCACATCTCAAATATCAATCAAGCTTCCTTTAAAGTGAGAAAAAGTTCACTTTTTCCACTATCACTATTAATTTCCTCCAAACTGAGACAAATTGAACTTGATAACATGAAGCGCAGCACATTTACGTGGGTAATGGTGAAACAGCAGCGAGAGTCGTGGAGTCTATCATCATAATACGAGAAAGCAGAGGCAGATGGCTGTGAGGGAGCTCGTTGACTTCCAATTCTTATCTAAACATGAGAATAATCCGGCGCAGTTTCCCCTGGCTGCAACATATCACTCACTCTTCCTAGGGTGGTCTCTCTAATACAATATTGAAAATCTTCTTTCAGGAGAATTAGTCTGAGGGATTTCTGTGGGAAATATGATTCAAACTATTTCTTGGGTAATTCTTGCTTAATTAACATAATGAGTCACAGCGAATAGCTCTTGGAGTCATAATCACACAGTAAAGATGCCCTTTAGCTTTTGCATTCACTTCAGTAATTGTAAGTCTTTACGCAAATTCACATTAACAAACAAACTGAGTTAGTATAATGGCACACACTAAAAAGCAAAACTAACTTGCTGAATGGAAATGCAAACAATAGACAGAATGCAAACAATAGGTGAAGAAGTTATAAACATATTCACTTTGAAATTTTCAGATAATGCTGCAATAGTCACAGAGCTAGAGGGCAAAATACAAAATGTACATGATTGGCTGTGTACACTGATGCTCTCTTCCCACAGCAACCACTGAGCTATTGAGAAAGGCAATTAAGGGAGCTTTAAGTACTCTATATGTATTTATAAAGTCCTGGACTTGTTGACATTGTTGTCCCTGGTGTTTACACAGTCCACCAACCTTTATCAAGACAGAGACGGGCATTCAATGTCTGGCATTAAAGTTATAATTCTTAGGAATTTCATGACATCAAAAAAAAATATTTTTATAACATTTATGGTGTCTATTTTTTCTGCAATAGCCCTTCAATGTATTCACATTTTGTGATAAAGTAGTTTTCACCTTACCGGTGCTGGCTATATATTGCCTTCACGGGAAATGATGCAGCATGTAATCCTCACTATTTACTGTTCACTCTCCTACATTTACTACTAATGCAAGCCAAAACTTTCTTACTGTTGCTAGTTAACTGCTGGTGGCACAAGGCACTGCTTTTATTGTGAAGCGCTCACAGGAAATGCAATATATTGGTAACTAAGGTTAACACGGACCATAATTGTTCATTAAATATGTGTCATTTAGGCATTTTTTGACCGTGGATCACTTTTAAATATTGCGGGGAGTGGGGGAACAATCAGGAGCAGCCATAGTGAGCTGTTAGAGGAAGAACACACCTCCAATTCCTCAGCAAGGTAACCAAGTTTACTGTGACCTGCTGTTGCGCGGAAAACTACTTGTTGATTATTGACTGACTTCTTTATAAAAACAATGTTTGTTTGGCTGCACTGGTGCTCTTCTGTCACGTGTCTGACAAAGTAAGTTGCTCAACAAATGTTTGATGCCCCCAGAACGTGGGACATGTAGTACTAAACCACACCACCAGCAACCAGAAGTATCGCCAAATCAACCAGGACTGGAATCTTAAGGACTATGATTTTCAGATATATTAGAAAATAAGAACTAAAGAACTAGAAAACGGTGTCATAGACACCCAAAAAATCGTTAAAAAAACGGGTGCGACACAAGATGCAGATGATGTAGAAGGTAGATTATAGAAACATATTAAAATCTCCACATTCCATCAGGGTGTGGTATCTAGCAGACATAGTTTAGCTGTTGCTTTAAAGGCAAAAGGATATGACTCCTCCTTAAAATAAAGGAGGTAGCTCATTCCATTCCATGGCACCAGTTCCCCTTTCCAAAGTATAGGTAACACCTTGAAACACCAATTTCAAACTAGAGAAGGGTCAGAAAAGTATTTCTGAAAGCCAGATGCCTACACACACAGTGAGGTAATAGTTGAGTCATCCATATTGATCAACATCCCCATAAACCCTGCAGATAGGGCAGGGAAAACCTTTATTATTGCACCTTCAATGCCCCAGCTGCTCCAGTGGAGCTGCTCAGCAAACAGTAATAGATGACTGCGTTTTGTCTGTATGAATGGGAAGCTGGGGACTGCTGAAGAAGAGCATCAGTGCTCTGTGGATTTTCCTGGGATAAAGGGCTGATAAAACAAAAAGGAAACAAAAATACAGCGCTCCTTATCCTGACAGCCCGCCTGACTGTAACGGGCTGAATATTTCATCGGGCCGACTCCCTGGATCTGCTCCGATTGCTCTGACAGAACAGAACTGTGGCTAACCAAGCTCCTCCCCTCAGACCTGCACGCTTTCACATGCACGTCACCACATCTCCTACGGGAAGGAGGAGGAGGAGGGGGGGGATCCTCAAAAATGGCACAGCCGAACTCAATAACCCTACAGTGAGGGCGGGTGAGCCGGACTTTTGTGTCATAACTTCTTAAATTAACAATGAGCAACAATGTACAGAGCAGAATGTTTGAGAGGAGACTGCTGTGGAGGATATTGGCTTCCCTCCCATGTTTCATAAACGAGGCAGTGAAATGGGCAGATGGCGCGAAACAAGTCATAGTCTCCCCCTCAAAATCCATCTGAAAACACACTGTATTTCCCTTGTGATGGCTCTGCTCATTGGACAAACACAACTGTGATGCCTTAGACTGTAAAGCCCTACATAGTGCAACCTTGTATCAGTTAGTGTATAGCAGGGGTGGTATGTGATTGTATGATAACTAGTGCTATAAAAAGGTATGAATGACCCTCCTCTTCCTTGACAGATGTTGCCTACCAGGTGGGAAGGTGTGACAGGATGGAAATCGATGTCTACCCTTCAAAATGTTTTTATTTCTTTGCAGATTCTTTTGCATATCCTTGATTTTTGCCTGTTGTGTTGCAGCATTTAGCTGCTCCCATGCCATGAACGCACTGCTGTGGTTCCACTCAACCATGCAAACATTATCTCATGCAGTATTCAATACTCTAGGTCTTGTTCTTTCAACGGTCCAGAGGAGAAAATGCTATTAGCAGCGTGAACAAAGGATAACACCGGTGATTACACTATATCATGGAGATAAATGGGATTTTGATGAGGGGATTGATAAATATTTGGGGGGAATAGTGTCGAAGTAAGTGAAGGTGGCATGCCTACAGATGGGAGAGTGCAGCACTTACTCAGAGGACCTCTTACGTAACAAAACAGAGAAGAAAAAAAACTCACATGGCATACCAGTTCGGATTCATGAATGGCTTGTGTCTCACACTTGAGCAAGAATATTTATTATTATCATAAAATCAGAACTCGTAGCTTCAGCTAAAAGAACAATTCATGAAACTATTGACTGAAAAAACTTTCAAATCCATTCAAATCCTGTGGATACATTGGAGAATATATTGGCAACAGGATAAAAATTCAGAATAGACATAGTTCTCATCTGACAGCAATTAAAAGTAAAAAACATCTCATGATTGAATACTTATTTCCTCATCTTTTGATCATCTACAGTTCAGTTGGTGTTTGTAGAAATAAACAACTCTTTCTTTGCTGCTGCTTGATTGACAATAAATGGGAGGCTGAAAGTGTGGGCTGAGAATTTTTATGTGAACAAATAAGCTTCATTTACAGATATTACCTCCCAATTAAAGCTCATACCAAGGTCTAATGAAAGTCAACTCAAATACCTCCATTGTGTTTGTAATATTAATCATGAGACCGAATTTCATTCTTTTATTTCTTTAGAAGTAAAGTAATTCTTTACCTGTTTATTGGGCACTTTCATTGGTTGCTTGTGATTATATATATATATCATATTGTAACTGAAGCTTACTTAAGTTCATTCATATGGACCTTAATCAATCATGCAATCTACAATGACTTTACCACACCACATTATAACAAATACCAACACAGATGGTCAAAAAATACAAACAAAACTGAATTAATAGCTTGTTCTATAACATGCAAGTGCATAAAGGCGTCTAATAAATCAGATAAAATCCAAACTTCAACGAAGGTGTCCTTTTCGTGTTTTCTGGATGCCTACTTCAGGTGCCACAATAAACCACTAACTGTAAACAACAAGCAAAAGTGCTCAGAGTAGAAAAGCCACAACAAAGACAATCTTTTCCAACCATCATGACAACTATCTGTCGCACACAAAACTTTGAAATGCAGTGATTTTGCATTTCCTCCCTCTCCCACATATACACATGCATATAGAGCAGGGCTCTGTAATGTAAATGGAAAGCACTCATCCTCATTTGCCCATACCATAATCCGAGTTAATGCTACTGAGCTCTAGCAATTACACATGAGAAAACACCAAGACATCCTCGCAAATGACTTCCTGCCTTCTTCTCGGCTGACAAAGCTGGCTATAGGCTCACTCTCTCACGCTTTCTCCTTGACTCTGATGGAGTGCACAAAGAGCCAACCTATCAAAACAAGCTAGGCAGTCTGACTCAACTCGAACACGCACAAACACACAGCACAAAGAAGCATCAATCAGCTGTTTCCAGGTTCTAAACAGAAGTTGTGAGTGGAAGAGTTTCTAGCTTTGCCTGTCAACTCACCTCTTGTGGGATGGACGCTGCCTGGCGTCTTGTCACAGAAGTGTTTTGCTTTGGTCTGTTTCCCTACCAAGCCTGCTACCACAGGAGGCAAAACCCCACCTGGCAGAGAAGCTAGAAGCTGTGAGACGACTGGGAGTCCAGAGAGGAAATGGGAACGAGAGACAAAGGAAGAAAGGACTACCTCACTCTTCCACTTTCACCCCCTGATGCTGCTGCTGGCTCCCCCCCTCTCTCTCTTCATCTCCCCTCCCCTCCTCAGCAGGATGGGCCTGTCAGCCCTTGGAGAGGCAATCAGACATGCCGTCAGCAGCGGGCTACCAAGGGTTAATTAAAGGAGGATGACAATGCAGAATCGAGCCAAATCAAGGAGGAAGCTGGACACGGGCCGACTGTGCCTCGTCTTTGCCGAATGCCTCTGACTGGAAGTGATCTCATGCATAATACGTGAGATGCTCAGAAAAGTCTGTCCATGCAGCCTCGTGTTGGGACATTATTCATGACTCTATGCACTGAAAGAGCCTAATGGCGGGTAAGGACAGCAAGAAGAAAAGGCTGATGAGCTTTAGAAGTTGGTTCATTCGTCTTTATTTATCCAGGAAGACTACCTTGAGCTTCTTCTTCACCATTGCCACCCTAGTTCACAGTCACAAGTCTTTATTTGCGGAGGTCCGGTGTCAGAGGACAGTAAATGCCTCACAGATATCCAGAAATCTCTTCCAAGAGAGAGTATGAGCCATCCTGCTTCATCCTTTCCTCTGGATTTTCTGTTCACTGCTCATGCTAACCACCCAGCTCTTTTTATTACAATGAAACTCTTGTCTCTGATGCTGGGAGTGTAATTTTTTTTCCTCAGGAAAAAGCTAAAATGAACTGGATACAGGTTGAATCACTACTGCGAGATGAGACAGGGTGATGGAGAGCAGCAAAGCAGGCATTTGCTGAAATAAAAAAATGTCTTTTCAAGGTGCTGTGTCACAGGAAGAGAAAACTCTTTTGCATGTTGACAAAAAAGTAATCAGACTTGTCATTGACTGTGGAATCCAATTCAGCTCGGCACAACTCAATTAAAGAAAGGGACAGAGTGACCTTGGAGAGACGGGCTGGAAATGTGTTGCCAAGCAGTGACAGACGGCAGGACGTCAGCGCTGCCTGGCTGGGCTGGTAAAGACATCCAGGCTTCCTACTGCAATGCAGTCAAAGATGACAACAAAATCTTTAGCCGTTCTGCAGCGAGGGGTTTCCAGCAAGCTAATACAACCCAGCAGGGGTTTGTTCCAGTCTATGGCGAACTGCTGGCAAATGTGCAAACAAACAGCCCACATAAGTGCTTGCAACCCACTACCAGCCCATCCGCCAACCTCCTCCTCCTCCTGTGGCCTGAAAGGAGATAAACTCACTAAAGCATGTTTTTTAACCTCAGGACACACAAATACACTGTATTGTACACCGCATATCTGTATTGTCCTCAAAGATAGGACACTACTACAATGAAGTCTTGTCTATTACTTCAAAATATCAAAATGCATGAATAGGAGATACATTTGAATGTAGAGCTGAAACAATTATTCGATTACACAATTAGTCAATAGAATGAAAATTAAGTGGTTCCAGCTTCTCAAATGTGAATATTTGCCTGTTTTCTTACTTTTCTATGATAGTAAATTGAACATCTTTTCGAACATCAATTCGCACACGTCCTCTCTGGTTCTGGGAAAATGTGATGGGCAAACTGTTTACCACCAAACCTAGCATCATCTACAGTTCTGGCACAGAACATCCTTTATCTTTCTGGGATTACGGCATTACAACTTGATAGACAGTGGCACGGTGGCAGCTCTCCCAAGCCCCTCAGCTGAGGTTTGAGTCCCACCCCCAGTGATCTTGGCAATTGTCCAGAATCAGTGATGAGCGACCAACATCTGACTGTGTTTCTATGGGACAGACTTGACATAGTTTCCACAATTAACTAACTGTATATCTGTCCTGACACTCGAAACTTGACACCTAAATAAAAGATCTATCCAGGCTTTTACCTCTTTTATTGAATCTTTTCGTGCTTTTATTTGTTCAGCAACTGAAAAATAAATGGTTAGAAACAGAATTTATGTATTGGATATGGATTCTATTGATATTTTGTTTGAGTCCTTACAAGTCTTTGTTTGTGAATCAAAAAAGAGAAACACAAACAATGATAGGTTCCACGCAGCTTCATAAATGTTCAACTGCCTTAATTACACCATAACACTCGTCATTTAACAAGATTACATTTTCATAATCCACAACAGAGTCAGACTCCACGGCAGTAAAGTGAATTAGCAATGATAGGAGCTTTGTCGATTCTTATCTTCACAAACTCATTAGGACTGTCAGATGATGAATGGAGTCATATCCTCGGAAATTTTCAACCAAATGAATTGATGCAGCTGCAGCAGAAGTCCCAGATAGTCTATTTATCCTAAAATCTATCCTGCATTAGCACCATATACAGACACTGTTGAAGGCATCTTGACTCAATCCATCAGCAGTACTGCAGACAAATATTTCATAAGTCCTATTACCTACAGCCACATTAGGGTACTGCAACACAAAAAGACTAGAGTCTCTACGCCAAAGACCTTTAAGACCATCCCAAGTCACCTCTGCCGGGTGCAAATAGTCAAAAAATATGGCAAGAATGATTTCAAATGCTCCATTTGTTTTTCAAAGTCATGGATTGAATGAGAACAAGCTGCACTAACTTTAACATTAAAGGGAAACAATGAAACAACAAGAGCTAAATGTGCTGCTTTAATTTCACGGTTGTATTTTCATTTGATCTCAACTTGCTGCCAACTGCATAACAAACTGGACAAAACATGCAGACAATTCAATCTTTTAAATGAATTCTCAATATATATTCTCAGGGGCACAAGCTCTGCATCAACAGTCAAATAAGCTGCAGCTCTCTCCTCTGTAAACACTTGGCCTTTTAACTAGACAAACTTATTCGATTAAAAGTTTTAAATCACCAGAACGTTAAGACTCGAGATATATTGGAACCATTGCGGGTAATGGAGGGAATCGCTCTCTTTCTAATACAGCGCTACATCACTGCACAGATCCACAGGTCACCTTCTTCTTCTCCTCTAACATTACACCACACTACTTCTACATTACATTACCTCTAATGTATCTTTGTGGCACAACACACACACACACACACACACACAGATGTGCATATGTGGAGCATTTAAGGGCACCCCAATATAATCCTTCAACATACATAATTCCAGGTAGAAATGCCTTTAAATCTCATAGCAGCCTCACAGTGTCACTACAGTGTCACCTTAGTGTGAGTCACCAACATCCCATCTTTGTTTCTCTTAAATCTGAAAAAAAAAAACCCACCAAGAATAAATACAACCACTGAATTCGCACACAGTGCACATGAATTCACACAGGGTGTCATTCATTCTTCACGTGTGACCTCTTCAGCACATGCATTATGCACTAGGGAGGGATATAAATGTCTTATTACCCTTTTATGTCATCTTTGTGTCACTTTAAGGTGAGTAATCATTATGGCGTCACCGTTTCCCATAAATCACATACAGTCAGACCTAAGACCCCTGAATGGCTGGGTCAATTTGCATGAACAGAAGGTATAATGCATATAAATCTTTTGTAAAGATTTTGTAGATAGTGACAAGAAACATGGAGATAGAGAAGGGAAAGACATGCAGTAAAGGGTCCTGACTGGTCCCCAAGCTGTGGACGTTACAGTAGGATGTCGAAAGCTTCTGAAAGCTTTCTTAATAATTAAATTTTTCCTCTATTCTGTAAAAAGCAAAAAATGAATGACTCAATGGAGGAAAGTTAGGGACTGTATGAAAATTATTTGCGGGGGGAGAGAGGTCAGAAAATGGGGAGGGTTATATATATTTTTTCTTTTTGCCTACAGGAGGGTCATCCGAGTTTGTTGGCAGAGAGAGCAGGGGAGGGTCTTTCATTTTTCTCTCATTATATTTTATGTTAGCCTTCCCCTGTGAAATTTATCACCTAATCGGTTTAGTTATAACGGACAGTCAGACATATGATGTCCTACATCAGTCCTCAGGATCATCTGATGTAATTCATGTTTTTTTTTTTATTGAGAATTTATACGAGAATGTTATTGTTTAAACTCCACTACATTGTTATGCTTTTCCTTCAGTTATTAATGGTGAAACGAATTGTACCAACTTACTTCTGCTACATTATTTCAGGGTATTGGGGGGAATCAAAGGGAGGGTCCAAAGAAAATATTTATATCACTTAGGAGGGCTTAGCTTGTTTTTAAATGAAAACATAAGGTTCAGCCACCCTCCCCAGCCCAATAATTTTTGTACAGTCCCTGAACTCCAATACAAAATAATATGGCAGATATTGAGGCTGAAATGACCCATGTGAGCTGATCTAGAACTTGACCATATGGGACCTGTCATCAGTCAGAGAGAAACGCAGGCAGGTCTGACCTCACCCAGCATTACCCCTTCAGCCTTGTCACCTTCTCAGGTCCAGGTGGATAGATCACCTACGGGACCAGTGAGTGTCTGCTGCTGCTGTCTGTGTGTGTGTGTCCGTCACTCGGTTTCTGTAGTCATGCTGCACCTTGAACGTCTTTAATCAAGTTGAATCTCTTTTATATTTTAGTATCTTGTGAATTATTATTCAACAGTGGCTGCTAGTGGTTCCTCATAAAGAATTCACAAAGTGCTTCATCAGTCTCTTCTATAAGGTTTCAACACATCAGTATTCTAATAAACATATGAACATTTATATATTAGTATGGTGAAAACTAACAAAGAATTTCAACTTAAATCGTTCAACAGTTTGAGAAACACGATAATTTGCTTTCTTGCCGAGAGTTAGATGAGAAGATTGATACCGCTTTCATGTCTGTCTGTTAAATATGAAGCAGGAGCCAACAGCCTGTTAGCTTAGCTTAGCATAAAGAGTGGAAACAGGGGGACACAACTAGCTTGTCTCTGTCAAAAGGCAACAAAATTCACCTACCAGCACCCTTAAATGTAACTAATTAACATATAATATCTTGTTTGTTCATTAGGCAGATTTAAAGGTGTTGGTTGGCAATTTTGTTTTTACCTTTGGACAGAACCAGGCTAGCTGTCTCTAGTCTTTATGCTAAGCTAAGCTAACTAGCTGCTGGCTGTAGCTTCATATTTAGCGTACCACTACAAGTGGTATCGATATTCTCACCTAACTCTCGGCAAGAAAGCGCATCGGTGCAGTTCCAAAAATGTTGAACTAGAGTTTTTAACCACATGACTTTCAAACCAGAACATTTCACTCCATGACAATTATTACACACAACAGAAAAACTAAATCTCACGATATGACAGAAAGTCTACAACTGCAATTCTTGAAAATGCCACTTTGAGTGTAGCATTTAGTGTGGCGTAAGTGCAAAATTGTGTTTATAATGTGAAATTGAAAAATTCAAATTACTGCGTTGAAAGTAGTTCAGTTGTGATGGCTTACACTGTAAAATACAATGAAGCGGCTGCTAGAGGCCACATATTTCTAAAATATGTTGTCATTTATTTACAGTTCAAAATTAATGAGGTCATAATCTGCCACTAAGACACTGTGGGCCATGCTGTCTTTCACCTCTCAGTCTTAGCAGATGAATAACCTGCCCCTGACAGACAGAACTGCGGTTCACAGTCAGAGGGGCATATGGCCCAAAGATCATCATGCTGAGAGTCAGGCTCAGAGAAGGAAAATGTGCCATAACAGAACAGTAACAGCACTCAGCAAACATAAAGTTAACACAAAAAAAGTCTAAATAAATTAAATAAAACTGAGGTTGTATGAAAACATGGACAACTGAGAGGCTCATACTGAGCCAGTCAAACGGCAGCTGTGGACATTTGAGGCTGGGATGGGAAAACTTCATTCACTTGAGTGTAGACATCTTCAGCAGCGCGACAGGGTTTGTTGGACTCAAAACTCACATTCATAAAAATGAAGTAGGGCAGGATGTCTTTTTATTTCATCACTGCCCATTTTGTAACTACTTGACTTCACTTATTAATTCAGTGAGTACAGTAATTAATGAGGATATCAAGCTTCCCCTGGAGGGAATTAAGAGAAATATTCAGATTTATGATAAATAGAGAGAGCAGCATCCAGAATGGAAAACACAGTTGAATCAATACCAGAGAATACAAAATGAGAGGAAAAGTTAGCTTCCAAAAAATGGAAACTTTCCCTTGAGCTTCTCTGAATGAATAGATGGCTAATTAGTGTGTGTTTGTGTGGGCCGCAATTTTTTTTGGAGAGGAAATATATCTGTATGCAAGCACCTGCACAAGTGAGGACACACATTTGCATGAACACACACACACAAGAGCCAGGCACAGCTGGGTACTCAAATCTGTGATAAGACTTCTCCCAATTACCATCACAGTTTTGCTAAGTTTAGTCTGCGCGCCTGTGTGCTCTTCATTAAGGTGGAAAGACTGTGAAAAAAGACAAATGTCTGTGAGACAGAAAAAGAGACTGACAAGTGCCAGAAAACTTCAGAAAGCTAGAAAGCAGAAACGTTGAGTCGCTGCAGTTTCAGGTGCAACGCGAGAGAGGATATTTTCTTCCTAAGTGGCGCCCCTGGCAGAGATGAACTACACAGGAAACTTATATAACGACTGGCTTTGTCATTGATAGCAAAAACCTTCTCCTCCAAATCTCCTCGCTGCTTACGGCAGCACTGACGAGCCGTGCAGCTTCCCCACGACTGTCACCGCTCTGCAGAGTGACAGCCGGGATCCTGCTGCTCAGCGGCAAACACACATATGCAGAAATCTGCACACACACACACACACACACACTTAAAATGTAGTCCAGGACAAGCACACAAACAAGCTCTCTTTTTGTCAAGCATAGGCAACACAACCCCAACACAACGCAGATTCACACACACAAACTTGTCTCCAATCCCCCAAAGCCTCAAATAACAAAAAAACGCAGAGCCAGCTGCCACAGTCCAGCCCTCAAACAAGAGGGTGAGCGAGAAAGGGAGAGACAGTGGCACACACCACGAGACACCAGGATGCTAAAAGCAAGGCCCTGTTACTTATTCATGTCTCTGCTGAGAACGGGAAGCCTGTCTGTGTCAAAATACTCTCCTTGGGTGTCTTTTCTTGACAGTAAAGCCACGAGCATGCACTCATCTATGTTGCATGACAGGAGGGTATTTTTAGAGAGGGACTTTTAGCCAAGGCTGAATTCACCATTGTTTTAAATGGACTGATCAGTAGAAGGATCTGAGCATCTGGTAGATGGTCAGTTTCAGGAAATTCTACTGGAATAGCACAAGCGAAAAAACACAGCCCAAAGTATTGTATTTTTGACACTCTGCACTTACATCTGTATCTTGTCACACTTAGTTTCATGAATACTGGTGGTAAAATGCATAAGCTCTGTCCCCATAGTGATAATAAACACACTCAAATCTATCTTGACTTCTCATCTTCCAAGCAAACCACCTCCGTGCATGCATCACTTCCTGTACAGCAGATCATTTTCCCAAGTGACATGGACACCCACGTAGCTGATCTCACCGAGGAACGGAGATCAGCAGCATCCAACACTACCTATAGCCACATTAAGTCACATATCTCATGTAAGGTTTTCTGCAGCAAACATAAGCCCACACTGTTCTAGCCCCAGATGGTCTCAGTCACCTGCTGGCCGTGAGTCCCCATCTGATGAGTCATTTAGATGAATTTCCTCAGGGGCTCTGTTGGTTTGGGGTAAAGCTGCCATGGGTGGCAGCCAGGGGAGTCGTTATGGACGGAGAAAAGCGTGAAGCATAATGAGCCTCATGGGAGTTCAGTTTATGTACACAGACCGACTCCCGCTTTCTGCCTTCCAGGAACTCTCTCTACTACTGCCAGTGTGCCGGGAGAACTGGGGAGTGGAGGGATATGTACTTGCACAAGTGTGTTTATACTTGATCGAGGTGGTGCATTAGAAAGTGTGTGTGTGTGGCTGCATGTGTGTGCGTTCCCAATTATTGCTCATAATTGAGAGGAAATTCAAGAGGGGGAAGAAAAGGGAAAAGTAATTCTCTTCTTTACTGATAATAAAAAAACAATAATTGTACAGTTCTGCTCGGTGAACAAATAATTTGTCCCAAACTACACTTAATATCCAGCTTTCACCCATAAAACAGCTGAAATCCCCTGCTCTGCTCTATTCACAAGCTAGAAGTGTATAAAGTAGTCAAAATTAGCCTCACCTTTATCAGCTGCAACATTAAAGTGATGAACACATTAATGTTCTGCTGGCGTGAACATAGCTGAGACGTTTGATATGGTTGCTCAGTCAGCCTTTTTTTTAGTTAGAAAAAGTCTTAATTTACCCATAATTCATGGCAAATTAGTCCAACATAAGATAGAAAGAAAGCTTTATGCACCATGAATTTCGACATCTATCTGAAGTCTGACTATTACAGTTAGATCTAAGCCATAGTCAAAGTCTGTCTTTGTGAAACCAGCCCCTGAATGCAGTGTAGCTACAAGACAGTCAGGTTGTGTCTTGTGGTTGAGGTTTGAGTCATGCTTTTTTCCTCAATTAAAAATCTCTGACTCTGAGAAAAAAAAAAAGAAAAACTGGGTGCAACAAGTTCATATTCCTTCTCTGGGGATTGGTGACATTCAAGAAAATGTACATTTAAATGAGGCACTTGATAATGAGTACAAGAAAAATATTAACGACAACTTCAGATTCAATCAGAGAATCACTCACTGAATATCACCAATTGAAGATACATTATAACAGCCTATTCAAGAGGGCTTTTCCCCTTTAGGAAACTACTTACTGCACTATTCCTTGTATTCCTCCAACATTTTCTCTTGGATAAGGGAGCCCAAATAACCCAACAATCGAGCAGACATACAAGAGCAAATTTGATGCTACCTTACAGATACAGGAGCAGTAGAAAAATCTTCACTCTGTATTCTGGTTGGTTGACACCACATATTCTAGATTTGACTCACTTACAATCTAAGAATAAATGCTTTGCTAGTATTTGTCGTTCCTAGAATGCCAGCATGTGCATTTGAGCAGATGAAAAGTTCTTCAAAGTCAGCGAACAGATTGTTTGAACTTGGGTCTTATCCGCTACTCATTTCACTTAAAGCCAGGGGGTTATGTGGGAAAGAAGACGAATGCTTTGGGATAAAGAAGGAACCAATCACGGAAGGCATATCCTGTCCTACGGAGGGAGCTAAAGCCGGGCTGAGGTGTGAAGCCCGGTGAGCAATCGCTTCGGAAATGAATTTCCCCCCTGAGCTTTGTCGTATGTCAGTGGGAAGTGACAGCTCAGCTTCTGACAATCACACATGTCAGAGGGAGGCAGAGGGAAGCATTAAAGCAATGTGTACTTTTGTGTGTATGTGTACATTCATATGGTTTTGTAAGGGAAAATGGAGGAAGGAAGGAAAACAGGGTTCCAGAGTTCAAATTCCAATCCAATCGGGAGTGTCTTGCCTGCAGGCATCTTAAGGGGAAGCAGGCATCAATATTTCCTCATCGCCCCTGAGGCCCAAAGCGCTAACACAGACTTTAGCTCAGAAAAGCTGCAATTTTTAGGATTTATGTCAAGGCAAGGTGAGAGACACTTTAGGCAAAATATTCAAATACAGAGATAAAACACATGCAGGTTGAAGCTAAGACTTGGCAAATGGAAGAGACAGTTCACAGGGTTCATATTTATTCTTATCCTATCCATCCCTTTACCCGGGTGTCAAAGTCTGACAGGCAGATCCGTTTGAGATTGACAGGGGCAGGTTAATCGCCTATTCTGAACCTCCGGTCAGGTCTAGCATGTTTTGACGCTCGGCCGATCGCAGATATGATCGGACACGCCCCCAGCTGACTGGCTTGACTGGCTGTTGTGACAAACATGCTTGTGAGACCGAGCACGTAACACGTCTGGGCTGTGAAAGAATTGGATTATATAGACGGGTAGCAAAAACAAACATGCAAATTCAGCAGGAAGCAAAACATCAGCAGCACTCTGACCTATCTCTCCAACCCTCTGTTTGTTTGTGTCCCACAAGCACAACTGTACGCCTATCTCTCTCTCTCTTCTCCCTCTCTCTCCCTCCCTAGTTTCTCCTTGTCCTCTCTTTTCACTCTGGTTTCTCTGTGCTGGACCATCAGCCGTCCTGGGACCTCTCTCTCTCTCTCCCCTGGGTGTCGGTGCTTCATTCTAGATGTTTTAGATCTGGAGCCTCGTCCTCCAGGAGATTCAGCCTCTCCTCTTGTCTCTCTCTCTCCCTTGTGTGCATGTTGTCCTTGTCTCTCACTCCCTCTGTGTGTGTTTGATATTTCCTCCTACCCGTGTGAAAGGTGTGCTTGAGTTTGGCCTCTTGTGTGTTTGTGTATTCTGTCCTCTTCCAGGCTCCTTCAGGCAAACTTGTAATTTGTGATATTGGCCTATATAAATAAAATTGATTTGACTTGACATGTCTGTAAGTCATGCTTCCCTGTTTAAAGTTGCCTTATGTAACCAAGCACATTTAACACATTTGCTTGTCCTTGAATAGAATCCTTCCGCTTAAGTCCCAGGTACACGTGACAATCTTAATATCTAACAAAATAATGTGGCTTTATATATATTTTTTAGAGTAAATATAATTTTGTTGCCTGCTGTCTGGTTGGCTTGGAGTGTTTTTAGCACTTTACTAATTTAAAGCATTTTAACAAAAGCCAACTACTTCTTGAGAGCCATATCTGATTGCTTTTCAAGCCTCCCACTCCTCTAAACACCGCCACTCATTAAAGTCTTGGCAGAAGTTGAAGTTGTCACACTGGGAAATGTGACTGCATCAGTCGATTCCCAGCAGGCTCTCTGAAGGCCTGTCATCACAATCTTAGCTTGACAGCTTTAAATCAATAGCACGCCTCTCCTTTTCACCTCATTTAGTCTTGGATGTCCCTGCAGTAGGGGGGTGCCCTGACTGTCACCTCTGAAGGACACGGACTTATTTCCTACTTTCTACTTAGAATTTACGTTTTATTTTGTATATTCATTCATTTTTATGAGCAAATTAGACATGTTTGGTGTAAAGCAGATACTGTATGTTTCCTCTAAGTCATCTGTCGCAGGCTGAAAGCTCTTCACCGGTCACCTTTTCAGTACTGAATCATTTCCTCTCTCTCACATCTTACCTTTATACCCTCATAACTTTGTTTCTTTAACTGAAAAAAAACCCAACAACTCTTCTGTGTAATATCAGTGCCCTAAAGCTATTTCAACAGAGATTAGCGGATATACACAAAATCCTCTATGCAAGTATAGGGAGAAAGGTTGCACATTGTGGTAATATTTGCAGGTGCAAATTAGCGTGTTGTCATTCCAGAAAACAAGATGTGGAGATGATTCTTTTACTATATTAGCGTACCAAATGTACTAATTTGTTTAGCTGAAATGCTGATGCTTCTTCTCCTTGTTTGCATGCTAAGTTGTTAGCTAGGTGGCGGTCACCAGGTGAATACTTTAGCGGGCAGTTGCATCAACTCAATTCAGTTGGCTCTAAGAGAATCTGCCTGCAGTTTCTGCTTGGGAAAGTTGATGCGGTTTCAACCTCTCTGCCATTCTCACCACAGCGTTCCACTTTTCTCACGCACACGCATCACTGGCTGCAAAGCACAGTCTGGTGGATTTGCCCTTGCAAACATCCACCAGCTGAAAGCGAATGGCAACAAGCAAAGCCACTGAAGCTTATACCGTCAAACTCATCGCAAGGTGCTCTGGAGAGGAACATCAGCTAAATGCCAAGAATCAGAACTGGATTGTGAAACGTAGACACGGCATGCAAACTTGAATATGCGACAGTGTGCTTTCAATTATCTGGTGTGTCCTTGCATGGATCTCAAAACTATGAAACCTCGACCAGGCCTGGGTGCGGCCCACACCGCGCTTTATCAAACACACATCAGCAAAGCAAGCAGCACCGTATGATTGACAGACTCCATCCTTACCTGTCTATGTCGCCCTGCACCTCTTTGCTCCCTCTCTGGGATATTTCTCGAGAAGAAGCCGCGTCTGAGCCTCGGCCTGCGTTCCGCGCATACAGATGGAGGCCGCCGTCTGTAAGGTATCTGTGAGAGGAGAATTCATTAGAGGAAGGAGATGTCCGAACCCAGTTTGGCATACAAAGTCTGAGTAATTCAGTATTTTCATTTCGTAAGTAAGGAAAAGCGACAGATTAATTAGTAGAAAAAATACAGTGACGGATATACTGATTAATGAGCATTGTTTACTTTATGTGCATATTTGTTTGTATATCTGTGTATGTGACAGTCAGTAAGTGGTAGGATTTGAGGCTACCGCCGGAAAGCTATCAGACACGGCTGACAGGACATGGGGATCATTAGTGTTGGGCTAATTAAGCTAATAATTCAGCTAATCACCTTTCCCTCCCGACGTGTTGTTACATTTTCTGTTCTGGCACGTCTTTAATCCTACAGATGCTTTACTCCATCACTCCATGCTTAACTCCTCCTCACTGTCTGCCCTGCCCCCCCC
>NTHP01000155.1:230587-259261 GCA_003416845.1 Oplegnathus fasciatus
TCCCAAACTCTTTTCGGGAAATCTTAAGTGCATCGATGCCACGTGGGAGTGTGTGTTCTGGTGTGTGTGTGGAATGTGAATTGCCTTTTCAACACATCCTTGCTCAAGGCATTTATTTCTATTGAGTGAATGAAGGTCAGAAGCCCACACACGCGTTTCATTCAGGTAATCTGTCAGGGTACTGAGTGTCCTCATGGTTCACGCAAATGTATTATTTGAAGCTTCCCTTTCAAGGCATGACAAACCTATGATAGCCTTGGTGGATGTCAGCAGGCTGTTTGTATTAATGTACACAGAAAGATGGATGAGGCCTTGGTGACGGTATGAATACACAGCTAACCGTGAAGTTTTTAGACTAAACTCGGTAAGCATTGTGACATTGAACAGAAATTTGTCACTTGTATTCATGATCCTTCAAAAAACACATGGCCTTCAAAAATAAAGGCCCTACCACCAAACTTCAAAACAAAGGTTTGGTACCTGCTAGTACTCTCACATTGATTGGCAATTCTCAATTCTGGTTTACATCAGACAATAAGATTTAAAGCTTGCTAGGACAATGTCATCAGTTAAAGGTACCCTGTGGAGTTTTTGGCCACTAGCAGCGCTATGGAGTAATGTTTTTATGACTGGGTGTCCGTTTTGTTTGTGTCATGCAAATGCATGAGAATTTACATGCAAGCATGGGAGCATGCGGGCGACACAATTCACACCTTGCAGTCGATTTCATGCTCTTCCTCTGATCGACAGTCGGTGGTGGGAATATACCAAGAAACATAGCAATGCGTCACCATAGCAGAAGACTGCTAGCATGCAAGTATGCATGTAAACACTGCACAATTTAAAATATTCTAAAAATCGTTTTTGGAAATGTTTTATGTGGAAGGACATGCACTTAACACATTTGTTAGACTTCAAGGATACACAAAATGCATTTTGGTGAGTAACATTGATTGTAAACATTTGTGTTTGTTTACAAGAAAACTTCACAGAGAACCTTTAACACAGGGTAAAACAGCCTATTTTTAGGTATGATCAGCTGAAAAACATACAAAATGCTAATAGCTATAAGTCAAACTTTTCAGTTACATATGTGAATATACCTGTATTGATATGGTCAAATTATTGATTGGGCCTTTAAAGTAAGAACTCAGAATTAGTAAGTGCATCAGAGGAAGCTAACATGCTTAGCACTAGTCATCCTACCCGCTGGTGATCTCATCCATCCGGCCGTTCTTCCCTAGGATGTCCCCATCACTCATGTACCCTGCCACCTCCATCTGCTTCCCTCCTTCCAGCCCTCCTCCTCCCTTCTCCCCCTGCTCCGCCCCCCTCGCCCCTGCTGCACGCCTCAGGGGGGCGCTGTACACAAACCTGGAGGGGTCCGAGTGCCCACTGTAGCGCCCTGTGGTAGTGCCAGCGCTCGTCGTGCTCGCCCTGGGCGCAGCGTAGCCGCTGGGCATTGAGGGGGCGTCGCCGGCCTGGAGACGCGGGGTTTGTGATTGGCCCAGACGCCAGGCCATGGGGGAGGAGCGTGTGGTGAGGGCTGGTAGACCCCGCCCATTGACCTCAGTGGTTACCGTGGTGTCGAAGGTTGTTTCTAGTGTACTGTGGAGACAGAGGTGTAGAAAGATAAAATAAGTGAATTAATTCTGACTCTTGACATGATACAGCAAAAACTTAATTATCAGTGTGGTATTTTCTGACAGTTGCTAACCCTTCATAAAGGCTCAGTATAGAGGGTCTCGGGAAAATTGCCTCTAATGGACCAAAATCACAAGTCTAAGACGCCATCATGCACTTGTGTGCGAAGGGCAAATCATTCAGGTGAAAAGATCAGTCATATTTTAAGTAGAGAGCTGTCTACATCCATTGAGTGCCACTCCCTTCAAATCACATGCGGTTTCTTCTAACATTGCTTTACGTGTGTGTGTTTGTATATGTGTGTGTGACCTTCCTAAAGTGCTGTTTCTTCCAGCGAGTTAACTTGTGAAGGCTCCCATGAGAACATATGTCAGAACATCATGGTACATCACATAGAGAGAGAGAGAGAGAGAGAGAGAGAAAGAGAGAGAGAGAGAGAGAGAGAGAGAGAGAGACGGCTGTTTCCATCCAACTATCAAGTGTATTTTACAAAAACTTTTGAAATGCCACAGAAAAGAAAATCTGAGTCAGGTGCATTTGCATCAGCAGGGTTGAAGCAAGTAAATAAACCTACGAAATGTCGGAGAAAAATGCAATTAAGTAAATGTTGTACTCTGAAAATGATGAAATTCACTTTGCAATAAGAATATACAAAAAATGGCAATGCAAAAACTATTGACATCTTGATTTGACAATTCTCGAAGCTCATAGATGATAAATATTTGACGACATGAATGAATCTGAATGATCTCTCTCTTACAGATGAATCGTTACTGACTTGTCATTTCCAATCAGGTCTCCTAAATTGTTACATCACCATTGGCACATGAATAGTCGGACGCATCTAGAGAAAGAAAGAAAGATATTGTGTAGGAGAGAGACAAAAAGTGTGAGTGTGAGAATAAGTGAAATGTTCGCGAATAAAAGCAGCCAAGACAAAAGAATGAAGCCTGATGGAGGGAGACAAAGAGGACTGACTCACTATCCTGACCATCATCCATTAGCCCAACAACAACAGCAACTGCAGCCCGTTTTTTCTCTAATGTTGGGGAGGGATTTGCACGTCAACCACTGTACAACACACAACTTATATCTTTCAAATGATGATAATCTTTTTGCAACAAAAGAAAGCAAAATCCTAACTGATTTTTCAGTTTTGTAACAGCATGAGAGAAGTGCAGCGAGTGAGTTAACAGGCTGTGAACAAAAACATTATATACTCTCACACACCAAGCCCTGCAACTTGATGTGGATGCAGAGAGCAAAGCCTGGCAGCAGTGGTACCTCACTTGAGCTCTCTCTGCTGGGAAAAAGAGTGCACTACATTCACATAATGAGCGACAGAACAAACCAGACAGAAAACCAGAAACCTGCTCTGTTCTGTGTCTTTGAGGCTAAGTTGCTTGTGTGTATTCTAGTCACAAACATCCCTCTGCAAAAAAAATAATGGTGTTTGGTATTATATATAATATACTGTATATTGCCATGGAAACAAGACACATATAGCAAGTGTAAACAGGATTAAGGCTTTACATGTGCCTGTTGGCATGGATGCTAATGCTATTTTCACAATATAAGGACATGATGTTTGTATGCTAATACACTAAGTTGCAGCATTGTCAGCATATTAATTCTAATGCAAATACAGTAATTGTCTGCCAGATGCCTTGATGTGCAGATGCAGCCAATGCAAAAAACATACTGCATGCTTGCTGCACAATATTGCCTTTGAGAATTGTGTTTAGTTTAAAAAATACATTTTAAGGGATGATGATGCAGCTGAAGTGGAGGGCAGCAGCTGTGTGGGATGAGACACCTATTTGGATGCCTGCCTCTGTATGCTGGCCTTCATTAGGTGACAAAAGCAATGACATCTTAAAGCAGTGTCTCACACGTAGCAGTGAGAGAGGTGTGAGAACAGCCTTGCGTGTGTGTGTGTGCTGGGTGAGAAAGGGCAGAACACAGAACCCCTGTGATGCCAAGTGCCAATATGAGAGGGGCAGCGATGCCAGCCATATTCCCAACACATCTCTATCAACACCTCCTGAGATCAACACGCACACAAGCCTAAAGACACACGCGGTCAGAGTGCTGAGAAGCCAAATGCAACAAACAAACAAATAACAGTTGCTTATCTGACAAGCGATCGCAGCCGGATATGGAAATGCAGATATCATATTTGCCACGGTATAGAAATCAAAATCATTTAACCGTTCGTACACAATGTAGCTTGCTAAATCAGCTTATCTTTATCTCCAGGCAGCAGAGAGAAAAAAAAATGGAGAAAGACAGATAAACTGAGGGAGAATGTGTGTGTGTGAGTGAGTGTGGGTAGGTGTTGAGATAAATGAGCATGCAAACTGAAGGACACGGCTGAGCAGCAAGTACAAGAAAGGTGCTGAGATATTTTACACATCTGACCTACCGCATACGAACACACATGATCCATTACAAAAATCACAACATAATACATTCTAAATGTATGATAGACTACATATAACATCAACATATTCATTTCATATTAACTGTGACCCCAAATAATTACCATAAATCATTGGTAGTCTCATAAGTATTGTGAATGTTATTGTTTCTCCAAATTCAGACCACATTTCCCATAAACCCTGCTGCTTTTTGAGGATCGTTGCTTCATTGCACTATCTGGTATAAAGCAGAACCGAAACCAAAATAAATCCTAACAGAGGGAGACGATCTCGTGTTTAGCCAAGAGCTCAGCAGGAGAAGAATCCATGTTGACAGCAGGGGATCGGTTATTGCTGAGCAATGCTAAATATAAATACACTGGAACTTAGCCTTGCTGCTGCTAATGAGGTCTGAGAGTTTAACGGTTAAATGTGTATTTCTCGCGGAGGTTCGTTCACTGATCTCAGTGAAAATGTAATTCTGCAGCACCACTTCAAAGGCTCTCCACAAATGTCATGTCCAATATCAGCCATAGTGTTTTTGCATTATAGCAGTTCTTTCATTTTTTGTAACCATATGGTTTTGTTACTCCTCCTGACCATAGATCCAAGTTTCTAATACACACATGTACAAGTACATGTCAGCTGTTTTTTTGGTTAGAGACTCCTCTTCAGACTAAACCGCTCAAGTCACCACCGTCCCTCTATGGGATTTGGTATGAGTGCACTCCACACTATAAAACTGAGAAAGTTAAATCACAACAAAGACTTTAAAAGGCTGCATCCAAAATCACTCCCTATATAACATACACCTGATACTTTACTCGATAGAGAGCAGTACATTAAGATTTCAGGCACTTAAGAATCAGCATTTTGCATCATGACTGACAGGTGTAGTGTTGCATGACAGAAGTATACACTATATACTATATAGTGCACCATATTTACTGTCCACCATCAGGAAGTGATTTTTGACAGTTGTATTAGTTTATACATGAAATGTGACTGTTCCAACTAAACACTAACATAAATCACATACTTACAGCAGCAGCTTTAAAACTAATAAGTATGCTAATTTTAACTGGCATAGTGGACAGACTTAGTCGGCCATATTTGGCATCATGTTAGTTTATCATTTTGTTATTGGGAAATTCAACCTATTCAAACAGCTCTGAGTTATCAGTTGTAGTTAGCGGTCTGGTTTCATGACCTGGATTTATGTAAAAAACTGAAGTCACAGCGATGAAGATTTTACAAATGTTGAGCAATAATATAAAAGAATCTTGAGATTAAGTTGGATGCCTGTTCATATTAACATGAAAGTAAAACCAAGAAAATTAATAGGGAAAGAATTCCACTAAAAACAACAAGTCATTTAGAGGTAGTTTAGGTGTCATCACGGATATTTCAAAGCATTAATGTATTCCTGCCTCTTCGTAGAACCTTAATATTAATTTTATACACTTTATAACTTAGCAACTCATGCTTGGTGGTCACTGCTCTCCAGCTTTTGAGGGCTGAAATACTGGCATGCGATCTAACATTCCCATGAAGTGCCACTGCCTTGTTTCATGTGCATGTGTTTATATGCTGTACAGTATGTATGTAGTAGTGAGGCTGGCATTGGTACTGGCAGATGTTAAACCCTACTGGGTTGACAGCAATTCAAAGCAATTGCTCACCGCCCTCACTGCACAGATCTTCAATCTGGACCCTGAGTAAAGGTCCCCGCCCCACCGCCAACATAACCATCTTTCACACACACACATGCACGCACACTCCAGTCAGAACAGCCAAGTCACTTTCCATCTTCCATCATGGACTGAAAACTCATCTTGTCAAGAAGTGCCTCGTATTACCTTCCTCCAGCTGAATCATGTCACTTCTCCACTCAGCCTGACTGCTCTCACAAGAACATTGTCAGAGATTGAAAAGTGTCTCTGGCATCATCGCTGTTAAGAACATAACATTTTGGTAGTTTAGGACTTCACTTTTGCTGTACGGTTGAAATCACTGCAAATCGCCCGGCATTGAAGCGTCAGCTAAATGTACATTAAAAAAGAATCCCATACGTGCACACAAATAGGACCAACGGCTATCTCCGCAGTTCCAAAGCAATGAATAATTTAGCCTGCCCCGTTCTCTCTGTACTCCAAATGTAAACACAAAATAAACAACCCCGACTGGGTGAAGCTATTATGTTCAAAATGCCATCTGGCAGTTGTTGAATCCCCATGGGACTAGACAGGGATCCCTCAGGCCTGAGCAGACGGGGAGACAAGAGCAGGGGAGATTTCCCTTCTCTGTTTGCTGTGCCAGGTTTGTCCTTGAAGATCACAGCATTTTTTCACACATGGAGCTGTTTCTTTTGCCTTCAAATGTCAATCAATACCATTTTTCATTGTCTGGATAGAAAAAAAGAAACAGTGGAGGGAAATTAAATGTGTTTTTTGATCAATACAGATTGTCTGAGGAGGCCCAGACACATCTGGATCTCTGGAGAAAATGTTGTGGATGTGAATTGAGCTGCCGTGATGGCTGCAGCATCAAAGTAGCAAGGGCAGTTCAATGAGAAAGGGAGACGGTTTCAGGGCCTCTGAAACTGTAGCTTAACCACATAGAGCTTTTCCAACTGGGTCAGTAATTTTAGGTAACATTGTCTGCCACCAGCTTCCAGGCGAGCTGCACCGTCACTGTGGACTGGTCGCAATTTTTAGTCAGTTTCAATCTAGATTTTCATGATCAGGAAAGTCTTTATGGAGTGGGGAAATGTAACAGAGAGGCCCAACACATAATGATGGTGATGGACTAATGGTGAACAGAGCAGATGTTAGTGAGCTGCATACTCACCACAGTAGTATATTTTATCCAATGTGGAAATGAACTTAGAGACAGGGCTGAAGGCTGTATGACAACAGGTGTGCTTCTGTCCTAAACCAGGACAACAGACCTGGTTTTCTAACCCACATTAATGTAGAAAGCTAACTGTGGTTAAATTAAGTTACAATATTTAGAGTTGGTGTTTGAGGTTGAATTTGCATTGCACTGGCTTTCTTTACTGCAATCATAAGACAGATGGCTAAAACATCTGTCTTGAATGTATTCCTTGTCAGAAGTTGCCAAAATGCATACAATGGCAATGTTGGTCACACTGGTCATGTGACAAGTAACGGCATGCAAATGTAACAGATGTTCCACATTTCACTGAAAACTTGAAGAGAAGCTGAAATGAATTCTAATTTTGTGCCTTTTAATGCACTTAAGATGGGCCCAGTTTAATATTCCTGTATAGCTATTCTGCTCCATTAGTATTAAAAAGCAAGCACACCCTCAATTACAGCAACGACCTTCCGTTCCAGCATATGTACAAAATGCAGAGGAGGAGTGCTGAGTAGGTGGGGAGCAAACATCTGTGTGAGTACCGTGTACCGTGTGACACGTGGGGGCACGCGGGGGATGGGCTTCGGGGTTTGACAAAGGACAACAACGACGGAAAAGATAAGAAAACGAAAAATGATGGGGCGCCCCGGTGGCCTGGGGGTGGGGGTGCTGGCCATGAATCACAGTGTCCCTGGCTCACGTCTGGCCAGAGACCTTTGTTGCGTGTCGTTCCCCATCTCTCTCTCTCTCTAGCTTCACTTCCTGTCATCTCTCAACAGTCAACTAATGACAGAAGGACCTAAAAATGCCCCAAAAATACTTGAACAACAAATAATGAATGGAAAACATCTTGAATAAGTAAAACTTTAAGCTATAAATCACTGATCAGCACAAAATCTGATCCCGCTTCAAGTGAAATTTGAATAGGAGAAGGATCATGATTATGCAAAGTCACTGGACACGCCTTCACAAATCTGCTTTTATACTAAGCATAAAACTTCTGCTCTTAATTCACTGAGTGCATCACACATAGCTAGATTTTTTGAGGTGAATACTAGCACATACACACACTGATATTGTTATTATAATGACGACAATTGTTTATTCTATCAGTGACGAGTAAAAAAAATGTAATGTTTCTTCTTTTTTAGTGTAATTACTCTTGCTAGTGGACTACATTTTTATGTTTTGATGGCTGTAGGTCTGCATGAACGGGGTATAAACAGCTATAGAGGGAGATTCCCGAAGAGAGAGCACAGAGAGTGATGAATATGACAGTCATGTCTGCTCGAGCGTAACAGTGATTAATTACTTAAGGTGCTTCAAAGCTTCATGGTGATTACAGTCATTTCTTATCACGGAGAGAGATTAGGAGGGTCTGGCCAGGCTTTTGTCATGGACAGAATTGGCATGCATACTCGGAGGCTATCCTTACGTTCAGAATAGAAACATGTCCGACACAGGCACAGACTCAAGAGCCGGCTTCCCTTTTTTCCATTAAAATCTAATGGCTGAAAACTGTGCAGTAGCCCATACACTATTTCACCGGGGCTGCTGCCATCTTCGGCCAGTGCTTATTGCTTTGCTGTTGCGCTGCTCCAAATCACACACACAAACACACACACACTTGCAGACACACCGTATATGATGCTAATGTGGAGGTAGGACGACGTATTTTGCACATATTTCATGCCGACTGTCCTTGTGCGTCTGATGCATGTGAATGAGACTTGTAGTCTCAGACCAATCACCTCACAGCCCAACCCTGTGGGTCCCATTGGATTAAACGTGGAGGTAAGACAATGGCGCTGTATCGATCGTGCCTGGCTGAGACTCCTCTGAGGGAAAAAGAAGTAGAAAACACACACATGCACACACACAGACTGCCATCTGTCATGGCTGTCGGCAGCCTGGCCACCATCTTCCTCTGCAAATGGGGCAAAACACACAAAATAATAGACTGAGGGAGAAGAAGAGAGACGAGTAGGGAACCATTGCCTGGGGAGCCGACATAAACCAATGGTTATCATTTTGTCTTCGCCTGAGCCGCAGTCTCTCCGCTGTTGCCCATGGCTCACGAATGGGACAGTCTTTTAAGGTGCTGCTTGTCCAACAACTCCTGAATGTCATTACATGTGCGCCAGCTGGTGAGGAAGGTGGTGCTTGTTTTTAATTAAATACAGGAAACGCAGAGGAGAAGATGGCATGGTAACAGAGGGAACATCATTAATAGTTGGAACCTTATCTCCCTGTTGGATCAGTGTGATAAACTGCGTAGCGTGAGTCACAGATATCAAAATCAGAACTGCTTTTATTTTCCAAGGACGATGGACGCACAAGGAAACTGACGTGGATAATTGGCGCTGAGACATAAAACCGCGATCACGAAGGAAACTTTTTTTCTTTTCTTTTTGGTTATTTTCAGTGGTTCGGTCGTGACATGTGTGGGTCTTCTTCAAAGTATGTATCTTTTGTGTATCTTTTGTTTTGGCTATGACACATTTTGCCGAAGTTAAACATGCCTCAGCTTCTGACTTGCCACACATTACGTCAGTGTGAAAATAGCCTTCGAAAGCAGGCCTACAGAGACTTTTGGATGAGATGATGTTGTTCTTACAAAAAAAATGCTCTCCCTTCTGTCTTCTTTACATTTTCCATATTTGCTTGCTCCTGTTGAGTTTCACAGAGACAGTAGAATTTATACCAGCAGGCAACATTACCATATTTGTTTCTTAAAGCTGCTATGACCAGTATTTTTATATTTACAATGCATCAAATGACTATGTGTAATGTGACAGGGGTCACTTGTAGTGACAAACTCACAGAGAATTATCACCAGACTTTACAGTTTCCCTTAGCTAGACTCATTGTTTTGCACCTTTATTGTTTTGGTTCACTCAGTCATCATCAGTGTTGTTTCCAGATGCAGCAGGCAGGTGTTTTCAGCCAAGCTCTAAAAAACCAACAGTACATCACCTGCCCTGCTACGAAAAGCAGACAGACCCAGTTAGCAACTAGCTGGTGAACAAAGTGGAGTGTTTAGCAGCTAAAAAGCCAGATATTTCCCTGAGGAGTTAGCGGAGAGCAATACAAAAGAACGTGAATATTGAACTTGCATTTGCCAGGTGAACATAAACACGACTACAAAAGAATGCTAATGTCCCTCTGTGTCTGCTGGATGTGTAAATAAGTTGCTGTTTGCTTATATGTTTGCCACATCAATATGTGTATATACTGTATATATGTATATGTCACTGTTGTGTTTACAGCTTGTTGCGCTGGTCCCAGTATAGCTGGTGAAGGTTTGACTTACGTGTGACTTTCAGTGGCTTTAATTCAAAGCCCACATTTGTCTTTAATTGAGCAGAGTGATTCAAACAAGCCAAATACAGAATCCAACTTTTCTTATATTGTTCAGACAGAAAGTGAACTATAGATGCGACTGTATCATAAGTCTCCTCAAACAGGTGTAGGTGTCTTAAAATAACCACTGGCAGCCAAACCAGTATTCTCTACATTGGATTTAGTTCTAAAACAGTGTTTGAGTGAAGCTGCATGATGCCTGCAGTGAGCCAGGCGGGGGGTCCAATCTTTGAAGCCGACCGGGCAAATGCAGTGGTCAGACATAACACACAGTGACACTAATCTAATGCCAGTAAAAGTATAAATAATTAAGTAAACCATCTAAGAAGCAGATGGGAGCATTTCTACATTTGGGGTGTGAGATATAAATGATCCTATTTGAGGCGTTACATTACACTATTGTCTCAGTTGAATAACACAGCAGCTTAAAGCCACACTGAATAATTCACTTCAACCCTGAAACAAGTCATTTGGGTTAAAATTTAAAATTGTTTTAAAAATGTATTCTGATTGGTGGAGCTCATTGAAAACTCCTGACTCTATAAATAAAATGCCACAGTAGAAGCAGATTACAACGGACTGACTGTAAGAACAAGGAAGTGGTGGCATTAGAATTACAGGGGCTGCTCAATTTTGAATGTGCTGTAGCTACAGCCGTGACAGTTTAGTGAGTTTATGACTGGAGGGTTGATAGATTAAATCCAGGACTGCCTGGGAAAAGGTGGACAAGGGATATGAATGGGAAATAACCATATAATAACGATCTTGCATCTCCAAGACTAGAATTAATGTCTTGTTGTCCCTTTTGCCATATGTACACAGGCCAACAAATATCCCAACAAATTAATGTCTGAATTTTTAGCACTTTTCTTATCCAAAAATCAGACCAGAGTCATTTACCATTACCAGAAAGTAAATAGCAGTACCATCTGTGTGCCTACCTGTGGCTGATCTGTGTCCCCCGCAGACTGGACATGGTTTCTTCCAGGTTCTGCCGCAGGTCAGCGATGTTCTTCACCGTCCTCATGCGTCTTGTCTCAGGATCCTCTCCTGGAGACACACATTTCATATGATTTACTGAGATGTTTTCTCACACACACACACACAAACAGCAGTCACCCCATCCACAAAGGCTGCACACGCACAAGCACACAATATAAGAAGTGACGAGGACATCTGACATACAGCATTTTATTGGATGTCACTGACCGTCTCAGTGGGGAAACAGAATGATGGCCGATCACGATGACAGCCAGCATGAGCACACGTCCCTAAACCCCATGTGGACAATTGGGAAGCCATACAATAAATCAGTCAGTCAGGCTGCACCACATGCAGTTCTTTTAGTCTAAAAAGTGGATACATTATTTTACGCAGTATTGACATTTTTCCTTCAGGCCAGTGCAGAAATGTCGTGCCATGACACCACGCACTCTGTCAGTTAGCTCGGGACACAGTCGTGCCTGCGAAAGCAAACTCTGTCAGAGCTCCTGTACTTCTCTGTCAGGTGCTTCGGAAAACGCTGCCACTTCAGTCCACTGTCTTCTGACCCCGCCCTACAGCAGCATACAGCTATGAAAGCTCTCCTGTGTTTTATGTTCTTTTCAGTGCCTCGTTTACAGATGAAGCACTTGTTTCACTCAGGCATTAGGCCTTTTCTGAAGGAGTGCTGCTAATAAGCACAGGGTGGGCAACATTTCAGAACTGCGAGCTGTGGGCGCATACCAAAGTATCTGCTTGTCTGCTCCAATTAAGCCTTTCTGTTAGCTCATCAAGCTAGCCTATAGCCGCAGGCGGGTACCACAGAATGGGTAATTAACAAGTGGCATGAGACATAGAATGGATGCCGGTCACACTGCTTTCCAGTTTTAAGGTGCATTCAGAAGAAAACTGTCTCCACGGCGGAGATGAATGAGCTGGCAGATCTCGTACAACAAGGCGACAATGCAGTGTGTTAAGATGAGTGCGAGAAGCTGTGCACTGTCGCTATGTGCTGATTTCAGTGCTCTGAGCAGACATACTGACAGCAAGCTACTGTGATTACAGTGACTTGGGCAAATGGGGGCAGATGGGAGCAGTGGTAGGTTGGAGGTTTGAGAAAGGCCCCCAGCGACTCCTGTGGCGCAGCTCAGTGCCAGGAGGAGAAACATAGTTGAGGTGTTTACACACCGGAATATGAAGCAGGTCGGTGTTGAAAATAAGCAGAAAAGCTAAGCCAGCTTTCCCTCGATAACTATAGAATTGTAAAAATCAATTTCAGAGTTGACCTCAAGGCATTTGGATAAACCTCCGAGCAAAAATGCACAGACTGTATATATTTCATTCAAATAAAAGTCTTTGGCATTTCTATCTTTTTCCCCAAACTGAAAAAAATGATTTGATTTGAACAGACTAACACAACACTGCCAGTTTGTAGCTGATCTCGCACACTGACACCAATCTTGCTGTCTTGGTGTATGCTGTGTGACAACGCACATTTTTAGAGTCACTTTGCTCACCAGGTACAATAAGGGTGCAGAAAATTGCCTTGGTGACGCTGACACCGAGTCTATTCAAGTCTCCTTTTTGAAAGGAAATCATATCTTTTACATGCTGTGATTATTATAGTTGATGCAACTATCTTGGGCATGTCTGTCCTGTAGAAAGACCTTTATAAATAGAAGTTACATCAACAAGTCACAAAAGCGCTTAGCACAGGGGCCATCTGAACCTCATTTTCATTTACTACAATTATCTTTCTTTTTAAATGCGCTCCAATGAATAACTTGAAAATGCAGGGACATCAAGCTAGAAACAGTAGCAGATTCATAGGTTTTCACCTGCCACCAATTAAGGGATTTAATACAGATTGACATTATCTAAGTCACATTGTTTAAAGACTTCACGATTCCAGAAACCAAATCCAAACACTATAATATCCGTATTTCGAAAAATCTTTTTCAAAATTAAGTCAAGACTTGACCTCAATTATGCTCTACCGTACTGTGTTATGACCTCGCAGGGTAAAGAGCAGTCTGGTATAATTGAGGTCATGTTTTGTCTTTGCAGAGCAAACAGACTGAAGATTGTTTGAGGTCGAGGTGGTGCCAGATGTTCTTAACCTCTGACCCCGTATCAGATGTCCACTCTATGGCCAGTAATTAGAAATCGATGAGGTACATATGATGTTGTTCCAAAACTTTGGAAAAATAATACACAAAATCACAGTGACAAAATTGTGAAGCACAGAAGCTTCTGTGCCCTGAATGTATTCCTGTCAGCATGGAACACATCTGAAAGAGCACTGAGACAACCATGAGAGACAAAAACACTCCTTTGAAGTCCAGAATGGTACGCTACTGTCATTTTTCAGTAGGTTGCAGCTCCTTAAGGAAAGGAGATCCAGTCCAAGAATTAAACAAGAGATGGATCTCTGCTACAACAAACTCGAAGCATGACTGTTATCTGCGTTTCTCTTTTTCTGCAGTTCTTCTTCTTCCCTTTCTCACAACCCTGCTCCTCTGCACTCCTCCTCTCACCGGGGCCCCTTCGAGAAAGATCCAATTACAATCCCATTATAAAGTGACATGAGGAGATCTGGCCCTGGAGTCTCCATCATGAACGGACACTTCATGCAACATTGAGAAGCAGCCCAAGGCGTGTGTGTGCATTTATGTTCTTTTTTTTTGTGCGCGAGTGTGTGAGCAAGCCACTGCAGTACGGGAGCGGAGGTCTCACCTGCACAGCAGAGTAGAGCAGAGGCAAGCTGAACACAACGACAACAGCACAACTGCACCCCACAGGTAAACCAACACTTTACACACACACAGTGGAGCCTCTTTGAATTCGAAAACTAATATTCATTCCAAAACACAATACCTGCAAGCAATTTACCAGCTCAGCACCCTTTTGCGGATCAAAAAGAGTATCAGACGTGTGTGTAGCTAAATCCCTAGCACCTAACATCCTCATGTAGTGGTTGCTTATACACACTGATAGCTGGTGTTTCCACTTTAGTATCCAAAACTGCAGAGAGGTGAGAAACCACAAAGCATTCATTTGGATTCAAGCTGCTGTCCAGCTCTTGGCCCAGGCAGGCTGTGAAGCAGCCAAACTGAGACCAGGGTAGGGTGGTGGGGTNGGGGGGGGTGGGGGGAATCGGAAAGGGCACGGAAGGAGGGAAGGTGCAGACACACACACACACACACACACACTAACAAACACACTTAGACACACGCATACGGGGTGCAGAACAAACGCTGCTCGAGATAGAGTTGATACAACATAATGCAAATGACTGCCGTTTGGGACTGACACGTTTATACACACACACTCCGGCACAAACACACACACACCCACACACCCACACACATACTGTACCAGTGGGTGCTTTAGTGCCAGCTCACTCTCTCTCCCCCTCTCTTTCAATAATGCATGTTAGCTGGTACTGATGCCCCACGCTCCGGCTGAATACTATTAGGGTACCATCCCAGTCATCTAATTACAATACACACACATGCACGCCAACACACACGCGAGACAAACACACACGACATAACTGTAAGCTAGCTCTACCCTTGTTGCAGCATTTTGTCACAAATCAGCTCTAATAAAGCTTTGGCTGTCAGTCATTGGCGTGTCGCTATGGCAGCTCTCACACGCGCACACCCACACACACACACACACACGCACACACACAGATAGATGGACCCACACGCAATTTTATGGCCCTGTTGCTGAATGTGTTTCCTAACAGGCGTTGCAGCACATTGAGAGCTTGTTAATACGTATCAACGACAACTGCTCCCCGAGGCTAAAAGCGCAAACTGCCATGACAGCAGCTGGATACTTTGAAAGCCAACTTTGACAGGGTGAATGAGTTCTTTAAAGATGCAAATGGCTTCTCAACTATCTGAATAGATCTCCAACACACACATATAAACACACACGCGTAGGCATGCATGCACGCAAAAAGAAAAAAGTGAGTGTAGATAAGAATGCACACACACACACACACACACACACACGAAAGGTGTAATAATAAGCTATTGATCACGTTGGTTGTGTGACTCACAGGAAGTGAGGGAGGTGCAAGTAACAAAAGCCGTGATTTTTCAGTGGGTGAGGTGTTGGTTTTCCATCATCTATATCTCAAAGTATTTCTTCTTTATGCTGCATCATGCCTCAAACTGCTGAACGCAAATCAGCAATAATCTGCTCGTTGCCAAAGCTAGCCCTGCTGTGCTGTGCATTTCACCTTGCTTTATCCGCAGAGTCACAGTAATCGTCTCTGCTGTCACAACTACGGAGGAAACGGTCCATCTTATCAACTGAACCTGCCCCTCCCACGTCCCTTTCCTCTCCCATCAAAGCCAGGTTTGCACATGGGAGCTCGTTCCACAAGCACAAAGCGTACTGCACGGCACGCACGCCCAAGCTAGACGTTAATGGAGCTGCTGTTGAGGTATGGCGAGGCACCTGTGGGTATACGTTCGCTAGCTGCTACGTTCACAGCACAGCACTTAACAATGCTGCACACACAGCAGGGGGCTTCATTTGCAGACTGTGACAGGGTGCGGATGCAAGCGACAACAAGGATGTGTACGTGTAATAGATGTTATCTGCCTGTGTCATTCAAACTACTGCTGCTTGTGTAAATCTTGTGGGTGAGGATGCATTATCTGTGAGTGAGCGTGTGTGTGTATGGATTGCGTGAGGGAGAGTGTGTGTGTTTTACAGCCTTGTCTCACAATGTTCTTTTAAATAATTTCTTAAAATGCTAATAGCGTGCTGTGAGAAATAGGTTTCCCCATCGTGAGGATTAAGAAAATAACCAGCTTATTGCAGACTTCTTCTGCTCTGACATTCTTCTGCTCAAGTTTGTATTTTTAAACCTGACCAAAATTTAGTCACGTTACATTAACATAAGTTCTTTTACTTCCTGTACAAACTTTCCAATTTGCGGTGTTATAGCAATGCCTTCATGTTAATCCCCAAATCATTCGTGTCTATAGTATGGAGTGTCTTCCACATTCATGCTCATTTCCTGGACTTTGCTGACTGTGTTGACTTACGTGGGCGAGGTTGTGTGTGCAGCACCTGCTCCAGGTCGCCCAGCATGGTGAGGATCACCTCTTTATCCAGCTGAGCCGTTCCCTCACGTGGGCCACCCCCCGAAACCTCCTCCTCTGCCCAATACCCGCCGTCCTTCTCCTTGCCTCCCCGCTTCCCGCCACCCCTGCCTGCTGCCGGCTCCTCGTCCGAACGCCCGCTGCTGCCCTCTTCATCTGTTCCCCCTTCCTCCCTGGACGTCCGCGATGGCTCAATCCGTGGGTGGCCGCTGTATGACGCCCGCTGTGGCCGCCCGCCTGCACCCGTGCATCGCCAAGGGACCGGGATGAGGGAGTGTTCTGACTGAGAAAGCACCTTCGTGAGGGAGAGCGACAGGGATCGAGCTCTGGTGCCCCGCACACCTCCACCCCTTGTGACCGCCTCCTTCCTAGGGCTTCCCTGCAGGCTGCCTCCTGCCCGCTGTGTGGAGGATGAGTACACCGAAGAGTTCTGAGGTTGTGAAAGACGAGGCGGTGGCTCGTCAAGCTCAAAGGAGTATACCCGCTGCTCGCCATCGCTGAGCAGGGTCAGGTTTGTGAGCGAGCGCTGCTTGATCCGCAGGTTGAGGTTGTCGGGGAGAGGCTGGGGAGGCCGTCGAGCTGGGCTGCCCCCCTGATACACCGAGAACTCTGCTCCTCTCTTCATCTCTGCTCACCGCTCCCCTCCCTTTTTTCGGCTTACCTATCCGCCTCTGGTGGCTCAGCGAGTGAAACTGTACATGCAAGTGGATCTACCCGTGCGTGGCTCTCTGTTTCACATCTTGGCTGCACTGTCACTGAGAGAGCAGATGGAGGGAAGGAGGAACCGGAGGACGGAGGAGGCAGAGAGATGTGTCCCCTCGTCCCACGCCTCCCGACTGAGCTCCAGGCTTCAGAGGGCTGGAGGGAAAGCAAGCACAGGGCGAAGAGCGGAGAGAAAACCTCCCTCTCAGGCATGTAGGTAGAATCCAGATCCATCCTTGAGCCAGCCCATACTCATGGTCAGACGTTAAACCAGACACAGACACTTATTTCTTCCACTCCTTCTCCTGTCCTCATGCTTCCTCTCTGTCTTCTTGGCTCCTTTCTCTTCCTCCACCACAGTCAGGGGCGTGGATGAACGAGTCGCTACATCTCCCTTCCCTCACTAACACGTTCTCTCTGCCTCCTGCGCTCACACTCCCTTTATCTTTTCCCCTATTAAATGACAGTCTCTTTTCATTCACTCTTATCTCTCTCCCTCCACCTTCTGTCTCTCCTTTAATTACCACCTCACTGCCACACTTCTCCTGCCTCCCCTCTGACTCTCTGACGGTCCCCCTCTCCTCACAGCGGAGAATGAGCGAGTGGTGAAGCCAGCGAACAGGCTCACATAGCTCTCGGTCTGCTTGTTCATTCCAGCATGCAGCCTGCAGTACTCTCTCTCTCTCTCTCTCTCTCTCTTAGCCCTCCTTCTCTGTGTTTATCACCCTCTCTTCCTCTTAATCCCTCTCATTCTCTCACTTTCTGTTCACTTCCCTCCTCTTCCCAGCCTTTATCTTGTCTCCCTCACACTATCCTTCACCCTCTCTTTCTGTCTCTCCATCTTTCGCTCACAGTGTGACAGTGAGTTGTTTGGACAGTGCACCTGTAAGCTTGCAGCCTCTGCTGCACCACGCTGGGCGCCTGACTTAATTAAACGCTATCTTGAGGAGCTGAAACAGCGAGCCCGCAGCTTATCGTGGATCAACAATGAGACCACAGAACCAACATATCCCCATCAATCAATGCTAGCTTTATTAGCCCTGTCGCTATTAGTCACAGCTGCTGTCCACACATTTTTTAATCCTAGTTACCAATAGCTAGTAGGGACTGGAAGCAGCTGCCTCAGAAAACCATAATCAAGCTCATCCTAATCATGTGTTTACACTGTGAGTGGCCCATCTACATGTTAATCTGCAGCTATCCAGTTCACCACAAATTTGTGTGCTATTATTAATCAAAAATGAACAGACACGTAAAAATCAATAAAATGACTCAGTTTTTACTTTCCATGTCTACAAACAATTCCACAAAAGCTTAAATCAACATGAATAAAGATTTTATATTATATTTGGTGTTTGGATACTCTCACTATTGACACTGGTTCAGCCCGTATATGTAAAATGAGTAGGCTTGTCATGTGGTATTTGCGGTTTGCATACACATGAATTTCCTTCTCAGAGACTCATTTCTGCTGCTCTATGGGGAAAGAGTCGGAAAAAAATGAAGGACGTGAAACAACCATGAAACGTGTGACAACAAAAAACAAGTGTTTGAAATGGACCCCAAACAAAGGCAATGGTCAGTGCTGCAGTCTAATTTTATCCTTGAAATGACGGGCTTCGGAAAAGCCGCGACCAAAGCAAAACGTCTGGAATGTCACTGCCGACCTGACATCCCCAAACCCGTAATCACCCGCTGTTGTTTGTGCACACTGCGCTTTGTACCCGCTTTGAACTTGACATCTTATTTTTCATTGAGTTAGCCGTTCGTTTGATTTATCATCCAAACTGAGCTCTATTATTTCTGCTATTATAAGGATGGAGTTTCATTCCAAATCAAGATATCCTCCATTTGAATAAAATGCCATTTTCTCCTGAAATGGAAAATCTAAATGATTTACAGAAATATTGGAAGGATCCTCAGTAACTACATCACTGGCAAAAGATTTAGTACCTTAAACAAACCAGATTTTTACTGTAGATGCAAAGATCAGTAATGTAAAATGGGATGCATGGAGCTGTGACACTGAAGTCTTCATTTGCAACTGAAACAATGGAATTTCTCTGTGCCAGCGGTTTGTGTTTTGATGGTGTGTTGCCTGGTTTAACCTCTCATCCCGCTCCTTGTCAGGAAAGTTTGTGGTTAGAAACTCCTTCAAACTGGTCAAATGGTGACCTCTCAGCTGCAGCAGCTCAATTGCACAGATGTCCACTGACTGTAATTAAAGGACAATAAAGACGTTTGCAGTCCTCCCTCTTTGCAAACAAACAGTACGATTTCATTTCAACCACCACTTTTCGTTGTATAGGTGTTATGACAATCATAGTTGAATGGGATCATAAACTCAAATATACAGAACGTACAAAAAAAAGAACATGTTTCATTTCAGCCTCTTATCCGCAAAACCACTACCTTTACTAAATCAGTTTCTCTGTTGCTTTCAGGCTTAAAACTCCTCCTATACCCAGTTTCCATGCTCCATTGTAGTTTATGCGTGAAGTCCATCCATCCCAAATATCTGAACAAACGGCACTGTAGGAGCTTTGGATAAAAAATATCCATGAAATGTCAAACAACACTTTGCAAAAGCCAACCCTCTGCTGAGGCTGAAAACAATAAATGATGTGTATGTTCTGATGATGATGGGTCACATGACCGGTCGTGATGCAGCGCTGGGATTGTAACAGATGATGGCAACCTGCAGGGACGTAAACAAAGAGCTGCAGATGCTCCCTGTGTCCGTCTGTCAGCGCTGACCTTTTCCCTTTGCGACATGAAACCAGCACGGAGCAGGGATCCCCCCAGTAAACACAAATAAACACGCGTCAGCACGCACACACACGCACAAGTGCACAACACCAGTACATTGTGCTATCCACAGCAGTAGCCTTCAAAAACTCTCCCATCCTGCAGCTACCCTTTAACTACCCTCCATTAACACTGCAACAAACCCTGTAGCCTGCTCTTTTTCAAATGTTAGGTACAACAGCTAATCCCTAATGTAATACAACAAGCACATTTTTTCTATTTCCTAAAGAGGGTAAATGCATTGTCTGAACGATTCCTCTCACATGAAGAGTAGCGGCAGTCAGGTCATCACTGGGTAAATATAGATGCTGAACAGCAGATGAAGGTTAACTTCCTATATGACTGATAGTACAACGATATGTTAATGTTAATGCACAGAAGCATGTGCGCATTCACACACCCACACAGAGGTATATCATACATGCAGAGCCCACAGCATGTGTGTTGACCTGCTGTACCTGATATCTCCTCCAGGCACTGTTTGGCTGTCTTGCTGTAGACCAGCTCTCCCTTGGTGGGGCTGAGGCAGGGGTCGGCTGGGGCCACCATGGTGCAGTCATTTTCTGAGAATGTCCTGAAGGCACAACGAAACAAATAACACAGAGAAGTTAAAAAGACAGGCTGAAATATCTGGTAAACCCAAGCTCAACTACAGCCACTACAGTCATCTCACAACAGCCACGGGGTTTTTTACTGAATCGGTTAAAGCTGCTGAAGTGTCATGTTCATTCATTTACTGTGAAACGATGAAACACAGAAATCTTTCAAGTTGTTTTCTAATACGATTCAAAATTTCAAAACGAATGGCAATCCACATCAACTGTCATTTTAAGTTAAGGATATCCAACAGGCAAACCTACTCAGAATGCTTATAACAAGAACCTACCTTACAAAATGTGGCTGCTGATTGTGGCTATAATGTGGATTGTTTAAGATCACCTTTTGTTAACATTTGTCATGGTAACATTTTCTAACCTGTCCCCATTTCCCTCCTTCAAAACAAAACAATTTAACACAATTTTAACATCTCAATCTCAAGAGGAGAACGTTTCTTCTGTCCCACTGATTTAGCACCATTTGGTTTTAGTTAAGTGTGGCGTAAAAACTACAATCACATTTAAAAGTTATCATCACATAAAAATATTATGGTCTGTGGAGTGGCTAAAATGGTACAGCGCTGACAGTGAGTCAAGCAGATGCATTTGTTGTAATTTAAAGACCAGAAACGGAGAGATTATATAGCTATAGATATACAGCAACAGCCAAAATCTTCCCTCCTTTGCATTCCGTCTGTTCTCTGTGTTTCTGCGATGTTAAACAAGAGAAGGGTTTGAATTTCTGAGTCAGTTTTTGGTCTCCGTCACACATTCAACAGATGGACACCTCTAAAGGGAGGAGGGGACGGTCTCTGAAGAGATGTTTTCATGGAGTGCTTCTGAGCGTGTGTGCGTGTGAAGTATGCGTTTGTGTGCGTCTCTGCTTCTCCTACTCGACCCCGAGCATCACGCTCCACTGTTTGTTTGCTGATCTGAAGAAAGAAAGAGGACAAAAGAGTCCAGGACACTTCACGAGATAACAGTCCTACACATGCGTGCACGGTGAACGTCAAGAAAACACAAAACCACGTATGTTGGAAAAGACTGATAGTGACTCACACAAACACACACATGATACACATACAAACACAATGAAATGCACACTCACACAGGAATAAACACACACGATGAAAAGCAAGCAAACTAACGCTTTTAACTGCACACACGTGAAAATCCTGAAATACACAGCAGTAGAACTTGCGTACACAAACACACAGACGGATCCAAGCACGGTATAGGATTCATTCCCTCCCATACAGACAACACACACACACTCCTGGGACCACCACCACCACCTGCAGAGCTGCAGATAAAAATTGGCTTCCAATTGCGACAGCAGCATCAGCCTGTGACTTCAGCTCGTGTGAAAAAGCTTTTTTTTTTTTCTTCCTGCAAGCTTCCCTCACCTCATTGAATTCACAAACACAGAGACAGAGATATACACTGCCACTGTTGCACACAAAATAAGAAAGCAGATATATGGAGAAAAGGTGATAGATGATTATTTACTAAAAAATAATTCTGCTACTTTTAAAGGGAAGGGTAACTTCACTAATAAGATTCAGGGTTTTGCTGTTCTTTACCCCCGTTTGTATAATGAACTGCGATTGAACTGTAGGGATTTTGTGAATGCATTTCCGTTTGTTGTTTCAACAGATAATCTAAAGCGGTGGATGTCACAGTACCGCCCACGCTGTTTAAATGACGGGTGATCTTCAGGAAATGCAGCGCAGAAATGCCAGTGAGCGCTGAGCAACAAATTCAACCAAGCTTATATGTATCACTGTAGTATTTCTATTCCTGAGTCTGTTTTTGAACTCAGGTCAGTTTAGGTTATAGGTGCAGAGGAGGACACAGAGGATACAGTTAATGACATTGCAAACTCTGTGTGTGTGTGTGTGTGTGTGGGGGGAGGAGACACGAATCAATCCTGCACACTAACTGCAGCAAAGTCCTACGACTACACTGCTCTATTACACTTGGCAGAGGCAACAACTTAAAGGGGGCGCAGAAAGAGAAACCGAACAAGACAAAGATGCCTAATTGGGCTGAAAATGATGGTAAAATTGCAGCACAGCAGGAGGCCTTTACGCTTACTGTCTGTGTGGAAGCTGCGAGTGAGGCCTGCTGGTGAGGAAGAACGTTAATAGCAAGAGGAAAGGAGATGGAGGCTACAGAAATATGCTTGTAAGGAAATATCTTGGCACAGAGGAAAAAAGGTAGAGGGGTGACATGAATCTGCACTGTACCTCAAAGGTAAGAACAAGGTGCTAACACAACCAGAGGTTTCATACATCAGTTCATTTCCGTGCGATCTGTGGATTCCCTTGTGGGGGTAAATCCTCAACAACTCAGAGAGGTTTTACCCCCTTCAGAAACTCTTTATTGACTGATGTTGAATCTGAAGAACAGAATGCTGGGAGGAGTAAATGGCCCAGTACAAAAGAAAGAAGCTTGGAAAGCACCAACCCTCTAACACCTACTATTTTGTAAGGACAAGTAGATGAATTTCGCCGTGCCACTTTCTGATGTGGCCGAACCTTAACTGCAGAGAGAGTGAAGCCTCTAATAGCCCAACTTTCCAGCAACTTTCCAAAAGCAGCAAGTGGTAAACTCGAGCCCAGGCTTCAAAATGTTCCTTCCGAAACCTGTGGGTGACATCACAGATGGTACACTTTCTACACTCAATGTTTTTCTGTTCGCTTTTTGCCCACTGAGTGGGCTGTCTATGCTTTTGCAGTTTCAGTTTGAGTTCCCTTCTTCACAACTGACTATCACTCACTATCTGCCCAGGACTGATAGAAGCAGCAGTTTTAACTTGCTAAATGTGTGGGATTAAAGTAATGCTAATGCTCGAAAGAGGCACTGCTGAATGTGGCGGAGCTGACTGTGCACAACGGAGGAGGAAGACGAGAGAGGGAGAGAAGGGGTGAAGGATTAAGTCTTGTTTAATGGGATTCCTAACTCTCTTTCTCTATGAGCACAAAGGCATCCCAGAGACTTTGGCGGCTCCTCCATTTTTTCCCCCTGGATTACCTCTGCTGTTGTAAGAGAAAATCGGCCCTGCTGGGCAGATTTACCCACTTCCTGCACCTCTGATGGCTGTAACGTCAGGGAACCACGCGTCAGCTGCATGCATCAAAACAACACCGGTTGAATGAAGAGGAGGGGAGAAGGTTCCTGAACGCTGCCGATGTCTGGATTCTCACATCAAAGATGAAACCCAGACAGTTAAATAATAGGCTTTGGCAAGCGGCAGGCAGTGGATGTTAATTTGTTCTGTAATGACTGTGAAGAGATGTGGAGGCGAGAGCAAGATGCACAGTGGGGAGTGCCAGCTGATCACTGGGAGTGCTCCAGGATTTCATGGGGTGTGTGTGAGTAAATATACTGTGTGTATGTCTGAATGTGTGCAGGTATGGCTCGAGAAAAAGAGTCAATATATTGACCTCTCTTGGGAAAAATGTGTGGGAGAGGTGGAAATTAACAGTTTTGCTGATTAATTTTGTATCCTTTGGGTGTTAGTGCACACACACACACACATACACACGTCTCACCTGTACATGAAGGGGGCCACAGTGGCAGTATTGGGGTGGTTGTGCTGCTGCTGCTGAGGAAGCTGAACTACTCCATTCCCTCCAAGTGCTCCCACTCCTCCTCCTCCCAGCATCCCACTGGACCCAGACAGAGCTGAGGTGCTGGTGGAGGAGGTCATGCTGGTCCTTTTGCCCTCTGGCCCCCCAGTGGAGCGCTGCATGTAAAAACTCCCACCCTGCCCTCCTTTCGTCAGCTTGGCTCTTTCCACCTCTCCACCCCGCATGTTGCCGCTGCTGTTTAAGGTGGCCTGGCTTTGGCCCTGCGACTGACTCTGAGCCTTGGACGTCGTGGTGGAGGGAGCTTTAAGTCCTGGCTTAGGGATGCCGCTGGAAGCCGAGGAGGCGCCGCCATCTTTCTTTCCAGATGATGGCTTCCCTCCCTTGGGGATGAGGCTGGCAATTTTGGAGGTCTTCTTGGTGGGGTCAGCAAATGACTCGCGCTCCTCTTTGGGAGGAGAGCTGTCCTTAGAAGATTTCCCAGACTTGCTTTTGTCCTCCTTGTCTTTGGACATGGACCTGCTGCCATTGGCAGATGCTTTTGAAAATGAAGAGGAGGGAGAGGAAGAAGTCTTGCTTGATGTAGTGAGGGATGATGCAGGTGTCTTGGTAGGCATGTGTTTGGCTGTAGCGCTGCTACTGCCACTGCTGCACACTGACCCCGTGGGCGTCAATCCATCCTCACCGTACTCCGACAGGTCATCCTCCTCCTGCAGAGCCATCTCTGCCACAGACGGTGATGCTCGCGAAGCCGATCTAGGGTTAATCAAGCGGAACTTCTCCAGCATGGACCTCTGGGGTCCACCACCACCAGCTGACCCTACTTTTGACCCATCACCTCCGTGTGGCAGAAGGCCTTCAGAGGCCTGGGGGGAATGGGTGGGGGAGGGCGAGTGCGTGGGGCTTGCCAGCATGGACGAAGTGGCACTGTGCTTGAGGTTCATGGACTTGCTGCGCCAGGACTTGCCGGCAGTGGGTGAGGGGATGGCAGAGGCCAGCTGCTGCCCGCTGAGGCTGGTGGGAACTGCCCCACCAATACCACTCCCATTCATCCCGCCGGGTGCTGGGATACCCCTCACTGCTTCTGAACCAGGGAAGAAGAGAAACAGAAAGGATGATTATTAAAAGTGATTGGGTAGATTAAAAAATCTCATACGATACAGTTAATTAATAGTTCAATTTCCAAATCACATTCCCAATTCAAATAACATGTTATTCTCTTAAGTTTATTGCAATTTATTTTAATTCTGTTATTCAATTATGTAATATAGATGATATCTAAATTTGGAACATTTTTACATAGTAGTAGTATTCACTGTAGTGACTCAAGTCACAGCTGAATACTCTGCTGTCTTCCTCTATGATTTCACACACGTTCTTTTCAAAATTCATGCAAAAATGGGAAACTTTCAGAGGATTTCAGTGTTGTGTAAAGTAAAAAAAACGGAGAGCTTATTCCCAATTGGTAGAATATCAACAGCAGGTTGGGTTAAAAGAAAAGATTTCACTGTTATTATTACAGTGGTGTCTCGAAGGAGTTTGCACTCTAGTGTGCTGTGCTTCCTGTTCAGACTTCCACCTCCTGATTTACACTTCTATAGAGGCCTGTCACAGCATGTTTGCAGGTGGATAACAGTGGTCAGAAGGGACAAGCCACCATGTTGTAGCCGTGACAACAACAAAAGAGCTCACACCAGCTATGTTAACATGGATGGAAACCATCCACTCCTAGATTCACTGTTCAGCATCAGCAATCTTTGATGATCAATATGTTCTAGGAGTTTGAGGAGTCATTTTTAATTTACTGTTTTGGTGGAGGAACTTTCCCTGAACATACTTACTTTTTACGTTGGGGATTTTCTGCCTTTCCTAGAATTATTCTGAGACTGTATTGAATTCACCCGTGTTACACGTGTACATAGGGAGTGTAGCAGCAAGATGACAGAGCTTTTCCCCTTGAAAAAAAGTGAGCAACCTGCAACCTCAACTCAGAAAATGTCTTCCATATTGAGTCTGCAGTGGGTGTATAAATTGGTGTCTGCCTCTGATCCAGGGATTTCTCCAGGTATGATAGAAGATGGAGGCTCTAGAAGAAAGCCCTTGCTCTTGGAAGGACTCGCATCAAAACCAAAATCGCTGAAACATTTCCTGCTGTCAAACTTGTAGCTGCTGAAAATATCTGGTCATCTAAGTTTAACCATTTATCTACACATGTAAGAACACTGGTAAGTCACATTACACTGGGGGGATTTCTCGGGTAGATTTCTCATTTAAAGGTACTGTGCGGAGCTTTTGACTTCTAGTAGCACTGTGGAGCGATGTTTTTAAGAGTGGGTCCCCCTGTGTTTTGGTAAGAAACACTGAATCATTTTGTTTGTTTACAAGCTCCACAGGGCACCTTTAACTCAAGTTTCCTGGTGGTGTGCAGAGCACATATTCCCATATTTAGGACAAATAAATGAATAAAATAACTCACTGATATACAGTATACTGTAAAGACAATGTGAAATTTCCGCATCATATGTAAAGAATTACAAAAACTACGAAATATTCACAAATAATCATTCAATAATCAATAATGTGATAAAAGGCTGTTCAAATATTAAGTATGTAATAATTTCTTCAAACTAATTTTGTAAAATGTTTTTTGGGCTTTTTATCATATATTTTCAAACCATTTCTAAAAACATTCTTTCATATTTTGACCACTTATCACATTCACTGGCATATATTCCATTACAGGCATGAATGCTGAGCTATGATGCATTACAAAGGTGTTTACTTCTACCAGACTTTCAGTCAAATGGTGCTAGGACAATATCGCTAGCCGAGCCAAACCACACACATACGCACAGAGCACATAAACATCCATCATGCGTGTAAAGCAAATGTTTTAGCGTCCACTGCTGAGCATTGACCTTTACACACACTCCACTTTTCCTGGCTGGTTGATACTCCGACCATCAGCACTTCTCTTTCCCTCCCTCTGCCTCTCTCTTACACACACACACACACACACATACAAGATTCCACCACCTGACAGATAAGTATAGTATTTGAGGGAGATGAACACAGCAGAAAACAGGCAGGCACAGACAGACAGAAATGCATCTTCTGGATATGAGTCTGAGGCCACTTGAGGGAGAAAGAGAGGAAGATAGAGGGAAAAAAAAGAAACAAAGAATAAGAGATGGGGCGGGAATAAAGAGAGGAAGGCGACGGAGTGACAGCATGACGTTATGCACCATTAGACTGAATGTCTGTCTGGCTGTCAGTCAGCAGAGTGAGCAGGGTTCAGCTGGCTGTGAGTCACCTCCTGTCTGCAGTTTAAAGCCCCTTCAGGCAGGCGGGGTGGGGGTGGGGGGGTGGGGTTTCAGCTTCAGCTGTGGCCGGGGCCAAGAGACTTTAACCGGCTTACACTTCTGACAACATTCTCTAAAACCTTAAAACATGACTGAAAATGCCACAGTGCACCGTGTCAGATACAGAGTGAAAAGTGCAATTTGTCAGACTATAACAGAGACTTTTCTTTACATTCTGGTGTATAAAACGGAATCCAGCATCCAACTGTAAAATGTCTAATAATGGCCAGGGCATTTGTCTACCTCCATATATCTTCATTCAAGACTATTTTTTCACCATATACACAGGACTTATTAGGATTGCACGAGAGAAAATTCACTGCTATTTCTGTGAAACTTCTGGTACTCACATTTTAGGTCTGTGACAATCAACAGGTGTGGAACTACTGCTGCTAATGCTGATGGCAATCATGAACATCTAGCTGAAATCATTTCAGGAAAAAATCCAACGAAACCAGCTAGCTACTAAAACATATTGGTCATCAGTTTTGCAGACTTTTCATCTTCATCTAATTCTGAAGACTGACTCTATGTAGTAAGTGTGTGCGTGTGCCATATTTGTGTGTTTGTAGGAGTGTGCGTATGTGCTTCGAAAGTGTACACGGGACTACGATTTGATTGCACGTGCATGTGTAGACGTGTGAATGTACGTGTGTACGTCTCTGCATGCACTTCTTTGAATGTGTTGGTGAGTTGTGATAGTGTGTTTGTACAACAGCAGAACCTCCCCTTGCTTGTGTAGGAACATTGTTTCTGCATATTTAAAAGGGCAATGAGCTGGTAGACACTCTCCTGTTTTCCTGTAATGAGTTAGTAGGTTAGAAAGCTGAGTTAAGTCAGAATATGGAAGGTACTGATCTCAGACCAGCAGAGGAGACCGGCAGAGGTAAAATTGGGTTAGTTTCACCAGATAAACTTACAAATCAGCTTGTGTAAAGAAACGACACCCTTATTTTGTATTTCTTTTTTGTGTGTGTGTGTGTCTAGACAGCCATCTGATACAGATATAAACATGGATGAGAGAACATCCATTTTTGTGTGTGTGTGTGTCCTCTGTATTACCCCTCATCTTTAGAGATAGTGCAGTCGCCCTCGAGGCAGTTTATGAATGTGAATGAAAGAGGTTACAAGCATTTGTGTGATTCTGTGTGTGTCTCTGTTTGTGCGTCCACTCAATTAACCCTGTCTTTAGAGAC
>NTHP01000155.1:259316-317333 GCA_003416845.1 Oplegnathus fasciatus
CCCCCCCCCGCTCCTCCTTCCCCACCCCGGAGGCTGTTTTGCAGCGCCACCACACTTTTCACCATGCAGTGACTTGTCGTTGCCATGGCAACAGACTCTTCTTTTCTTTTTTTGCCTCAGCGGCCGAGGAATGAAATGTCACTTCTTCTGGGCAGCGGTGGACCCTCTACTAACAAATGCACACCACATATACACACATACGTGCTGTTTGCAACTACGTGACAGATGATAGATGGAAACGGAAATCCTGGATTTAATGTGTAGCATGCGTGTTTGAAATGACACATGTACACACACATGCACACAGGTGCATGGACACACACTTAATGTCTGCTGGTCAGTTCAAACCTGCAGCTAGTTATGCAGTGGTGATCTTTTGTCTCTTCCAAACTCTGCAGCCCTTGTTTTGGATGCATTTCGTCACACTCCAAGTTGAATGCTTTTCAACTTTAGGTCTCCCCATTACATCACTGTCAGACAGATAATAAATTATGGCCTTGCCAGAGGAAGTCAGCAGCTTCTCCACTCAGCTTTCACCGAGTTTCACAACTGCCTCCTCAACCTCATTCCTAACAACAAGCAGAGCAATCATCAACTTCCTTTAGTCCAATTTTACTTACAACAAAAAAACATGGCCTTTAATGCTTCAATTTAGTTGGCTGAAGCTAATTAGATAGTTGCATGGCAACAAGAATGATGCAATGCTCTTTTTGCCCTTTGAGCTCTTGTTCTCTTTGGTCAGAGCTTCACTGTGTGCGAGTAGAGAAACAAAACAACACTCTAATGGGTTCACTTCATTCCCATGAGGCCATATATGCATACTGTATATACGAAAGAAAGTTTGAGAAACAAACAAATGAAAACAGGACTTTCACCAATGCAAAGCAACCTTTAAAGGCAGATCAGACATGGCATCAGTCACCATTAGGGGTATAACATAAAGCTACTATCTGTATCTGTTTAAGTCACAAAAATATCTGTGTTTGGATTCATACAGGAAGTGGGCGGGGCCTACATCAGCAGTTGCTAGAAATCATCAATAGACTGCATGATTTTCTGTCTTTCTACAGCCATTTATGCTCCTCATATGTACATGTAAATGTTTAGTTGACACTAAACAGCACAACATTATAACCGTGTATAATATTGCATCTGTTCAGAACGCATTATGTGTTCATATCTGAATAATGTATGTGTATATAAAAAAATACAGGCTTGTAAAGCCACAGGTAGAAAAAGATAAAAGGATGTGAGATGAAACGAGAGAATGTGTAACATGACAGGGGCAAGAGAGAAAATAAACTCAAGATGTATAAAATGGCTTGTGGCAGACACTTCCTGTATCCGTTTCTGCCTTCTGCTCTCTCTGCTACCTGCTTTTGCCCAGAAGGTTCAGTCTGCATCGCTGACATTTCCCCACAATTGATTTTTCTTTTTTTTTCCCTTTTACTTTAGACCAAAACACTGTTTCATCTCCCCTGCAGTGAAGCTCCAATGCCTGGTGTCTCATCTTTGCAAACTGAAGGTTTGTCTTCTGGCAGCACTCAACTGCGCAGTGTGAAAGGTCCAGAAAAGGACGTATCCACCCTTTAAAAAAAGTGCCAACCATTTTCACAAAATAGTAAAAATAAACTGATCGACTGAATCCTTTAGAATGGGGTTTGCTGAGGGATAAACCTAAAGAAATGACAGAATTTTAAACTGAAGTACAAAACTAATACGATATATCAGTCTCTTAATAATATTTCCGCTTTGTCTTTGCTCTTTTTTCAGCTACAAACACTCGATCACATACTCCCTATCCACCCTCCCACTTCCATCATCTCTCGCCATGCCTTCCCTCGTCCTCTCGTTGAAGAGTTTGAAGTTTCACACAGACATCGGAAGGCTGAGTGCACATCTTGCGTGAACTTTTTGGATTGAAAGCAAGAGAGAAAGACAGATTCAAAAAAAGAGAGTTTGCTGGAGGCTTTTTTTTACTGCTGCCTGATGCCACTCACTGCAGCTCTCCTCCACCTCCTACTGATCCTCTCTAAACTCCACACACTAAATTCTGTAGTGTTACTGGGCAGTGTTTTAAAATTAAAAGCAAGATCTCATTAGTTAGAAAACATTTTATGATTGTATATATTGCGAGCCAAAGCAAAAGGTTTCATTATAATGTCATAAACTCGTCAGGAATGGTTTTAATTATCAGAATGACTGTGAGGTTAGGTTTTAATAATTATCACTGTATGAGCCAATAAGTCATGATAAATCTTCTGAATGAACCAAAAGGAAATCTTAAAGCTGCTGTAAATACAGTAAGTGAGCCAACAGCAAAGGTGTTCACTAATTAAAACATAGTGAGCTGATATTTTTACTCTTGACAACAGAGAGAGGCTGTTCAAACAACTATTCATTTGAGAATAATCAATTCTGTGTTAAATAAACTGCCATACACTCTAACGCTCAGCTACTGTGAGACCCTTCTCTCAAAAGCATAATCACTCTCATTAGCTTCATCATGCTTGGCAGAGCAGCCGCCTGAATTTGCCCCTTCGGTCATCTCTCAAATGGCTCTCGCCACGCTGTGAAAATTTGTCGGCGCCTCCACTTAATGGCACCCATTATAACTCACTTGGAATAAAGAACTGGGGATGATTCAGCAGACTGGTTAAGACTGGTAAAGTGAGGGACTGGGCTTCTCTGCAGCCCTTTGCATTATCTGTCTGAGTCAGTGGTGCCACCAAGTGGTCGGGATGGAGAATGTAAAATGGCTGCCCCTACCTACAATCAACTTCTACCAACTCCACCTTTCTAACACAACCAGAATCTTGGCTACTGTAAGTGTAATGTGCCATCCTTACCTCTGTCGTTGCCACTGGCATACTGAAGAGGCTTGCTCTTGTCGATGCTGTTGAAGCTCTGGCTGCGACGGTTGAGGTTGGATGAGCCCGGGCTCCTGGAGGCCCCGCTGCCTGCAGCAGGTACTCTGGAGGGGCCTGGTAATCTGCAGGGGCCAAAGTAAAAGACAGGGTTTGAACGTTAAGATAACATATTGGAGTTTTAACCCTATAGAAATATTGCCTTGAGGCAACGCTCCTCTGGGGGTGGAAATATGTCTATCGTCAAGTTTAGTTATGTCAGTGGGAAGAACATAAAACAGTTTTTCATTTGTGACCAGAACATGATAATACTACTTTTACTCAGAAACATTGTAATTCTTTGTCTCCACCCACCTAAGATTTGACTTAAATCTGAGCAGCTATGCCTCAGACAAGGTTTTGGCTGAAGCTGAAAATATCTTCCTAAATTACATTTTTAGTGCAAAATTCCCTCTTTGTGTTTCTGCAGAAAGCGTTGTCTTGCTGAGCTGCGGCAGAGGGATAGTAACACGAAGAAGGAATCTGGCACTAAGAAAACGATGACTTCAGAAGATATCCAGTTGATTTGTCTAATTCAGACTGCTGAAGTCTCATATTAGCTTCAGCTGAATGTGGATGCCGATTATGTCCTCCATCACTTCCACTGAAATTGCTTCAAAAAGGGATCTCTTTGCTGCTAGTGTGGAAAAGAGGAAAAATTATAATGACCAATAACTCTTTCAACGTGCATGTGGGCATGTGAGCATTGTTTTAAGATTTGAAAAATGTGAACCTTTAAATTTGAACCCTGCTGGGAGTGAAAACAAGTCTACCATGGACTCAGGAAGCCAGATAAAAGACCACAAGTTAGGCCTTGAGCTGTACTGTACAGACTCTATACAGTACATACAAACAGAAAGGCAAAGAAAGTTTGGCTCACTATAAGTTCAAAGAGTCCTTCCATTGTGTCATGAATACTGACCCTGGGCTCAGTATGTGTCAGCGCGTGAGATGAAGAGAAATCAAGAGAGTGCTGTAAGACTGAGTGTGTGTTCCCTTGTGGGCTGAGGAAGAAGGATGAAAGAAGGAGGTGAACTTTGAGTCTTGGCGAAACTACGTGACAGAATATAGAAAGACACAAAAGTTTGCTTCATGACAGGTTGATTGAGATCTGTCGGCACCCACTATTGGAGGAAAAATGAGGTAGAGGTAAATGGAAATAGATGTTGGAGGAGACGTATGATGGCTCTTTATTGTGTCCTCCCTCTCCCTCATCCTCCTACTTGTACAGTCACTATTCATTTCTTGACCTCTACTGACACTGTACAGAAAAGGCTTACACGCAAACCCACCAAGGAGGTTTGTGTTTGTGTCAGTCTCTCAACTCTCTTACACACACGTACACACTTTCGCATAATCTCTCTCTCTCGACAGTCGGAGCTGCCAGTGTCAAATGTTGATTTGCCATGCTGCAGCTGGAGGATTTTCACGACTCCCATGAGTGCGCTAAAAGAATTATCTCATCAAAAACCTGTTGTTATTGTACAATAACTTTACATTGCATTCTGTATGCACTTTGCCAGATGCTTTCACCCATCTGTTTGTTGGTAAGTTATTTCAAAAACAGATTTGCCGACTGGTTCAAGGATCATGGTCAGATTTATGACAACTTGGATCTATTTCTACCACTAATCTTAACTATTATGGTTTGATGTTATTTTTATGAACTGATTCCAAAGATCACATTTTACACCGCAGTCTAGTGGTCCATACCTGGCCTAAAAATATACATATTTTCCGCCCTCACAATCTCTTTAGATTGCTTGTTTACACGTTGCAACTCCACTTTCCACTCATAGCCTGGTCTTTGTCAATATTAAGTGGGAAAGAAAAAAAAACCTTGAATAGATTCGAACAACTTGGTGTCTTTCTGTCTCCCTGCCTGAAAGCTGTCGTGATGTCCTTTAACAAAGATAATCGATTCGCCACGCTGAATATGTCACTCGCGTCTGTATCGCAGATGGAGCCGAGATGTCGGAGAGGAAAGTTTTTTCAAAGAGTGGAATCCTGAAGTGGTCAAAAACCCCCCGCGGGAAAAAACATATTTCATATGTTCCATTTTGTCTTTAAGGCATTTACTTCATAAAACTAAACAAATAGAAGAAGCGATCGACATGTAGCATGGATAAAAAACATCTTGATTATGAAGAAATACCTCCCAACACTGCCTGAGGTGCTATTTTATTCCTTTGGCAACTACAAGTTGCTATGATGAACTTCATCTGGAGTAGACAAAGTTCTCTTCTCTATCATTCAGTGCATCCTCCTTTTTCTTCTACACTATCAAACATAACACGTGAACAAGTCAGGTCAACTTTATTTTGTCACACTGATTCTGTGTGTGACAGTACGGTAGTATTTGGGAGGGAAGCAACACATGGTCTTTTATTTCCCTGGAGCATTCTATTAACACTTTAAGAAGTAGGTCAATAATGTAGCAGAATTAAAAGCTGGTGACCAGACTTTTGGCCTCGCGCTCACCACTGGATCTAGAATCCATTTTATACCAAAACGAGGCCAAATAAAGAACAAGAACTGTCAGTCCAGAGAGATAGTCATTAAAAAAAGTCCTGCAACTATCTCGCAACACATACTGCTGCCTGTTCCCCACTGTCTCTGTGAAATGCTTTACATGGAACCTGTTTTGCACAATCCAAGGCTCAGCTTACAGATCCTTTTCATTAAAAGTATTAAAGTATTCTTTTTTTGAAAATTCGGTTCATCATAATGACTTGATTCAATTTAATACAGAAAATAGCACTATTTTCACATACCACACAAAATTGTCCATGCTCATGCTCTCAGTTCATCTTTTAACATCGCTTCTGTAGGACAGCTCTTCATTAGCATAGGAAGGCAGCTCCACTCACTGATATGAGTGAAGCAAATTATGCTTTAAGCTGCAGGGCTTATCAGACTAACCATCCGCTGCATTTTCTGATGCAACAAGAAACACAGAAAGCATGCAATGAAAATTCAGCTTCTTCTATTGCAACAGAGGGACTTGAATGGTACTGTTTTTAATTGCAAAAATTCAAGTTTACTTTGGTGTCTCGTGTCTCCCTTGAAAAATAGAGCAAGGCTCAGCGATTAAGCAAGCTGCACAGCGTGTCGTCAGAGCAAAACTGCCTAATAAGTCCGTCCATGTGCTGAATCATGTAAACATTGTTTTATACAGACAATTGTGCAAAAATAAAATGTGCTCAAGTGCAAAAAAAAGCTGACATCAAGAAGCAGTAAATGTGCCACTGCCTACTTTCTGTTCCTTTGAATTTCTTAGATCCTAAAACATCCAACTGTACGTCTACAGTGGTGACACCAGCAAACTTTACACTGTTTAGAGATGCTGATCCAGGCCTGAGAGCAGGGACTTGGTGCTCTGCCTGAGCGATCGCACTGAGCTGCAGCCAGAGGTGGTCCCAAGCCCAGAGCTGAGGCTGCCACTCACTGGGCTGAAACAGATGGACTAGTACAGTAGCAGCCACATAAAAGAGCAAGAGAAAGAGAGAGAGCAAAGACAGGAAAGAAAAGAGAGACTTTGAACTTTGATGAAATATCGCACAACAAAACAAAACTAAAAGCACCCCAATGACCCCAAAGCACACACACGCACATGCACTGATAACAGCTGCTATAGAGCCTTTAGCTCCCACAGGTTCCATCAACAAGGGAAGGAACAGAAAAGAGTGAGAGACCAAACAATTAAAAGAAAAAACAGAAGGAAGAAGTGAAAAAGAACAAAGGAAAGAACTGAGAGAATGGGAGTGAAAGGGAAGATATGGAGAGAATCAGAGAAAAGTACTGTAGCTGCAAACCCAGACAAGAGAAAATGAGAGATAAACAGTGGTAAAGTGAGGGTGAGATTGAGGCAATTCAGATGGAAATCAGAGGTAGTCCCTTTTATCATAAGATTCTTTCATCTTCCAAAATACATGTTTGATAATGCATCAGCAAAATGGAGCTCGAGAGGGAAATGTGATGTAAATTCTGGACAATGATTTTGTTTTAGGACAGACTTGGGCAAGCATATCTGACACAGAGAGGATCTCCGGCCTGATGGTTGGGTGAAGAAGAGAGGGGCTAGACATTATTACATTATTCATCGCCAGAGGAGAGAGCACTTCCTATTCATTTCCCCTGCCAAGGTTTTGCCGGGGAGCCTGGGGATTCGAACCAGCACCTTTCCTATATTATGCCGACTTCTAAACAACATTAAAATGAAAAATATCACAAGCTAGCAGGTGGCCAGCAAGCTGTCAAACATCACCCTCTGCTGTAAAGGTGATGAACTTTAAGGCTCATATCAGTATTTCAGCCTTGTTAGAATCATAAACAAATATAATCAACACCGTAGCTATCCATTTCACAAACCATGCAAGTTTTAAACATTTAAATGTATATTATCTACTATTCCAGGCAGCCACTGATTTGTATTCACTTCTGTACTTTATACTTAATCAATGAGCAGACTCTTAAAACATTGACAAAAATGAATACAGATTGTGATGGATTACACTGCTCAAGTAAGTGTCAAGAGTCTGCTAATTGAGTTTGTACAAAAATTAATGGAAATCTATGGTTGCCTGGAACTGCAGGAAAAATATGTTCAAAAATCTAAAACTGCAAAGCATGCATTAAAAAATGGTCAGCAAAAGTTTACAGTATAGAGTATAGCTAATTCGTAGTGAAGGAGCTAAAACGTGCAAACACACCGGTTTGGTACACACAAGTGCCCTGTGGCACCACAGCTTAGATGCTAACCATAGGTGACCCCAAAAGCACCTAACCCTGGCAGCCTTAGGGTGTGTTCCCACCAGGCCAGTTTATTCAGAGTAAAGCCGTTTTAGCTTTGTTTTGGTTTGGTGTCTTCATCAAAGACAACCACAGAGTGATTCATCAGGAATAAGAAAGAAAGAGTACCAACAAGTGGAAGCAACCCATTACGAGAAGCGTAGAAACGCACGAGAAGCTCTATATTGGCACTCAATAATCACCAGTTACTTAAAAAGAGCAACCTCTTGTCTTGGACAAAAACTCATATGTAGCTATTTCTTTATACTTTACTGGTACGAACACCAAAGAACATAAATAACATCAAAGACAGCACCCCACAACTGCGTAGCATGTGTCTAAACACACCAAATAAAAAAAAAACACAGTGGACATACAGTATTTCCACCCCTGTTAAGAACAATGGAAGAACAATCTATATCAGCGACTGCAAGTGCCGTTGCTGCTGTTGTAAAGAGGGAAGTTCCTCTAGCTCTGGCTAACGAGCAAAATGTCTCATCAAGAGCAAAAGCAGCTCCAGCTAAAACTCCAGCACCTTGAGGGAAACGCTCTTCACCACATTCAGCACAGTACGTGAGAGAGACACCAATTGTTTTCCCATTTTAGAACTGCTAAAACATTCTTGCTTCAGGGGCAGGAGATGAGACAATTCATGGCGATTAAAAATAACTTTTCAGATAGCAAGAAAGCAATTAAATGTGGTAATCAGGCTTGTATGAATGAGAATCGGATGGCAACTGATGAATGGTTACGCTGTCACCGCTCACTGACCTCCAATAAAGTTTTTTTTGTTTGCGTTGTGTGTGTATCTTCATATGTGTGTAGGAATCAAAGCGCTATTTCTGCAAAGCAGCAGCAGTGAGGTTTGTTGTCAGTGATGTGAGAGGGCAGATTACCACCCAGAGGGCTGGAGCTGCTGGCTGCAGCATTTTTGCCATTGCTCAGCGGCGGCTGGAGAGGAATTATTTGCCAACACGCTGGTTCCCACTGTCTCTGAGCTGGAACAAATGCTGCAAGCATCAGACAACTGGACTCTGGGGTGTGTACATACAGTAGGTGTGGGTAGTTTTGCGGGTGAATGTACACCTGTTTGTTTTTGCTCATATGCGAGAACATTAAATGTGTACAGAAGGTGTATGTACCTGTGCACATACCCATATGTAACCATTGTGTGAGTGTCTAAATGCTCATGTTTATGTGATGGCAGGAAGGTCAGTGGCCCTACGTGCATATGTGTGTTTGTTTCACTCATGACACCTCAAGAGTAGTTGAAGCCTGCGGTTCCCTGACTGCAATCTAGAGCCTGGCAGCACAAAGAGTGCCATTATAACGGCTGCTAGCGTATTTAGCAGCAGCTTCTTTGCCAAGATGTGTAAAAGGGCTATTCCCGAAGGACATATCACGCAGAACAGCATTTCTCAAGTAGTAAAAGCGCCGGACTGAGGACAGAGATGAACAGACTTTAAGTGCAAGTAAACTACTTGCTGTGATCCTCAATTTCCTTTTTTTTGTGTGATTCTGGCACCTTTTTTGGGGCAAAAGACTGACTGATGTGTTTATGCACTGAACTCCCCGGCGGTCACTGGTCAGTCTAATCGTGTGGGAATGACTGTGACGTCTCTTTCTCTTGAGTCTCTGAAAGTGAGTGATTTTTATTCATGTATTCAGCCACGATGGCCCCGTTTTGCAACTTTCAAAATGTTGAAAAGTTAGTCCTAGTTTTAGTGTGATTAATTTCAACTTAGACACTGTCATTTATTCTAATTATTAGAACGCTCATTTTACAACACTGACTTGCTTGTGCAATGCTCAGGTAGACTGGCTTGGAGGTAAATTATGTACAGGCACCTTTACAATTATATGTGTGCCCATTTGTTTGTACTAGCCTTGACGTTCACGAGTACAAACACTCTATGAAGCAAAAATGACAACTTCCGAAAAAAGATCTGTCACACTTTGGGTGTTCAGAAAGAAAAAGGGCATGTTTAATTAGGCTGAATCACCTGTGAAATAAGTAATAGGAACATTATAATGAATATGTAGCACATTCATTTTTTTTAAATTATTTGTTTTCACTGTGAGGCACTGTTGCAAGCCGCCATGAGGCACATCCACACCCGGCTGAAGTATCCTTGAGCAATACACTGAATCCCTACCAGCTGCTCTGTAGCTGACCCTGACCTTAAGCAAAATGAACAAATGTGTGAAGGCACAGGGTCATGCAAAAAAAGCACTTAAAAAATGAATGCTCAGTATATAGAACTTTAAACAGCATATATAGTGTGAGAGTCAGATTAACCAATAAAATAAAGGAGGTAGATAAAGGAGATATTTGCCATATTTACCTTGTGTTTTTCTTCTGTGGTGACCCTATTCCACTGTGGCCCGGAGGACTTGCATATCGTGCTGTGAGACTGAGGAGAGAGCAGAGAAGATGACAGACAGATGGTGAACACAGTTAGAGGAGGAATGAGACCAGCGTCTTGCTGGAATTTTCTTAATCCATGCCTTAATGTAATAATGTGAGTGAGAGGAGGCATTCAGATAGAAGCAGAGAGAGAAAGATAACCAGGGAGAGAAACGAAGAAGCACGTCGTACATACTGTAGCATGCCAGTGCACATTTCTTTGATTTCTCACATGATGGCTCACACATGTTTATTACCACACGCGTGTGACTAAGCCAATAACATCTCTCAATCCGTTTATAGGGCCGCAGACATAAAACGACCCCAAAAAACTTTCACAATCAGTTCCGTGGTGGCATTGTTTGAAGAAAACCCCAAAGCACACAACACACGAGGCTGAGGCGAAGGAAATGCCCACAGCACCAGTCACAGTTTATAACCCAACACTCACTGTTAGTCATTCACGGAGACGGGAATTAACGCGGGCCGTTACAGGCGGGCCTCTCCATTCGTGTTTGACAGGAAGTAGTTAAGGTACTTGTAGAGTGCTTTATGAAGAAAGAGATGCCTTTAATCATCATACGCACACCCTGTTAACAATGAAAAGTGGAAGGCTAGGTGGCAAGGCTGTTGTTTATTCCTGTGTGTAAATGTTCTGATTGTAATATCCTGTGTGAACTGTATGACTCGCAAACCATGTGAGTGTTTCTCACTTGTTGACATAAACTGAACGAACAGAGCCTCTATTGAAAGGTAGCCCATCTATCAACTAAACATCTTCTCTTTTAGCTAGTAGCTCTAAATGCCTGGGGAAAATACGACTTGTGGCTGGCTTTACTGCTAAACAGGCAAGTGACAACCCACTCAAAGAAACAGCACCATTTTAACTTATTGCTAATAAGGAAAGAAAGGTTCGTGATGGACATTTGGGCTAAATGTGCCTCAGATAGCATAACGTTAGCATGAAAATACATGTAAAAGTGACCTTTTTGGCTATTTTCAACTAGCTCAACTAGCTGAAAATAGACATCAGCTAGACATATCTTCTCTTTAAGCTAGTAGCTCTAAATGCCTGGGGAAAATACGGCATGTGGCTGGCTTTACTGCTAAACAGGCAAGTGAAAACCCACTCAAAGAAACAGCACCATAAAGGTTCTTGATGGACATTTGAGCTAACCGTACCTCAGATAGCATAACGTTAGCATGAAAATACATGTGAAAGTGACCTTTTTGGCTATTTCTTCACTCTTTCAACAAAGAAAACAAATTTTTTTACCAGAAAATCATGGACAAAAGCACACACAAACACAGAAAAAAAGACAAGTGTTGAAAATGTACCCAAAATATATGGCATGCAGTGTTGTGGCAGGCTCGGCTAACAGGTGCTAACATTACAAGCTTAAGTTCTTCAAAAGCTGAATAGGGACCTTGACAAAAAGCTGCTGTTAACAAAGAACAACTTATTTTTAAAACTATTTTAAAATGATTGAAATAAATATGAACCATTTCACAGTGCACATTAAAGAAAATAATGAAAACGGAAAAAAGGAAAATGGTTGCTAACAAAGTCACCTGACATAAGATGCTGACTGCACTTCACACCTGGCATAATAGAGCATTAAATAACTTGTGAAAGTTAAGTTACACACACTAGCAACTAACAAAGTTCAAGTAGTTTTGAATGGCCTAATGTTACTGCAAACAATTCTGCCTTGACCATTACACATTACACATAAAATAAATAAATTAGTTTGTAGAACAAAGAATTGCAGCTAATTGCAGACTTTCATTCATACCTTCCACAGGCTGACCAGAGATAGAAACTTCTCTTCCCTTTGAGGAGGGAGCTGCAGTAGTTCAACTGTCTCAAAACTGTCCTCTACAATGACCGGAGCGGTTGAGCTACGCTTCAGCTGGAGGACAGAGGAAGCAACAAACACCAGCAGTCTGTTTAGACGTCCTTCTTCTCTGACAACGAGGAACAACTTGTTCTCTGTTTTGTGATTGTGGGCTGCTGGTTTGGCGCTGGTGAGTGAAAGTGGACAGACAATAAACTACCTATACTGGGGTGGCTGGATGACGCACTGCAGTCAACACATCTTATTTTCTACTCGGCCTGCTTTTAGTGTGCAGCTCCCAACTTTGCATGAAACTGAACACTAACAAACGCCAACAGCCACGAAATTGGGACTTTCACATTTCGTTTTTACGCATTTGGCTGGCACTGTGACCCAAAGTGAATAAAAAATGAGTTCAGCAGAAAAAGAGAGAAACAACACTAACTCATAGTATTGCTTAGAGTAGAAAATGATCACACATAGATCTTAATAGGAAATTAGAAAATATACTGATTATTATATTAAAGGAATTACACATCCCAGATATAGGCTACCATCAAAAATGGTTGCTGATGAATATTTTGGCCTCATATTCATGCACCATTTCCTCTTATGGAGAAGTACAATAAAAGGAGGACTGGTGCAGAAGTTGTGCAGAAGAGGTGATTTTCACTCAATGTCTTGAATAAATTTCATCATTCTGCATAAGCAAACAGACAGAGCGATACTGTGATATTTAATGCTTTGTTCGGAGAGGTCGAACTGTGAACGACGAGGATCTCTTAAGGTGGTGAGCAACATGTTAATTAGCTGTCCAGTTCTCTCAAAGTGTGCCTTTAGGTTCTGCACGCATTCACATTTCTCCTCTGCCTGTCACGTGCAGCCTTTCTCTATTTACGTCTTTCTCCCTCTGGACAATTCAACTCGCTTTTAAACCACCTGTGATGAAGCGCAGAGTCATTTCTAATTGACCTTGCAGGTTTTCATGATGCGGTGTTATGCTAACGAGCTTCTGAGCAGACAGCAGAAAGCAGAATGCAGGGGAAACAAGTTCAGGGCAGTTTCCCATTATAGTGGTGAGCACCTTCGTATCACGTCATTAATGAACTATATGATACATGACACCCTGTTTAATGATGTCTGGCAACTAAATAGGTTCTCCTTTGTTTCACCAACACCACATTTCATCTCCCAGTAGTATGTTTTGTGCTCTGTTAAATACCCTAAGTGGCACTTAACACATGGAAAAGACAACCTTAGACAAAGATTAATGGAGCCTGTCGCGCTCCAAAATGCTTTTTCAGCATTTCGATGGAAAAAAGGCCAAGCTTAAATTTGTGCATCGCATTCCTCTCTAAGTAAAGCTTTTGTCCTTTTGCTTTCTGTCTACCTTTTCTCTCTTTTTGTCAATATTCAGAGTGGGAGTGCAGTGCAAGGCTGTTAGCAAGGAGGAACAAGGGTTATCTTTAAAGGCAACAAAGGCCGCACAAGCCTGAGAGACAGTAATGGAAGTGAAGCTTGTGTAGGAGGAGCCCACAGTTCTATATGACAGTAAAAAAAATCAGGGGTGCTGCAGTGCACATTTTTCCACCACAAGACCCATCCTGACCCCCTCCTCCCACCTCCAACTTTATAAAATGCAATGAAACATGAAGGCAATGGTATAGAGTCCCCAGCCTGGAGTGCTTATCCAACCCACAGTATTTAAGATCTTTCCAATGTGGAAATGTGGAAAGAGACACCAGAACACGAGGGCAGGATCTAGGACTGGGGAAAGGGGATGAAGTGGTGGTGGTGAAAAGGAGAAGAGGAGAGGTGGGGGGAGGGTGGTACAGTCTGTCACTTTTGATCGAATACAACATACATCAACGGGGCCTCTGTCTAACAGTCCACGACAGTGCGGCGCACATGCGATATTGGATGCCATCGCTGTCCTATTAAATGTGAGTAATATCAGTTTCAGCTTGATTGTAGCCGCAGCGTTGAGGGCACACGCAAACTGATGGGTTTTAGATCCAAAATGGCGGGCGCTCAGGCACTGAGGCCAGCGTGGTGACAGCAGGTAATGAGATGTCACCCGAACTTCGTGTCTGGGGGGGGTGTCTGTCCAACATGACTCAGAGCCACTCAGACCCCAATCAGCGCCCTGTGTCGTGACGCAACTTCTAGCATCGTTGCTTGGACACAGACACACATATGAAGTCACATATCCTTTTGAACATGTGATACAGTCAACTCAATATGTTGCTGTACTGAACGCCATGTTGGAAGGCAAAAGTGTTTACTGTATAGTTGTTTAGAACGGCCACACAAAAAAACCCATGCATGATAATCGTTTAAGTATGGGGATAATGGCGCCCATTCTCCGACAGTCTTTCCTAGAAGGTGATCACAGTGTTGTACACACAAAAAGTGACAGAGATAGTTGTGTAACGAATGAAAACAGAGCTCAAACCCTGCTTACTTTAAGCTGTTCCACTATCCAACAAGTACTTCTGATGAAGCATACTGGTGCCATAACTTTAGTTTCATGTCATTCCCCATCTTCCGCTCCCCTTGTTTCCTGTCATTTCTCCACTATCAACTATCTGATGAAGGCATAAATGACTCTAAATTGGTAACTTGTCATTGCCTTTTAAAACAAACCATTTGAGATTTTTAGGATCTGGTACCCTTATTGGAAGGACAACATAATTCATCAGTGCCTTCAGAAACTTTTATCAAAATAATTAATGTTAGTATTTTCTGATCTGCCACCGCTATGGTTAAGGTCTGGTATGGTTGTCCCTCTGAGGTTTTGAGGTGCTAGAACAGCAATACACCGCTACTGCCACGCTTCTCAGACACAACAGTCATTATTTGCACAGCTACACGAGGTCCCATGTCCAGAAAAACATAAACGTAGGTCATTTTAGGATGTTTTTCAGATTAAGGACAGCCTTTAGTATACAGTAGAAAATGAATTACTGCTATACAAACACATTTCTAAAATCAGATAGTTACAATTAAAAAAATAGTTTTTTCCCCTTGGTGATGGAGCATACATACAAAATTAGTTCAACATACATGCAGAACAAAATTGGGCTTTTAATGTGTAGTACTCGACTCATCAAACGAGACTAATTAATGACTTCCACTAAAACTCCTCACTGACAGTATCCCATAGCAAACATCAAGAAATGATTCATATCCATATCTACTTCACAACCTATAGTAAAAAGTTAAACACAACTCCATGATGTGACAGTCTAGACTAACAAGCAGGACAAGTGGAACCAAACCATTTACCAGTTCATGATGCCACTGACACTAATCCGTCCTCCTCATATCACCTTGTGTTTTCCAGAAAGATCCAAACTCTGTAGCCTTGATGTTTCCACACACACTGCACAAGCTAAAACTGTACCTAGGAGACGAGTCGGGCTTGGCCAGGCTGTTGGCTCTCCCATAAGGCAAACGGCTCTTCCTGTCGCGAGACACGGCGGTAGGCAGGCGTGAGGAACGCCAGACCAGGGGGTCAACTTGTTCGCCCTGGGACATGGTGAGTTAAAGAGGGAGGGTTTGCTGTGCCCTGCCAGGCCTGGGCCCCCCTGCCTTCTAGAGCACTGACAACCTCCCGTGGCTCCGGGCTGTCGCAATCTGTCCAATGTGGACTTCCCCCTCGTACACACACACACACACACAGTCACACACATCCCATCCCCTGCCCCAGAGATACCAGTTAGGCCAGCAGGTGCTGTCTATGAAAAGCTCCCCATACCACAACTGTAGATGTGCAGCAGGCCAAGAGTGTGAGAGTGTGTGGGGAGCGTGTGCGTCTCTGTCTGTGTAAATCTGTGAGACAGATAATTTGATCATTTAAAAAGCTTAACATTTTTAATTTAAAACATCCATTCTTCTGGCTTATCTTATATTTTATGAAGTTACTCAGACATGCTAAATCTTCAGGGTCGGCTAGAGAGCTTACAGAAATTCATCACTGTGGAAAATTAGAATTAGAAAAGATTTTTTGTGAATACATTTAATTACATTTCAGTGTTTCCAAAGATGGGTGAAAGGGAGAGGGAGCCCGCACACTAACCAGGCACGAAGAAGCCTCAGACAAAAATGACAAATCTTTAATGTAATTTGAAGTTGACATGGTGCAATATGAAAAGTGCAGAGAGAGCAAACTTAAACATCAGACTGTCATTAGTTTCAAATAAACTCAATTCTGCAAAGACAAGCACAATACATTATGTTGCAGCTATTATAAAACAGTATTCATAAAAAGAACGAAGCACACAGGATAACAGAATATATTATTAAGTGTACCTCAAGCTTGTTATCAACTCATTTAAAAAGAAGTGAGCAAAAAGGTATTTTGACTTGAACTAAGAAATGATAAGATAAGAAGACGTTATTTTTCAACTTTTCTGTCCTGAGTTATATGGCAATTAGAAAACTGCACCACTGAACAACAAAAAAACACTATTGAGGATTGTTAACCCATTAACCTCCAGTATTCCACTTTTATTTGCTCTTAAAAAACTTTAAGATTAGAAAAAATCATCTTATTCTACACTGTCTGACAGTATCATATATGCAAGCATTATATATATTCTGTATCAGCTTGTTCCGCCTCTTCCTTAAAGCTATATAATCTCCACAGTGAGTGAAATTCAAACTCAAGATTATGTGTTTTCATGGCTGCATCATTCCATAACATTGAAATACTCTAGATGTCTTGCGCTGACATATTTGATCTTCATCTCCTTTGGAAACTCTGTGATCTCCCCTAGAAGTCAAAATAAAGCTCTGTGGGTTTAAATGATGTTTGACTGCACAGCATGAGTGTGTAATGATTGGCCTGCCAGTGAGTCAGCTGCATTTAAGAGGTTAAAGCAATCCAGACTCAGAATCGGGGGGGATTCTTCCCTTACAAATAGAAATATAAAAAGAGCTTCCCATAAAAACAGTACAAACACATGGGACATTGTTTTCCTGCATTTTACTGGTGACATAAAGTAGAGCATGGGCTGCAACTCTCAATGGAATTTGGTACACGTAGTAGCAAATCATCCGTGTCTGACGTTTGACTCACACACTCATGATCATCTGACTCATTCTGCCTCCACACACACACACACACTCCAGAACTGGACCAATATAAACCTCCAACACAGTCAGAGTTCATACTAATTCACACTTTTCCCAACTTAAGTTGCTTGTCATTTTCAACTAGGCCAAATTACTCCATACCCCAGATTGTTCTTTGCACAATATGTGTGATAATACGTTTTTTCATCATTTCTCTACCCTTGGAAATGATCTAATTCATTCTCCACACCTTCCCAGACTTTCTTGAGCCACAGGGAGAGGTTGAATAGCCCAGACGTCCCCAAAAACTCACAGATTAATGGCTTACTTTATCACTGACAGACATGGACTGATCCTCTGACCTCCGCTGTGGCCTTCAGCATTCAGACGTTATTAACTTATCAGCCCAGGGGAGTGAGACATTACTGGGGCCGTGGACAGCGAGGGCAGAGTGTCTATTTGGAAATTAAGTGATCCACTTCACAGAGATGGCCTTTAAAGAGGACCATTTCCTCTATGAATTTATATGTTCTCCTTCTTATTGGTGGAGAAACCTCAAATATCTCTCAACCAACTTGTTATCAGACACTTCCTTGTATTTCATGATGGTGAAAAGTGCAACTTCTGTAATGGCTTTATCAGTATGTGTGTGTATATTGATGTGGCATGCTTGCCAGGCTGGGCGGATGCAGCCGTGTGCTTCGAACTTCACTGTTTGGTGTGCATGTGTATGAGAGCATTCTCCACCTGTTGTGGGGGGGGGGTGTGTGGGAATGGGAGGCAGCTGTGCCCCTAATAACCTCCCACCACATACACACACACGATACACTGACCCCAGCACTACCAACTCCTAACTCGTCCAAACAGAGTGAGGCTAAAGCGCTCTGCAATATCATCTTACTCACATACCCTCTCCTCGAGTGCTGAGACTAACTGCTCTCATTGCACTGATTTTACGCACATACACTGCCACAGACCCACACACACACTCACACAGCACTGCCAGCAGTGACAGCCAGCGTGCAGTAACTTGATCTGGTCGAGGGGTATGCTGCTCATGTGTGGCATGTCAGGCCTTCCTTTAGATGCTCTTCTAAGGCCTGCTCTGTCTATTTACATCACACAGGGACACACCTCCTTTGCTTTTACTGCTTTTTACTGCTTAGCTGCCTGTATGCACGTCTACTGTATAATGCATGTCTTCATGTTCTAAAGTACCTCTTAAATAAACATGAACTTCTTCATATTGTATACCAAAAACTGCTAAAACTGCAGACAACTCACCATTGGGAAAAAAAACAATAGAAATTGATGCAGCAGAACCAGAGATATCTTTTTTTTGTACCCCACTCATTCTTCTTCTTTGTCAAAACCTGGCACCTACATCACCCACAATGCATCTCGACCACGGTTGGAGATTTGGCTGTGTTATGCTAGTAGTGGCTAATGTAGCCTCGAGCCGCTAGCCTCAAGCAGACATGAGAAGGAGGCTACAGCGGTCTGGTAAGCTCACTTCTGGGGGTCGAGTATTGCAACTTCCGCGTTCAGCATGTGCAGTAACGCGTAATTTGCCATACGCAATCGGAGCGTCACAAACCCACCGAAATGACTCTTTTTATTATCAGAATTTGATCCGTTCGGCTCAGTAACATTTGGAGAGTCTAGAAGAGCCGTGTGAATAAATTATCATCTCATTCATGTGTGTGGGGAGCAAACAGGAAGTCAGGCGGCTCGGCCAGCAAAAGTCTCAGACATGCATGCCCTCAGCATTCATAGGCATGAATGGGGCGCCATCTTTGAACGCGATATCCAGTTCTCCTTAATACATCCATGCTTCTCCCTTAAACTGTGTAAAATGTCCAATAGTATATAGTGTGCATTCTATTATACCACAATTTCATAACTTTTTTTCTGACCCAGACACTTCTATCAGCAATAGCTGTCAGCTCCTAAACTGAGTAAGTAAGATAATTTATTTTTAGGCTGCTATTGTTAAGATGATAATTACATCTACTATTAACCGATTTTAAAGCTACAGTACCACTCACATATCTGTCCGTTAAACATAAGGTTACAGCCATCTTAGCTTAACATAAAGACTGGAAACTGGAAGGCAGCTAGCCTGACTCTGTCCAAAGGTAACAAAATCAACCTACAATACCAGCACCTCTAAAGCTCTTTAATTAATATGTTATATCTCACTTGGTTAATCTGTAAAAAAAAAAAAGTGTAGAAAAGGATAATTCACTGTTTCATGGGAATTACGTGCTGTTTGTTTTAGTTAACTGATAAGCTTTAAAGATGCCAGTAGGTGGACTGCCAGGTTACCTCCAGACAGAGCCAGGCTAGCTGTTTCCCCCTGCTTGCAGTCTTTATGCTAAGCTAAGCTAACAGGCTGCTGGCTTTATTTTTAACGGACAGATACAAGAGTGATATCAATCTTCTAATTTATCTCTCAACCAGAGAGTGAATAAGTGTATTTTCCGTACAATCTGAGGCTGTGACTGCATTGAAAAATATAAATCTAATGGAACTGCTCTCCTGCCCGCCGGCCAGCCAGCTTGACTCTTCCCTGTCAAAACTTCCTTATGGAGCTGATGCAGCAAAATCCCTAATGAGAAACATTTTCCGTGAAGGCTGTTATTCATTTTCAACGCCACTGAGAGGCGGTCCTATCCATCAAATTCCTGTTTACAAAAGCTCTAACTGGACCTAATTAAGCATCCAAAAACGATAAATCAGCCGACCTCTATTCCAGCATGGATCCTAAAAAATAATTGGCCCGCTAATTCAAACCAGTGACATTAGCTTGCTTCCGTGACCTCTCGGCTACCTCTGCCCCAAATGAGACCCAAACCAACACCAAACTACTGAAATACAACTATCTGGAGTGTAACGTACCTGGACTGCATCTCTTGTGTCTTGTGGCTGCTGGCGGACGGTGCGGTGCTGCTGGTCTGCTGGCTGAGCTCCACCAGGGACTGGTAGTACTGCTGCTGTTGCTGCTGCTGCTGCTTGTAGCGCGACAGGATGAAGAAGAGACCCAGGATGCTCTTTAGGTTGCCATTCCTGATCTCTGGAAGGACAAAACGGAAGGAAAATGAGTGTCTACTTCATGTGTGGTACTTACAGTGCTACTCCACCATCAGTAGATTCATCCTTCATCCATGTATTACTGTACTACTGTGTACAGTGATATACAGCTTTACCCTGCAATGCATACAAATGCATTTTTTTGGAATAGAAATGGAAGTGCAGGACTTTTGTTTTTCATTTGTCTGAAACCAAAGTAGTGTCCTGTAACGCTAAAGATTCTCTGGACCATTTATTGTATCTTTCAAACACTATAAAGTGAACACATGTTGACTTAAAAAAACACTTGGGGATAGAGCTTAAGTACAGCTGTTTTGCAGCAAGCATAAGAGTTTTCTAAGAGTAATTGTACACCGGCTTTAACTGGAGGAGATATTGATATACTGTATATAATATGAAGAATTATATCATTCACCGTTCAGTCACTTCATTGTGTTCAGCATGAAGTAACACTTACTCTGCATAGGAATAACTTAGGTCATTTCTCACAAGAAGAACCAGTTGTCATAGATCCAGACTAAAGCATCTGCTCACATACATGAGCTAACACACAGCTGGTTCATTTGGGAGTGAAGCTCAGCATGGGAACTTTTGGACTGGTGTTTAACTGGCAGACGTCTGGTGTGAGGGCAAGTCTGAGGCCAAACAGCCCAAAAATATACAACGGAAACTTCAATGACAGTTCTGCTTTTGCCATGAAACGAGGAACTGATTTTCTGTATTTACAGGTGCTGTTGGTGCAGCGGTGGGATGATGGCAGAAGTGACACATTTCTGTGCGTTGATAAAGGTTAAATTATTTAAATGGGTGAGACAAAAAGGAAAAATGATAAGAGCCGAGTTGGATTTCAATGACAGCTAAAATGAAATGAGCAAGAAAACAGTAACACAGATAAGGGCAGAAGAAAGATAAAACACAATAATCCAAAATATATTCATATTAAAATGAACTCAAAGGAAGTAAGTATGCGAATTAAAGAGATTATATTCCTGTTTTGGGTATAAGATGTCAGAGAAACTGCAGCCCTGCAGATAAAGTTACCTTTTGAATATGCTGACGTGGCAACAGCAAGAAAGCTCCAAATCAATGAGTAACTTTAGCTGGAGACTTAATCTGATCCGCAACAGTTCCTGAGTTCATCTCAAACAAACGCATCTCTCACAGACTCCATCACACGCAACCGAGGTGTGATTCAGCAGTCACAGAGGAGGAAGAATTGATCACGCCGGCTAACGCACCCATTTGTGAAATGGACTTTTCATATCAAACCCTCAGTGAGAGCTGGCACACAGAGGCATGGGAAGGATAGCAGCGGCTGACGCAGGGCTTTTTACTCGATTTTTCAATCTGGTGAGGCTCAAACATTCTACCCAGCCATCCACGGCTATGCTGTTTGGAGACTGTGAAAGTTGGAGAAGATTAATCTCTCGAGGGTGTTTTCCATTTTCCAACACCCAGAGGCAGTAATTTATACTGGGCCTTAGAGAGAGACTGAACAGCAGCGTTTTCTGTGCTTTAGGGAGAGACAATGTTGCAGATTCAGCCGACCAAAGAGCCACTGTGGACTCAAACTTGTGGCAACTACAAAAGTAATAGAAATGATGATGATGAGGACATGAGGAAGGGTAAAACTTCATCAATCCCAAAAGGGAAGTTGCCCTGGAGGTCAAGGTCTGCGATACAGTAGAACAGCCCATTTAAGTATTTTATGTCTTACTCATGGAAACTTTAGCACCAGCAGCAATTATGCGCCACAAAAGCCCAGTATCGACTGACATAATGGGTGAGTCTGATCTTCTGATCTTCAAGCCCTGTCTTGATGTCCCTGTGTCAAATTCTAGTTTTAAGGCATCCATGATTTCCGCTCTGTGCTTATACGTTGCAAAATCCTACATTCGTGTGTTCGATCAAATTACTACACAACAAATCTTGGGCTAGGTAGTATTGTAGAATGGAAAAACTGTACATACTGAACAAAGACTACGAGGAACAGGGTTCTAATAGGGGTCCGGCAGCTCAGTTTTGCCCGGGATCCATAAGCATGTAATTTCCAAGCTTGACTTGCACATGAAAGAGCTCCTTCATGGCTTTTGTTATAGCCAAAAACATCTTCCTATCAGCATCATGTAGATGGCCTATCTTTGGTACTTTCTTGGTATTTAATTCAGTATGTATATATACACATATATTATTGTCTTTTTTTTCACCAACACTTGTTATTTTAATACTTCTTATCTTATGTTCTGTTGTCTTGTTGTGGTATCTAGTCTTAGAAACTACATTAGAATACACAGAATTGGCCTGGAGGCTTGCAAGCAGCAGAAGAAAAATATTGTATTTTTTGTAATATTTTCACTAAAGGATCAAATATCGAACATTTGAGCATATGCAGTTCCGTTCGATATCAAATAGTGAATGACTTTGTTATGGAAGATCTATCATTTGAGAAAGTAAAAAAGTGACACTTTTCTACAAGTCAGAGTGAGGAGAATCTGGTCCTGATACCATCTCATGGCAGTTCAGCCATCACTTTGGCTCTTTGGTATAAGAACGTCAGGGTGGATGGTTAACCATGTATGACTTTGTCACTGGAGACCTGAGATCGTGTCCCGTGTCCCAGATGTGCTTAGGGTTATACAACTAAAATACTTGGTTAAGGTGAGGTAAAGATTGTGATCACTGATAAAATTACAATACATCCCTAATTTTGCAGATATTTTCATAATAAACATTTCATCATCAAGTTTATATAAAAACATACTTTGGGTGACATTACATTTCCTATAAAATGTATTAGCCAATGGAAAGCAGTTGTAAATGAACAGAATTTTTAGGAGACAGGGTTGTTCTCAGCCAACTGCTGCTTTATCTTGTAATTATTTTGGTGTTGCTGCACAATGTTTGAAAAAGAATTATCTGCAGTTGTAAAGTAGGACGCATGCAGGATTTATGCATGAAAGGGACTTTGAGAAGTTGCTACTGTGCAGCATAAAATGACTTTCTGCTCATACTTCAAGCACTCTTACTGGGACAACACAAGCAAAACAAAAGAGTGCCTGAATTACTTTTCCTTCCAAAATGATGTAAGAGATATGAACACTTCAGATATTTCCTGCTTGACCATCGATTGTCTGTAGCTCAGCTTGTCAACTGGCAAAGCTCCCTAAGAGTGTCTGCTAAAAATTGATTGTAAAACTCTCACAAGGTATCACCTTTTCCTCTCTTTTTTGTTGCACCTTTTTCAAGTTTATGGGAGTTTCGGGAGAAGTTGTGATAAAGAAAAAGGATAGCTGGATTCCGTGAGACAGCAACAGGACATTGGGAAAGCTCCCATTAGACATGTTTGTCAGCAATACACAGCCTTTTCATCCACTGAAAGCAGGAAGGCTCTTGCTGCTCTGGAGCAGTGTGGAGGATAAGTGTTTCTGCTTGGCCCATGCTCAATGAAAATGTGCCTTTGCTTCTGGAGGCCTTTTAAGTGGTTGACGTGGTTTCATTCAGTCTTTTTTTTTCTTCTTATTTGGAGAGGTTAGTTATTTCATGAGTCACAGAGGACTTTGGAGGAGGTGAACGAGAGGTTCTAGCACGGCTGGGTAATACAAAGCAGAAGACTGTGTGAGCAAGGACTATATATTCTGTCTTTACCTACTTAATCAACCTTTCTTGGGTTTAATCCCTAGACAATACATGTCCAGCCAGGGTCTCTCTTTACAACTCCACAGCTGGTTATGTCTTTGCTCCCACGGCTGCCCTAATTCTGAGTTCCCAATTAAGTCTTCAAACAACTATTGTTTCACTGTTATGTTTTGTTTTCTAGCCCTTTTGTTTTTCTTATTACACAGTCAGCCATTTTTTGCAGCCAGACATGACAGGCAACACACTAAACTTAAACGTAAAGCCTTACCCTCACCCTAGGCCTCACCCTTCTGGCCAGAGAACAAGTGTGCTGACCCAGCACGGAGTGTTTAAGTGGACTAATGAAATCAGACCTATTTTAAAAAAAAACTGCACCCACTGAGATCAAGCAGGAGGGACTTTATTGTGGTGAGCAGGTCATACTGCAGGTTGCCCGCTAGCACTACAACCACGAAGACTCTGCTGAGGTCTCAGCTGCAGAGACCCTGCAGAGGAAAGAGGCTTTAATGACCTGCTGTAAGGACCCCTCACTGTAACCCATTATCAACTGCAGGAAATGTGTGTTTCAGAGCTTTACACCTATTTTTTAAGGCTGGTGCCAGTAGACTGAACTTCCTGTGGATAATTATCACATTTCAAGTAGTAAAACTTTTTTTGTTGATGTTGGTTTTAATTACATTTTTTTGTGCTAAGAGGTCAAAAGTGTGAGTTTGAGTAAGTGGAGCTTTTTTTCCCTTTATAACAAGAGTCTATAGCCACACTAGTGGCTCTGCTGTACTTGCACAGAGTGGTACTTGGAGCTAGACGCATGCTCACAATGTTGTTGTTTGTAGGTTGTTCAGCAGGTATAATGTTTAACATGTTCACCATCTTAGTTTACTGTGTTAGCATGCTAACATTTGCTAATTAGCACTAAACACAGAGTACAGCTCAGGCTGATGGGAATGACAGTTTTACAGGTATTTGGTCATAAACCAAAGTATTGGACTATTTAAAAATCTGACCTGATGGTGGCGCTAGACGAAAAGTTAAGGGATCACCAAAGTCATTAGGATTTATCCTTGGGGAGACATGAATGCCAATCCATCCAATGGTTGTCGAGACATTTTACTTAAAGCCACAAATGTCCACGTCATTGTGGAGCTAGAGGCAAAGCCAAGTGATCAGCGAGGTCAGTAGGATTCATCATCTGGGAACTATGAATGTCTGTACAAAACTCTGTGCCAATCCATCAAGTTAACACCCTGCTTCTCACTCAAAGCCACACATATTCACTTACTGGATCTGCCAACTTGCTCAACATTAGTTATTCAGGGTCAGTAGTTTCTTCATCTTTTTCCCATCAGATTCTTATGATCTGGATTTTGATCTGTGGATGTACTGGTCACAAACCTTTTGGTACAAATGTGACAAAGTCACTGCCATACTTCTCTTGTAGCATTATTTTCTTTTCTTGCATTGCTTTGGACTTGTTTTCACCATGGCCTATAACCTCCCTTAGCGGAAACGTCTGAAAGGGAACCATAACTCTCTTCAACGAGATGAGTTTTCCCAGAACTTTGGTTTACAGCCTCCCACCAGAGAGATGCAAGGGGACTTCTAGAGAGGTTATTACAATAAGTAGGCTCTCTCAGGAAAAAAGAATCCTGTGCCTGTATGCACATCAAACATTCCACTTTGTTTCATTCCCGTGCCTTGTAAAAACATAATAAAGACTGTATATGTCAGCTAACAGAATCTGGAAATCCCTGGGCTGATTCAATTAGACATGAGAGGGCCATCTAATTCAACTCACAAACACACACAGCGCTCGCAGAGTAAGTCTTGAGAACAAGGCTGATAAAGGCAGAGAGTGAAGGGAGAGAAAGATGGACTGAGCGAACAGAGTGATGAAATGCAGCAGCAACAGTGATGGACAGAGTAACCCAATAGCCCATATATTTACAGACCCACTTTAAAATTCCAGGCCTAGCGAGTCACTTTGCTGTTTTTAGTGCTGTAGTGGGGGTCACTGAATTTAGAGCTGTCGGTCAGTGTGTCAGGCTGTCAGACTATTTCGGCTGCTGGAGAGGTCAAGGGCACACTCACCTCTTTAATGTTTAAAGGGGAGCAGAAACAACATGGGGTCTAGGCAAGCACAGGGTCCTAAATACCAGCTGGAGACATTTTCTTCTAGAATAATTGAGACATGCTTGTACCTGCAGGTATGGGACTCTATGGAAAAACCCAACAAGAGAGAACAAATTTAGGTTTTCTTAACCAAAGAGGTGTGTGCGACGTCTAACATCCCTGCATGTTGTTTTCTATGTAAGCTTGCACACTGGTAGCATCAAGATATGCCACTAGGTTTCGACACAGTTGAAAAGCAGCAGTTCTTTCACACATTTGAGTAATTTTGAAGTGATGGATTAAGTGAACATTCTCCCACTTCTTAAGCTAAATAGACAGTTTAAAAACCAATTGGATTATCTGAAAAATGCATGGCGACAAAGCTGTAAACGGGGCTGTTGGAGATCCAGTACATGGTTTTCACAGGGCAGCAACGATTTGCCCTCCACAGTGGGACATGCTAGCTACTGTACCTTGACTACATCTTAATGTATGGCGTGTCAGGTGCGCGTAGTCGGTGTATTTTTCACTTAAGACTTCACAGAAGTTCTTTGCATGCAGTGAGAAAAGTGACTGCAGTCGGACTCATTTACAAATTTTGTGGGAATCTTAGGTTCCTCCTGCAGAGTCAAAATCAAGTGTAAAACAAGATCATAACACATAGTTTGGAACTTAACTGTAATTTTAACCCTGGCCTTGTGAGACAATTTTACCTTATCATTCAATATGGCAAGCAGTCATTCAGGACAGAGCCCTGCTGCAGTCAAGGCTGTCATATAAGCCATGTACTGTATACCCTGATGGTCGGGAGGCAAATCCATCTCTGGAGTTTTTATCCTCCCACAATCCCCTTTGATGCCCTAATGATTGCCTACACTGCCATAGTGAAAGCTTGAGATGGAGAAACTGTGCACCCCGTCATGATACCAACGTGGTAAATTCCATTGCTGTGAAGTATAATAGTATGTCTTGGAAATGGGTTTTAACCAGTTTTTTGAAGATATTTTGTACTGTGAAGAAATGGAAAGCTACCCACAGAGGGTCGGGTGGTGCTGGAGCCAAATGAATTTTCCAGGTCTAGAGATTAGAAATACAACAGGGAGATCCCTCTTCTGCTGCTCCACTGATTCAATAAAGAGTTTAATCAGGCCTTGAATTGCGTATTGTTTATTCGTCTTACCTTCTGCTGAGAGCCCTTGTACATTCACTCCTCTGGCGTCCAGGAAACTGAGGCAGGCGTCCACATTCTCGATCTGTCGGGAAGACGGCAGACAGTGAGCACAAAGGACAGACACAGCAAGAATGTGACGATACTTAACATTCACTGAGCCTAAATGTCTCGGGGCAGAGGGCTCAGAGGACGGGGACGATCAGCGTTATTGCCCATAAAGCACATCATTGTGTGGTTATAACCCGACCCCCACTCGACCCTGGGATCCGGCTGCGTGACATACTGACCGCAGTGTATCGCCACCTACACAGCCCGGGGCGCAGCCTGCCTTGGCATGTCACACACACGCCCATACACTGTACATGCACATTGGCAGCATGGGTACATACAGACACGAGAGGCAAATATAGAGTAAATTCACATCCATGCACACACCCACGCAGGGGCACACACAGAAAACAATGTACACACATACATTTGCACATAAACACAGGGCGTGTGGGTCAGTGTGGCCCACTTGAGGCCTTTCACAGCATAGTCAACAACTGTCACCTCTGCAAACTGGTATCAGTTTCACAAAGGCCCACTGAGGTTGCAGTTATTAGGGGGATTTTTGCATTCCTTGACAGCGGCGAACGGCTGGCTTCATTAGCATGGTGGCCAGCCGCCAACGCCCCTCAGGAGGTCTGTTATGACGAGGTCAAAGGTCGGAGCATTTCGCTTCAGCGCAGTGTGCCAAGGCCACACAAAGGGCAGGCCGGGCAACTCAGCCAGACGTCCAGCAGGCAATGATGATTCATGAGCTGTAGCTCCCCTCAGCTCTCTCTCTCTCTCTATATATATATATATATGTATATATATATATATATATATATATATATATATATTATAGTACTCTCTCACTCAGTGTCCCTGTATCGCTTTATTAGCGAGAGGGAGACTTTGTAGAACCAGGATAATGAGTCATATCTGCACACAGGCCGTTGGATACTTGCTGATTCTTCTCTTACTTTTACTCTCTTACTGAACTCGATTGTCCTCAATGGCTTAATAATGTGTATTTCCGTGACATTTTATTCAACTAAGAGAATGAGCCCCATGTTACTGGTACAGAAAGCCAGAGAACAGATGAGCACAAGTATTTTGTAGTTGTAACAACATAACAAACCTTCTGTTTGAGATAACAAGCTATTTTTTATGTTTGCACTATTTAAGGATACACATTAGTCTTGTTTGCTTGTGTCTTTTCTGCCCCCTGAAGTTTGCTATATTTGATCTGAGAGGAACGTGATGCAGCCGATGTAGCTGCAAATTGCTGGAAGATGCAGAGAAGTCCTTTCCACTAATCTATTTTACAGTCACGACAAATAATGTGACGTGGTTTTCTCCCATTCAGCATATGTCTGATAAATGACATGCACGTCCTCCTTTCACCTTATATATTACAGCAACTGTATAGAGAGAATTGTTATACTGTACATTTGCATGCAATACCTTTTATTCCTCAAAAGTACAGTCAAACAATTCTGGCCTGATCCCTTGTAAACCCTTAATTACTGACTGGTAGTGTTAATGTAAAAGCTCAGTTCAAACATAAATGGGTAGTTAACTCTCACTACTGGTAGTCATGCAGATTGTTTAGATTTTATTTGTCCTTGCTTTGAGATTTCTGCCACCACCCTAATACAAAGTATGTGAATGGAATTTGTTGTTGGTGTTGCTCACAACATTAAAAAATTATAACTAACACAAAATTATCAACAACTTTCAAGAAACAGTGTTTCAGTTGTAATTGCACCGGGACTACTTTCTACTGAAGAAATAGTCCTTAAGATAAGTGTCCTGTGGATTATCCAGAGTTCAGTCGGCACATGGAATAGATTAAATGTGAATGTAGAACACGTACAGCGTTGATGTTTGGTGTCTAGGCCCTGCAGAACTGCTTTCAGGTGAGCTCTGTGGCAGCAGACATCACAGCAAGACAGTGAGCAGGACACTGTAGGTTAAAAGGGTGCGCTGGATTCATACTGCAGCGAGAGGAGTGTGCCGTGGGAGCGCAACGGCAGATTTGAGTTGCACCTTTGGGAGCACCTCCCTCCCCATCACTTTCTCTCCACAGACTGATATGTTTACACTGGTTGTATCAACAAGGAGCCCTGTGTGACACGAAGTCACACACGGAGCTCCTCCATCTGCCTGACACGACTCACAACCTCCCACTTCCCAGTACCACACGCATTCCCACAGCAGGCACCAAACCCCCTCACATGTGGGCTTCCATATTCTCTTCAAACATGCTGCACACACAGACTGACACATGTGAGCCCGGGTGCTAGCTTGTTTGATTGTCCCACATGCACTCTCAGATGTTTGTATGTGGAGAGACATGTGCTGAGCAGTTTTCTTTTTTTTGAGTGCTCATTACTACAGTCTTAATTAGACTCAGCACGGGGATGATGTGGGATGTGAGGGTTCTCAAAGTCTGCCAAAATAAACAGCCTGTAGCCACGGATTATATACAGTATAATCAGCAATATTTGCATGATAACAGCCATTTTTATCGAGGGACAACTAAATTAGGCTCATTCAGTTTCAAATAACAAAACGCTTGCAAGGCCTCGCTGTAGCTTCTTGCATCTGTTCCACAGGCAGTGTGTGTGTGTTCATGTGTGTGTCTGAAGGCCGGTTTAATAGCTGATAAAGACAAAAAGGAGTGAACTCATAAACACACAGTAAATCTCTTTAGTTGGAGACAGATCTCTGTCTTTTAATGTTTTTTAAAGGACGGGCATCACCAATGAAACCCGTGCCTTCTTCCCCTAAGCCTTCATGTGACACTCCAACCAGAAATTCTGAGGCTTTTAGACGAAACCGCTGTTTGTTTTTAGTCGGCCTTAACTCTAAAATGACGTAAACAAGCGGAATAATGATTGAAGGCGTTGATGACGGCTGGGGCATTAATGTTCCGCAGGGTTCTGGCGATGTTTAACTGCTAGTTTGGTGGGCGGTTTGGCTTTGTGGCATCCTGTAACAGCTTCTCGAGAAACCGACATCATTTATTTTTCCGACGCAGGCTGGCATCAGACAGATCCGCATGAGCCATTAAAAGCAATTTGGAAAAGGGCATTTTGATGAGGCGCACTTCACCCAATCATGAAGTACTTAGAGCAGGAAAAAGGGAGCGCATTTTGAGGAGTGACAGGAGGGCAACATGTGCAACAAGCGCTGCGGGAAGGAAACTTGCCACTAAGCCTGGAGGAATAATGAGGGGGAGCTGTTATGTTTCTGCGATAATCAGTTTCAATTAAGCTATGTTTCATTTACAGAGCCACACTAAAAATCAAAATATCACGTTCCGACTGACACAAGCAGCAGAGCGGAGAAAAGCTCATACCGTGGCTGGCTGACAGGAGGCTTGCAGAGTACAAAACCGCATTCTCTGCTTCAACCTGTCCTCCACAGTCTGCTCTAAAATCACTGATGAGTTAACATCAGTACTTTAAGAGATTGAAGCAAAGGATAGAGGAGGAGCGATTGCAGTCTTGGAAGAGAGATTGAAACTTGAAATATTTGAATGTTTTTTTCTTCTGTTCCAAGTTTTTATTAATTAGCAAACAAAAACCTTCTGCACTTAAACTGCATTAACGCCCAGTGATACAGGATCTTTGACAAATGAACGCAGACTTTAAATCTACTCAATTACTCCACTTAAGTTTAAGTTTCAAAGGTCTGTTCACTGATTTTTTTTTACCACTGAGAAATTAATGGAAACCAATGAAAAACAGGGAAAAACATTCAAAAATCTCAGAATGGTTTGTTTAACTATGATGTAACTTATGTGATTTTAGCAAATTGGCTAAAACATGCAAAATTACTGTGTACCTTTGTTAGTAATTGTTAGTATTGTTTGGATTGCACTTTTTTGAGCAAATGACAACACAAGAAGCTGAGCAGCTGTGGTTCTACTAGCGGTCAACAAGGCAAGAATACTGTATATTGGCTTTAATTATCTTTTGCACTTTATCTTTTAAGGTTTTCTTTCCTCCATTAAAAGACCAGTGCGAGCTCTCTCCTTTTGTACTTTTAAAACTGCACAGAAAAGATCACATGTAATAGAGTTCTTTGTAAAAACATGACTCATCTTTGTGCACTTTAAATTGACTTTTGGTTAGCGTTGGGCAAGTCTTTACTGCAAAGTCGTAGCATTTCTACAGTACTTCAGTGTATTTTGATACTCTTTCCACTCCTGGTAAAAAGGGAGACACAAAACGAGACACTGGCTACATCGGCATGCTTGCAGCTTAATTTCCTCACATCCCTCCTCGCCTGTGAAAAGTGTGCTGGGGCACGTTGGGCCTCTCTAAAGGTATCAAGTGACTGATGTATGATGGCTGGAATTGGAAAGTGTTATCCCTTAGATGCAACTGTCAAATACAAATGGGCCAACACCTTAATTACCACTTCCTACGGGACAGAAAACAACCTCCTTCAAGACAGGACTGGAAAACCAGGCGTTAGCGCTTTACAGCACATGAGCACAGCTCAATAATTGAGGGGTTTTAACCCAAAATGCTACATATCCACTGGAAAATACATGCCACCTTAAATCCCCAAGTCAGTATTTCAGAAGCACAGATGACTCAAGCTTCACACACAGAGCTATTTTGTGAGTAAGTCTTGGGATGACTCAGTTAACTTCTAGTTTTTCTTTCCAATCTGTTTTACTTTCAAGCCAGTGATTATTTTCTGAATGCTGTCAATGTTTATTAATTTATTTTACACCCACAAGAAAACAGCGCTCATATTTCGTCCCGGTGGCTGGAACCTGAATCACCAATGGGGTCAGGGACGGTCATTAGAGGCTGTGGGTTATGCGCGTTCCTCAAAGAAACCAAAACAGCAAAGAGCTGATTGGCTTTTGTGGCATCTCTTTAGACTTTTCTTTTCTTAAGGCAGAAATCAAAGTGTAGTGATGAGTCAGGGGAATCCAAATAAATCAAATCAGAGTCCTTCACGTACAAACCACTGTGTCATCGTTTCAAGCCTTTCTCCAAGCAGATCAAAATCGATACCAGCTGAAGCTAACAAAAATTAGTTTTGCCTCAGACACCCCTGTATCAAAGTTTGCTTTTGTCTTCCATTCAGAGCATATGGCAGAATGTTGAGAAGATGAATACACACTTTTTGTACCTATTAATTCCTCTTGGTGCTTGAAACCTAATGAGAGCAGAGCTCATCACTCATGCTGAGGCGACACATAACTGGGATGCTTTTCACAGCCAGAATATACTTTATTAATCACTGCTGTTGAGCTGAGCTCCTTTGAAATCCAAACATTAACATGCAGACAAAGCCAAATCCCTCTGCTCGCTGCGGCTGAGTTGCAGCCCAAAGGTTTTGAAAACACAAGGCGAGAATTATTTGTGTGTTTGTTCCCATGGATAGCCAAGACCTGACGGACATGGCAGCTTAGAGTACTTCACTACACTGTCAGAATCTGACAGAGCCACTCAGCCTTCCTTTTACCAAACAAACCACTTCTTACATTGTCTATCACCTCTTCTCTTCAGGCAGGGGTTTTAACACTTGTGCTGCCACTGGTCTCGTCCCAAACACTCCACTGAGTCCTCTCTCCCCCTGCCCTATCACTCTCCGTGCATCCAACGCAGACAGCTGCTGACAGACGATGAATCAAAACGGATCAAACGGGACGGAGCTTTAGAGCAGCTGATGGGCAGAGGGGAGGCTGGGTTAAAGGATCCTGTCTCATAATCCAGGGATCATCGCTCATCATGTCAAAATCCAAAGTAAAGAAACTTTTTCCCATCTGGCATCGGCTGAAGAAATGTTTTATGCAATATTGATCACGGTGGCAGTCCCCATAATCCCTTGCCCTGACTGAAATCTTTCATGGCCGATAGCTGAGGATCTGTCTTTCCTACAAGCTTTGAAAAAGTTGAAAAAGAGGTTATTGCTCATTTTTAGAAACACCATGAGCATAAACCTCACGCGGAAGCCTCATACATCCAGATTTATCTGGCCTGCTCGGCCTTGCAAAGTCAATGTTTGCATTCATAGCAGCCTAAGTGTTATGAAACTGTATACCATAAAACTTTTTCTAACGCAAGAAAACCAAACTAAAATGATTCAATTCAAGTAGCCGAGGCTTCAGAGACAAAACAAGCGCCGGGCTGATTTTTATCAACCTCACATTCATGTAAATAAAACAATAATTTTCTTTAAGGATTTTACTGGCCGTGATGTCCCTCGCTCTTTATGAAGCTACTGTACAAGCTCACTCAGCATATAAACACACAAGATGTATAATCAACAGGATCTGCGTGGCAGCACAAGCCTATATCCATGGGTGTCTCAATTATATATGGTGGTTCAATCTCAAATGTTTACAGCATCAAATAACTTGGAAGGCCTCCATGTGGCTTTGCGCATCTGCCACACAGACAGGGTGTGTGTCCACATGTGTCTGATGGCTGCGTGTGAAGGAGTGGCAGAGACAGAGAGAGAGAGAGAGAGAGAGAGAGAGAGAGAGACAGTCAAACAAAGATGTTTCATGGATGACAAAGACCAACGAGTCACCTCATCAATTTCTGGGTTAATCCCTTTAAATCCTATTTTCACTGCTCAGTTCAGATCTCATTATCACTTCTGTTGATGATGCCGTTTCAAAAAATAGCAAAATGATGCAAAGCGCATGCAAGATTGCCTTTGTTGTTGTTTCATCCATCCCCATTTTCTGTCTCAGTTCCCAGTTCTTTTCTTTCACTCTTTCTTACACTGTGAAAGGCTGAGCTACAGTAGAATTATGTGTAATTCTACAACAGCAAAATGATGAAAGAACAATGGCAGCCTTTCAGGGTCACTGTAAAATATCCCAGATGTGTCACCATGGAGTTTGACTTCAGAAATGGCTGTTAATAATTAAATGGGTATTCCAGCAATTTAGCAATGCACTTGCATAAGGTTGAAGGACTCACAAGAGGCAGATTTTATGGTCAAAGTGGAAGCAGCAGAGATACCCTGACTTTTAATCCCAAGTGTGGGTGGAGCTCCACGTAAATGCTCACACCTTTCAGACTCTACAGGATTGTAACACAGGCTTTAAAACTTAAGTCTCTAGTCTAAAACAGTGAGTCTCTAGTCTAAAACAGTAAATGTATAACAAACAGCTGAAAGAAGATTTAGAGGCGTTGTTATCAATCTTCAGAGTACATTAAAGTAAGCAGCAGAGGAGGATGTTTTTCAGGGGCGAAAGGACCACGATAAGTATTTCTTGATGGCTTTTCAGCTCCCACCAGCCAGTGGGGAACAACTCGGCTGTCTTCTGTCTGTTCGTCACATACTCTCTGTTACGGCCCTGTTCTGCATTGATAAACATCACCAACATGATGGATAGCATTACTGTTGACAGGCGACAAATTCGGCTGTCAGTCCTGTCTGAGGCTCTTTCTCCCAAAAGGGTCAGTGAGGTTAAGCTGCTGACTCCTAAGGCATCTGTTTGCATAACCTGCTGACCAGCTATCACGCAAGGTGAGAAATACCTCTGCAGCCCTGCTGATCCCTTTTGGTTCTCAACCTTTTTGTCCTGCTATCCTGGATAAAAACAAAGCAATGCTGTCTTATGACGTGTTATTACAGTGTGGACTGTAAAAGTACAAAGAGATATGATGCAACATGAGCACATAAGGCAGTGTTTTCTGTTTCTGAATTTGGACTACTGGTTGAAGAGAAGACACTCTTGGAGCTGCTGTATGAAAGTTAGGAAAATTACGCACGGAGGTAAAATCATGTGAAAATAAAATTGTCACATTGCACTTTTGTCTCGTGTTGTGGTGCTGAACGGACAGCTACTGGAAAATAACTTCGATAATCCCTCTCTTTCTTTGTGTGTTTAAACCTGGCTATAGTCTCTCACCCTCTGTGTGCGTCCGATAAAACAGCGCTGCAGATTTTACAGCAGCTTTTCCCAGATGCTAAATGTCAGATGCAGTTTCCTCTGCTGCAATGGTCGGTCAGCAGTGATAAATCAGGTGCAGGAGCTATTTGTATAAATTTACATTCCCTCCTCCCATATTTTCCTCCTCTGAACAGCAACATGCAATGTGGTGCTGCTTTTCCTCAATTTTACCTGCGCAAAATCTGCTGTCCTTAAGTAAGAAAGGACAAACACAATTTGTCTGTTTGGCACCACAAAAAGAGCCACAAATCCTTCATAGATATCCCCCTTAATCTTCTTCAGTGAAAGTAGTGATGGCATTTTAAAGCTGCTCCTGTGATGATTTTCTTAAATCTCATTTCATCTGCCTAAATCACAATGCGAGTCCTCAGCATGGATGTATTAGGGAGAATTGGATGGCACGCTCAAAGATGGCACCCCATTCAGTGTTGTGAAAGTTGCTCACTGGGCCCACACAGCAGTTGTGCAAGTCTTTCTTCACCCTAAATAAGGATTCCCTCTGCTCGCAGGAAAAGATGAATCAAAACATGAAAATTGACAAAGTCTCTTTTACAAAGCAGTGAGTGAGCGCTCCAGAGACAGCTAGACTCCTGAGAGATCTCTTACCTCCTTTGTCCCTTTGGTTTAGTATAAAGCCGGGGTGATAAGCAACATTCTGTGTGTACTTACTGGCTGATGTCTGAAGATTGACATTTTCACAATTCCCAAAAGAGTCAACTTCGCTTAGTGCAGCTTAGACTGCATTTTTGGGAGTAAGTGTTAAAAACAAATCTAAGCCAAAGTCATGAACTTTGACACAAAACACAGTTGTTGTTTATTCACTTCATGAGGCAGTGCAAACTACAAGCCTCCTTTTGTTCAGGCCAGTGAGGAATGAGAGTGACGCTCAGCGATCACTTGCAGCCGTGACACTTGCCATGTCACGCTGCGGGTGGCTGAGGAGGACGCCAGGCGGGTCGGGTTTACTGAGGGCAGGGAGGCGGGAGAGGGAAGCTAACAGCACAAGCCGAGGTGGTCTGGTTGCGAATGAGCTGCCAATGGGTCCTTGGGCAAATGCTGAACAATATCATGGGACGAAGAGTGATAGAGGGTAAAGAAGAAAGATAATTCAGGCTACCTCACACATGTTTAATTCTCAGGAGCTAAAGGATGAAGGATTTGTGAGAAGACTGATTGATTTACACTTTATTACGTACTCCAAAACTGCAAAAGAAGGTTCGGAATAGTCAAGAGAGACTACAGCTGGTGCGCCACAGTCAAACAAACTGAGCTGGATCAAAGGTTAGCAGTCCTTCACTGCGCCCGTTTTAACAAGCCAGCTTTTTGCTCCCTTAACAGAACATCTGCCGATGTCGTTCAGCTATAATGAGTGATTAAAGGCTTCCAATTGAGCTACAAGTGAGGCTGTAACGAGCCCCCGGGTGCTCTGTTCATGCTTCTAAACTGGCTAACACATGAGAGGGTCAACCTGCGCACCAGAACACACACTTCTTGCAATAAATAAAAAAAGAAAAAAGAGGAGGAACAAAGGAGATGGAACCCAAAGAAGCTTCATAAGAGTCAGAAAAGAAGGGAGTGATGTTCACACAGTGTGAGGGCAGTGATGAGTTTTAGCACAACAGCTGCTGAGGCACCTGAGCAGCCATACATTAAAAACTGGATCGCACTCTTCTTCTTGGTCCTTGGTACCGCATCCCAATTTGGGGTGTCGCACATTCATCATACACCCCTTTCAACACCTATTGCATTAATAATGAAACATACTGACACAAGATATCTTGTTCTTTGACATACTGTGTGCTGTGTTGAGAGCAAGACAAACGTGTGTTGGTCCAAACAAGGTACATGGATGCATTGGAAATGATCTCCTTTTCAATATGTAGATAAAAATATGAAGATGGATGAACACCAAATGTTCCCTTTGAAGCTATACGTGCTAAAAATGTAAAATGTGCAGAAGAAAGTCCAGGATCCCACCTCAATATTATATGTTTTTGACATTTGACTTTGTTTTGCTACTGCCTCAGTCGCTGACAGAGAGAACATTTCTCACTCTCTCTTACTTGATTTTCCATCTGACAAAAGATTTGAACTTAAAAGCTTCCGGTCACAAGTTCCCCTATCTACAATCAAGCCATCCAGACTGTGAACAAGAGGAGAGAATGAATTACACTCCCTGTATAGTTTCAGCAGTCTAAACTGGCCATCTGCCTCTGCCCTCTTTAGACCACTCACTGCCAATTGCTGGGCATGCACAATGACATCAGGGATGTTTCAGAAGCCCAGAGTTCCCATCATCCGTTTGTCGGTGTATTTCCAGACCAACTGACTCTCATAGTAGGTGAGTCGCCTGACAGCCAAGGCTGGCATACTCAGATTTAATGACCTGAGGAATAGTGTCACACAGATGCCAGTTGGTTTAGCCTTGCAGGACCCCGGGCCAGGGACTCAAATTAGGAACACAATCAATTAGAACCAGAGATTAATAGCGAGTTGTGCTGATGATGAAGCGTAAGGCCGGTGAAGATGATACTACTGAGTGGCTCGTGCCATTTGTCCTCTTGTCTGGCTGGTGTGCAGGCCGCCAACAGATGGGGCCCAGATGAGACTGGTGGGCTTTTATAGTCTCCAAGAGACCCTAGACTCAATTAGGCCTCAAAGGCAGCACACCAACTCCAAACCTGCTTCTAAACCTGCCTCTCAAAATGCTGAACAGTATTACTTTTCTAGTATAAGTGGAAATTGATTATCACTTTGCTGATTCAAATGAGTTTGTTAACTTCAGTTTAGATGAAAGATTCAGAGGCACTGACAATGTAGCTTGTTCGTTTTAGCCATGCTAGTGGCTAGTCCACCACTTTGGTCCAGACTAAAATATCTCAACAATTATTGGATGGATTGTCATGAAATTTGGTACAGGCATTCATGTCTCCTTCAGGATGAATCCTAATGACTTTAGCGACCCCTTAACATTGTCCAATACTTTGGTTTACGACCAAATAACTGCAAAACAAATGAAATTCCCATCAGATTCAGCTATACTTTGTGTTTACTGCTAATTAGCAAATGTTTGCATGCCAACTCCCTAAACTAAGATGGTGAACACGGTAATCATTATACCTGCTAAACATCAGCATGTTAGCATTGTCATTTTGAGCATGTTAGCATGCTGATGTTAGCATTTAGCTCACACCGCCACTAGCATGGCTGTCAACTCTTAGTGCTATTTAGGCTAAACAATTACATCATCTATCAAATGCCAATCAGTCAGTGATTGCCTCCCTGTTCATTATATCATTACGCCAGTGTGCCTGTGGCTGTCTTTAGCTCAACTTTTTGCTGGTTTGAACTTTTTCTCTCAGTTTAGTACAAAACTAGCCCTGTTTATAGGTTAGCTCAGCAACCACCTGCAACTGGAACATCATATCATGGTTGTTTCTATGACTTTCATGGTCTTTAAGTAAGCTTTCAACCAGGAAGTAACAAGCTGTATATCATGACTGAGCTGACAATGGTGCTTCCCGTCACCAGTGAGTGGAGCTCCACTGCTTAAAGCTATTTGGTCAGTGACACTGATGATTCAGTATTTCAAGTGTGGATTCGCTGTTAAAAATTCAAAGTTCTAAGTACACAGATACGAAAGTAAACTCCCACACAGAATCACCTCTTGATAGATTTATTTTTCCTTTATGTTTCTATCATAACACCTGTTTAGAGTTTCTTCCTCATCTTGAAAACTTACTTCTGACACCCCTACAATTAACTACTTAATGTGCCTTACCTCGTCACGGCAATTCCATGCCATGGTGTTCAACAATGCAATGTAACGTAAAATGATTCATCTTGAAACATGTAATGCACTAAAATGTGACAAACTGTATCACAGTCAATGTAAATCAAAAGCCAAAGACATTACATTGTCAAATCCAACTAGGTCAGGCGTGAGCCATGGCTGCAAATGGCCGATTTAAATATGATCCATGACATACTTAAATGAAAAGCAACAAGAAAAAGAGTTGACTTTAAAATGGTGAGCTGTTTGATGTAATCTCTCCTACCCCGACCTGCACAGCGTTCTGCTGACAGATGTTGCATCTCTGCATCTTTGCATTCATGTACGATTTTGACAAGTGTTTGTTTTTCCCTGAAATCCTTTGCTGAGGTCGCTAGAAGCTAAACACACACACGTACATACCCAGAAAGTGAAACTGCAAAGTCATCCGTATTGCAGGGAAGCGCTCTGTGGTTTGCTAATGATGTCTGTCTATAATGAGGAGGATTAGTGTTGCGAAGCTTTAATATTTTCTGCTGAATGGGCCTATTCTGCCATCCCCCGCCTGCCGTTCTTGTGTTTGAGCACGATTCTTCTGAGAAATGAAAAAAGAAAAAAATCCTTCACTCCATTCAAAAACCTGGGTGCGCATCTAATTCCTTTGGATGTCTTTACAATTACGGGAAACTGCACTGTCAGAGGGCGTGAGGTTTTACATGCAGAGTGCGCCGTGAGGTGAGTGAGACGTTTGAAGGCTTCACACAAACACTGTGTGAGATCCTTAATCCATAGAATGCATTTATAGTTCAACATATAAGCATTTAGCTGACATTTGTATCCAAAGTTCCAAAATGAGAAGAGGGTCAAATCCGTCCATCCATCCACCGCAAGTACACAAGTAATCTAGTTCAGCATTAAAAACTTAACCGAGGAGAAGACAAGCAAACATTTTTTGGGGGGTATGTGACACTCTTGCTCCTCCGATGAACCTAAACTTCCATCTCCGCACCTGCCTCACATCACTCTCTAGGTGCAGAATCGCATGTTCTACATTTTCCGTCTATACCCTTATATATTATCACAAAGCTGAGAAACAGTGAAAAGAGACATATTCAGCCCAGTGGAAAGAAACAAAACCAGACTCAAATCTCCACTGAGTTGAAAGCCTCGCACCACGCTCCTGTCATTCCTCATTCTCATCATCTTCACTGGCTTGCTCAGTGGTCGCAGATGATTCCTTCCGGGACCAAATATGTGGTCAAGGGTACGGTTCTGTAGACAAGCCCCACTCCCAATTTCAGGAGCAAATTCCCAGCAATCATGAGTTCCTACACCGATAAATCCAACCAAAACTATTCCTAGAAAAACACCAGCCGCAAGCTCTACTGGGAAAAACGGGCATGTTCGCAATTTCGACCAGTCAGACCGCTGGGAACGCCAGGCCTCAAATGTGAGGAATCCCATTTGCATTAACAATGTCGATGTTTAACAGGCCTACAGGAAATGCAAAAGAAAAATACTTGTTTTTCCATCACTGCAAGCAACTACTGCGCAGTACAGATATGGACAAAGTAGAGGTTCTGTTGTAGTGCTGCACTTTTGCTCTATCCTCAAGAGAAACAGTAAGAAAGGAAATGTGTCTGCAGTATTGTAAGTAGTAAAACCAGGTATTTTGGGGATCTGAGAGAGGATCAACAAGCTGTTAGTTAAAGGCTGGAAGTGTAACTATAACTCCCTTTTTATTGCATTATTTTCAGTCTAAATCTAAGGAACGTAAGGGGTAGCATTTTAAAAGCTGTGACATTTCAATCTTCAGTTTCACATTAGCAATCAAGTGACCACAGTTTGACCTTTTAGTATTCACACGGGATGCCTGCACACTATAAATGCAGGCTTTTATTATATGCTGTAACAGAACGGAGATCAAAGGTCAGACTCTTTTACATATTGTTCTTGATGAGAGCAAATTAGAGCAAGTAGAGGAGGGAAAACAAGAAAAGGGTGGCTATTAATTCATAATTCTACTGTTCTTTGCCGTGCTATCCCATGAGTTTCTCCGAGCAATCAGAGGTGATACCCTTTGGCCTTATAATTATAAGGAGTATAAGTATTCGGGTGTCAATTGACGGCATGGAGTTGCTGGCTGAGTTTGAATGAACAGAAAATTTAGTGATTACGTAGTTTGACCTGCTCAGGCATCAAAATTTATAGAATAAACTATAAATGTTACCATTCATCCCAGTGATGGATGCAAATGGAGCATTTTTGTCGTAAAATAAAATAACTTTAGAAGCAAAAAAAGGAAGTGAAAGGAATTGGCTGCTGGTGGCAGATGTCCATGGAAAGCCATAGCAGACCTTTCTTGGCCATTACTCTTACTGACCGTCCACACATCAGCCAGGTTTTTCTGTTGGATTAGCTCTGCAGGAAATGATAAGACTTCAACTGACTTGTGGATTTCTCGCATTGTGAACGCTGGTTTAGACAAAAAGAGCATATTATGTATGTAGATTAGCTGAAAAGCTTGCAGATGCTGGTGCCGTGCTGGTTTCTGCTCCTCAGCTTCCAGCAGCTGCTCAGTTGGCCTCTGTCCACTCACCAGACCGGCAGCGACCCACCACTTAGAGAAACAGGCTTGTGACTACAGGATCACCGTTTCAAGTCCCAAATGGGGGAAAATCTGTGCAGAGGAAGTAAATCAGACTCATCTGCCCCTCATATGACAGCTGCTGCTACTGTGATGTCTCTGGCCAAGGCATTTAAGCTCCAGGTGCTAGCTGGCCAGTGGCAGGTTTCCGAAATTCACAGCTCTTGTTGTCAATATGCAGCCACAATTTAAAAAAAATGCCTCCAGTTTTTCTCAGGAGGGGGAAAGGTTGTCAGTAAATAGCTTAAGTTTCAGATTGATACTAGTGTTCAAGCCCATGCAATAAACAAGCCAAACAAAATACTTCTGCACTTGGAGACCCTCATGTTCATGTGTCATCACCTTGATCTCTTAGGGTAGTTTGGTTCATTTGGGCCAGCCAAGGAAAAAAAGCTACATTGTTGCCTAGTTCTGGTCTGGTTCATGTTCACACGGATTTTCACAAAAGAACCAAGAGTTGTAAGCCAGTCACATGGACTGACTGTCAACCTGAATCATTAGCACTACATGGAACCAAGAAAGACATAACTGACTATGAGCATTATTAGTCAAGACTGCAACTCCTTTTATGAATAATTCACTTCATTTTTAATGAAGAATTGCCAAAATAAATGGAGCAGGACACAAGCACACTTGTATTTTAACTCCTTTTCAATTTCTGATTGATTAAGGAAAATCCCTGCAGTTGCACGCCAATGCACATACAGTATGTGTTACCATCATTGCCAAATGATTTGCATAAATCTATACATTGCTTATACAGATCACCTATAAGATCGCTTCTTTGACAGTTCACAGCCAGAGGATGAATTTTAAAATAATTTGACTTTTGAATTTATAAAATCACATATGTACTACTATAGAATTCTGTGGTTGGTCCGTTTTGCAACAAACAAACAAACAAAGCGCACCACAGTCCACTTAAACTCCTCTTCAAGTCTTAGTCCAGGTGTTTAGTCCGGACCAGACTTTGATTGACAGCTTTCACACCAGCCCAAACTAACCGAACCAAACTGGCACAAACACGCCAGAGTTTGTTTGACCCAAACCAAACAGGCTAGGGGTGAAAACACCCTCTCTCTCTAGCCAAGTCAAGTCAAGTATATTTTATTTATATAGCCCAATATCACAACCCCCCCAAATAGATGCCGCGTTTACAGACCAACATAATAAAGTTACATTATGGACAATCAGGATGACAAAATTATTGATTGATTGTAAACATATATGAAGAATATGGATCCGGGTAGAGTCCACACTATGCAACTAACTAAGTCGATGTTAAAATGCATTAAAATAGTTTATGAAACTGACTGCTGACTTCTGTAGTCTCAAATATCCTGATGCAAACTCTGAGCAAGCATGTCTATAAAGCAACAGTTCCTTTCCCCTTCCACGGTGTGAACCTCGATTTTTCCAAACACTGGTTGTGCTAGCTGGCTACATCTTCGTGGATGTTGTGTGTGTCTGTGTGTGTATGTGTGTGTGTCAGATGTTTCCTTCCCTTTGCGCCCACGCTATAAGCAACCGTGCTTCCTCAAACTTCAGATTCCCAAGCTGGCCGGACCCTCTGTGGTCAGAGCAGGTGGTGGATCAATGGGCTTAGTAAGTGACTGAGACAAAGCGCTGGCTGCACACACACACCCAAACACACACACAGAGGTCGCTGGCATATCGAGCCACATGCTTGCAGTGCTGCTTGCAGCTCGCCCTTAGTGACCAGTGCGTCAGTCTGGACTCAGCTGTTTCTTTCTCCAAGACTAGAATCACTTTATGTGACCAAAAAAAAGCTTATCTTTCCAGAACTGGTTTTGACACATTGAACTCACACAGTCCCATTAGGGTTACCAGAGTTCACACGACCTTAAAGTTTTCTTCCTTCCTGGTTCTTTAATGTTGTTTTTCTAACAGAGTGCACAGTCTGCTTCCATTACAGCTGGACTCACCATGGAGGGAAAAATAAAACAGCTGAAAACTGTGCTGAACGTGTGAAACCAGTTGTAAAATACATTCTGCTGCATTCCAGTGATGGGACCCTTTTGGAAAGATTCCCTGATTTTCCTCAGACGTCCCCAGAGAGTTTATCAAATCCAAATCAACTTCTGTACTGACTAGCAGAAACACTGAAATACTGACACACATTAGCACAATGTATATGGTACAGAGAAGAAAATGGTCCAATGAATGCAAAAATGCTGCACAGTAAGCTATGCATATCCAAAACACAGCTTTAACAAAAGGGCACAGAGACTGACACACAAAAGACACACACTGTCAGGACCAAACACACTCCTCGCCCACAGTGTCTCACTAAGAAAGCGCTCCGAAGCAGCTAAACAGCTTTAGTCACTTTTAATGGCAGGAGGGCAGATGCCAGGGCAAACCAACACTGCATAAACACTTAGTCAACTCTAGTTAAAGTGAGGGGTAATTATCTCACAGTGACGACAATCAGCGGTTATACAGCCCGTCATCTCATTAACAGAGGGAAAAACGACACCGCCAGCATTGCTCAGCCGCATGGCAGCCAGAAATACAGATTATTGAAAACGGCATAGTAAGTCAGATATGTTAGGGTTTGAACTCCTGAGGGCTCTGCTGTGTTTTTGGTCAAGTGGCAATGTGGTTACTACCGTCATCGCCATCATTCTGAGGAGTAAAGATGGTCATGGTTCGTGATCAGAGTCGTTGCTATTGGCCACTTGAAATCATGATCTGAAATTAACATGCAAAGCACCGAGTGACAGTGACACTTTGTCTTGATCAATTTCGACTGTGACTTTGTATTTACACTATAGGGCTCAGTCTTTGCCTGTTCTCACATTTTGTCCATACTGACCACTGTACACCCTCTCTAACTGAGACCATTCAAATGTAAATCAGTAAAAGGTGTTTCTTGAGGTGTTCCCATGTGAGGGCGCATGGCAGGTGGTATTCAGATCCTTTACGCAAGTAAAAGTACCAATGCAACAATGTAAAAATGTTCCATTACAAGAATTACATGAATTTAAACTCGTAATGAAGTAAAAGTACAGAGGTACTATCAGCAAAGTGCACTTTAAAGTACTTGTTTTGCAGAAAAAGGTGGGTGATATTCTTGTATATTACATTACTGGGTTGTCAATACTGATGCATCAATGCATATGTAGCATTTTAATGATGTAGCTGTTCGAGGTGTAGCTAATTTGAACTCCTTTACATAATTAGGCAGCTTTGTCCAGTGGTTCTCAACCTAGGGGTCGGCCCCTTGCAAATGGTCACAGGATAAATCTGAGAGGGCGTGAGATGATGAGTGGGGTTGAAAAGAAGAAAAAAGAAAGTTCTGCTACATAAATCTATATTTCTCTATATTTTTATAAAGAAACCACCTGAGAAGCTTAGAGGGGAAAATCTCTCTTTGGTGGAACTGCTAACGACTTACAGACCTCTGAAATGTGACAAAATGTCCTAAGTTAATACTGCTTTGTAAGCAGTCACAAGCCAAAAAGGTTGGGAGCCACTGGTTTGACAATGCATTGTATTTTAGAAGCTTACCATATGTGTTTTATTATATAAATCTGACAAGTAACGAGTCGCGACAGCTGTCAAACAAGTTTAGTGGAGTAAAAAGTACAATATTTCCCTCTGTAATGAAGTAAAGCAGACGTACAAAGTGGCAAAAAGTGGACGTATTCAAGTAAATTACAAGTTTCTCGCAATTATACTTGAGCAAATGTTACATTCAACCTCTGGAGTAATGCATTAAACAGTCATTTTAGTCTCATCTCTTGATCAGTGGATTCAAAACAGAACACTGAGAAACGTGGGGAAGGATTATATTGGAATTGTGGCAAATAAAATGTTCTTTTTTTAACTTCACAGCCCCGAACAGGTGATTCAGCAATGCATTTTCAGTCACAGGTTTGTATTATTGATGTCATGTGGGACGTGCTGTTGTCAGTAGCTGTGGATGAGAGCATCACCTGAATGCTGTGAAATGTAGTGTGATCTCTGCATCACCATACTGGCTGCCTGTAATCTAGGAATTTAAGTTTATTTTACTGTTGCTCTCTGTTAGTTTCAGTGGAACAAGTATAAAATTACAAATGTAAAACTTCATCACAGCTTAAATATTCTTCGTTAACACAATCCTCTCTCATGCAACAGTACATTAAAGGATGAAGTTGAATATAAAAGTTAGGAAACACTCACCATTTGCGACTGGCTCCTCGGGCTGCCATTGATATCCTCCACCTTCTCATTCGCTGCGTGAGAAAGGAAATGAAGAAACAAGATTTTTACTGCCGTCCCATACTGAACTTTAACATCCCGACGTCCAATGACTTCTGACTTCAGGTGCACAAATCCAGCAGGAAACCTCTGTTGAGGTTAGCATTGGAGAGCATGTGTGTATGTGCATGCATGAGTGTGTGTTTGTGTGTGTTTGTGGGGGTGCAGAGCGACACAGGAAAGGTCTGGGAAGCAAAGCTGCCTAATTCGTCAGCTGCCGCCAGAGAATTACTGACAGGCCAGCTTGGCCTCATTGTCTGTTCGGGTGAGCAGGGAGGGTAAAGTTTCAATCCAACAGAGAGAGAGAGAGAGAGAGAGAGAGAGAGAGAGAGAAGTCAGAACAAGAGAGTAAAAAAATGAGAGAGATTTAGTGAGACAGACAGCATCAGTGGGAAAAGCAGCATATGTAATAGAGAGAAAATAGAGAAAATGTGTTTGTGTGTATGAGTGTGATAAAGAGAGGGAGAGGGAGTCCCAGAAAGAGAAAAGTTCAGAACAGTGATGGAGACACAAATAAAAAGAAAGCAAAGACAGTAGACGTAAGCAGAAGAAAAAGAGTGTGCGAGAGACGTGTCTGAAAAGACACAAAAGCAAAATTGTGTAAGGGAACTGGGAAAGTTACAACAAAATGTAATCAAATACTCATTATTTATCGCTGTGTAATTATTACTGGGTTCAACAGCTGGCTTAGCCTTGGTGACCACATGTAGCCCTCCAGAAGTCCCATCCTCACAGTGAAGCTGCGGGGTTCACACACCGTGTTACTTTGAACAAAACCAGGTGAATCCTTAATCTAAGTTTACAACAACTCCTTTAAACGAAACAACAAAATGGTTGTTTGTCATTGCCTTCCAAAACAATGCATATGAGCATTTTCCTGATGTGGCGTCTCTACCGGCAGCGCCGACAAAAAAGATTAATATGACTGTTTTCTTATGTCGCGCCTCTGTGGTTAGGGTTTGATTAAAAAGTACTTGCTTATGATTAGAGAAAGTTTAATGAAACCAACATTGGCTGTTGGCTGGTAGGATGGGAACAGTGAAAAAGTCACGTCAAGTCAATTTTATTTATATGGCCCAATATCAAAAATCACAAATTTGCCTCAAGGGACAGTGAAAGAGTGTCCCTCACTTTGTTGACCCATCCGTACACCCCGACCTCCCCCCCTAAATGATTTTGCGGAGCTACAATGTTACGCTACTTCCGCCTATGCTGCTGAGACACAACTGTTATACTTTGTGTGGCCACAAGAGGTCCTTGTCAGGTAAAAGTAAACATACGTACATTTGAACAAATGCCTAAAGCCTAAATTATAAATTAAGACCGTAAGTGCCAACAAATCCCACCTCCTGACCAGTCAGTCCAAGACAACGTCTTCAATCAACCCCCGTCCATCCAACTCCTGGGGAGACAGCAAAGAAGCTGCCCCCAGTTGCTCGTAATATCAGAGTAACAGAGTGTCACTTACATTCGTAACTGTAATGCGATTACTGCCTTTTAATTGTAATCCTTTACACTACTCTTTGCTGAGAAGGATAATCACATTACTGTAATGCATTAGTCAGTAATGTGTTACTGACACTGATAAGAGCAAGTGCAAGAAAAAGACGAGAAGAAGAGAAAGTTAGATCAGAGAGAGAAATTAAAGACATGAGGGATGAGAGAGACAAAGAGAGAGAGACCTAGAAAAAGTTCAACTGCGAGGGAGCGAGAGACACAGAGAGAGAGACAGAGAGAGAGACAGAGAGGAGCAGAGCGCCAGAAAGGTAGAGAGACATTGAGGCGCAAAAGGGGAGAGAGAGAGACAGACAGAAAGAGAGAGAGAGAAAGACAGAAAAGAGAAAGAGAAGTAAACTCTCTCTGGGAGACACATGCCTCTGCACCCCTGGGTGTCAGAGCCATTAGATCTCTGCTGCTGCAGCTCACCCAGCACCCTAAACAAGGGAGAGCTGCTGCGATTTGGCCCAAATATGAGACTGAGGAACAGCTTCCCTCCAACTCACCACAACAAAGACCAAACATAGAGTGTGAGTATGTGTGTGTGAGTGGGTGGTCGCGTCATCTACCAGCCAGTATGAATTATACACAAACGCAGTGTTTTATCACTGCTGATAACACATGGATTATCAGTCTTTGCTTTATTCATATTTACACTGACAAGTTATACCTGAAGGTAGACATTATAACTGCTTTGGTAACAGCAGTCGAAATATCTGTTCTGTCATGGTAATTATGCAGATTACAGCTGAATATACTTTGGGTGTCAACTGAATCACTTGAGCAGAAAGAGAAACAGAGAGCTGTAGAGGGAAGACGAGAGATACAGTAGTAGATAACAGAGAATAGGTAGACACAGGCGTGTGTGTGTGTGTGTGTGTGTGTGTGTGTCTATATGGATGCCTACCTATGATCTGGATGATCTGTGCCAGCAGGACTCCATCGGCGACGTCCTGGCTCAGGTCCTTGATGAGGCGTGGACAGCCAGACTTGGCCAGGTAGTGATTGGCCCAGTCTGTGTAAATCTGCAAGGACAGAACAAACATCCTGTCAGTGTCAGAGAAACAGACACAGAGAGGAGGTGTGTGTATATGTGTGTGTCCGACACTGTGAGGTTTTACATGTTATACAGTTTTTTTGTTCCAATAAAGAAATATTGAGAAAACAAATAATTATATGATCTGAACATGAATGCTCTGTTTTAAGAGTCCATTTGGGCACTTTAATGCTCATTTTACTATAATGTAGCTAAACTGTTTCCATCCAACTGCCTTTGTGCGCATTAAATAGTGCCACGTTAAAAAGCTGTATGGAAATGGCAAAATTGGATGAAATGCAAATAATCGCAAAAACCTTTTTACAGTAACTTGAGTGGTTTTTGGTCATGGAAGCAGATCTGTAATCTAAATGATGACCTACAGTAGCAAAGAGCCAACTCACATGACTTAAAAGGACTTTCTGATGTCTATGTTTTCACTCACAATAACCAGCTGACATGAAACAATTCATGAAAAAAGTCATTTAAAAGCAAAATTTCTCCTTTTCTGAATGAACATCTCGTTGTTTAGCATTTGCTATCTGACAGAACATTACATGCATTAACTGACCGGGCACAGTTATAGTGGCTGCCGAAAAGCATTTCCGAAAAGCTACCTTACCCGTACAGTCATCTCTAACCTTTGATCGCCCAAAACAAGTGCTGACTTCTTCTCCATGCCGCCCATCCCAACAGCACAGCGCTTTGCCTCTCAGTCTTCTCTACAGTGAAGTGGTAAATGTCCTGTCAGGGAGCGCTGTCCAAACACTCGTCTCCCTGTAGCCTCCACTGTAATCTCCACTACTCAAACACAAATATTTCATCAAGCTTTTGCTCTCGGGATCGCTACAGAACTACACTGTTTATGGTCTTTCTCCATGGGATTTGGGAAATGATCCCAGCAAACACTTTGACATTAGATAGATGTTAACTTGACAGCCTGCACCGACGAATACAGAATCCAAAATGAAAGACAATGCAAAATCCTTCAGACACAAGTATTTGACCACAAAACAAACATGACACAAGTCAGAATAATCTTAAAACTGAATCTTTTTACGATTTCAAACGAAGTCTTACTTAAGACGTTTGCTGTAACAGGTGGATTCACTTTCCCAACTATGTTTCCAAACCCGGAAGAGCAGCATGTCGGATAATCTTTTGTATTGTCACCTAAACCTCTTAACAGCCGCTTTGTCTTTCATTAGAGCCCATAAGCCGACTGATAAGCGATGCTTTGTCCGCCAGGCGACAGACTGGTCTCGACAGCTGCTGCGGTTTCACCGGGCTCCGAAAGACGAAAGATGTGAATCACATTTGGCCTCCAAATGCTCGGCCCCACAAACGTAGACATGTATTCTTTTGCGTAAAAATGGTTCGATTCTTCACACATGAACTCGAGGATCGAAGAAGCTATGAAGGTTGAAGGGCTTTGCTCCATCCCAGAGGTGCTGGTTCAAGCACCCCAAGCAGTTTCATATACCATAAAAACTTCACCCATGTAGTTTTTTCCTCCAATCAACAGACTTTCTAAGATTTCCTTCCAGACCCTTCTCACCAAGAACCAGACGTCACCTGAGGAATTACAACATGAACTAGTAAAGAGATCCCACTATGCGGAGGGTGCGTTTGATACAAATTTACACAGACAGGCATGGAGGAACGTCTTTCTTCCTGCTAGGCTTGAATTGAGAGACCCAAAAAAAAAATCTGTACCAGCTCCTTATAAAGACACTAACTGCTGCACTTCTGCCTGAAACTTTTCTTGTTATCCCCGGATTTAAAAAAAAGAAAGAAAAAAAAGCAATACAGGCCCGAGTAGGCGAAAATCCCCTCAGAAATGGAAGATCTTCCATGAGGGTGTGGGGTCTACCACTTAAAAAGATAACGTCAACAAGTAGAATTAATTCAGATGTAAAGTTCATATTAAAGTGGTGAAGATGTATTTTTTCTTGTGGTGTCTATGTGCTATACTTCCTCTCAGTCGTAGAGCTCAAACATCTTTTTCTTCAGGTTTTCTGCAGCTGAAGTTTCTAGAACTAGAATAGGCTTCTCGGTATCTCGAATGGTAGACATTTCCCAAGGAATTCCCTCATAAAACGTAACCGTTTCTCATGATGAAATAATCCCGTTTTCCCCTCATTTACCTCACACACCGCTCTCAATTAAAAGCATTTCTCTCCCGCTGTTTTCTCTTTCTTGGAAGAGAGACGTTTGCTCCTTTAAAGACGCCGCCTCTCAGAAGTTTGTATCGGTTGTGGTTTCCCTCGGCGACTTTCTCCATGATGAGAAGTCGTAAAGCACAAACTCGAAAAAAAATGAGAGCCGTCATAGGGAAAGCACACATTCAAGTACACAGTAAACACACAGCCACTAAAACCTTGCTTGCAAAAAAGAGGCATATGCACACACACAGGGCTCACTTACACAGACACACAGAAAAACACACACCGCAAATGCAAACCACATCCCATCGGGGGGCAAGTAAACAAACAGGAGAGCAGGAGGATGGAGAAAGTGTGTGTGAAAGGGAGAAATTAAGAGTGTTTGTGCTGCTCAGGCTGACAACTATACGGTCACATCAGGCTGCAGAAAATTCCACCAAGGCTTGAACAAAAGCTGCTGGATGGCTAAGTTCATCAGAGGCCTGGGACGAAGAGGAGGAGGAGGAGGAGGGGGGTTTGATCTGTTACATTGTTTTAGCAGCCACCTCCCACAGCCATACATCTCTCTCTTTCTCTCCCCCTTTTACCCTTAAAAGGGAGCGGGGACAGAGGATTAAAGCTTCAGAAACAGAGGGAGATGGCAAAGGCTCGTCTCTCCTACCTGCAGTGGTCAAGTTTCCATCCGAATTTAGCTCAAATGTTCAAAATTTCAAAAAAAACTGGCAAAAGAAAATGCAAATTAATGCGCATTTCCACCCACTACTGCAAATATTAGTTGAGCGCATTGAGATGAACAGCTGATGGAGCTGATTCTCCAGCCGGCAGGTGCCATTAAACCTTTGCAGAAGAAGAGAGTGCAACGAAGTGACGTAATTAAAAGAGCGTCAGTTGAACCTTAAACAAACAAAAAAGGATGTGGCATTGAAGGTTGTTTCGTGTATTCATTTGAGGAACGCTCCACACAGATTTGATGTTTTCACCCCTTCTGTGATGAGGGACAAATAAATCACAGTAAGTCTGTTTCCATCGCACTTTTATCGACACACCAACTTTTCTGCCTCAGCCAACTCAGGTTTTTTTTAATGCGCAAATTGAAAATGCACATAAAAACAGGTGGATGGAAACACACTTAATGTTTCTGGGAAAACAGATACGCCTTTCAATCACTTCCTCAATACGGAGCAACTGAGAAGTGAGGAGAGGAGGTAGGGAGTAATCCAGACTCCTAGCGGAAGGCACGATACCCAGCGGATAAATTCAATTTGGGCGAATTTGTGGCGAAAGCAGCCAGCTGCCTCTGCATCTGCTGCAGCTCCTGCAGGGACATGATTCCAATAAACACAAATCTGCAGGGTCAAACGCTGCCTGTCCAACCTGGAGGTCAAACAGTATTTGCATTTGATTTGGAGAGTTTGTTTTAAGCTGCACGGGGTAGCAGATTAGCAGTGTTTAACACAGCAAGACAATTCAGCTTCACACGGGGCCGACAATCACAAGAAAGTAAACTACAGCGACTTTAAAATCCTGTTCTGTGCAAACACCCTTTTTCAGTCTGCAAACAATGGATCAAACAAGCTGCTGAAGGTATTTAATAATTAAATTGAACTCTGGCTTGGACTCCAACAAATCTCATCCTCTAAACATACCACTCTACCAATGACAATGATTTGTGCCTTTTTTTCCCTGCAGTTTAAACAGAAGCCGCATGATGAAATAAATGAGTCGAGTGAGCTGCAGTCTGGACTTCTGATAGATCAGGGTAGGATGCCCCATTTACTTTTTCACTAAAAACCGATTGAATGCTTACAGATCTGCTGATACGACAGTTTCACTAAAACCTACAAAAACAACAGTGTTGATAATATACAAACAAACAATAGTTATTTCCAACTTCTTGGCCTATTTTTATCACAGATTTTTAAAGCTGTTCATTCCCTGTTCACTTTTCCTGAAAAGCCACAGTTGCTGGAATGCATTCATTTTGAAGGAGCCCGACTTCGTGACAGCTCACAATAACGCTGAGTCAATTTCTCTGTTTGTTTTGGTCCAATCTGCCCAGTTTGGAACAGCGTGTGCTCCAAAATTCTGTTTTAAACTGAAATATGTCAACTTGTGGAAGCAACGTTCATCATGTTGGCAAACACTTTTTTTTAGCACTTCCACCGGGACATAATAAAGTTTCTAGCCAAAACCCTTCTTTGGTTACTTTATTGCTGCATAAACAGTCTGTACTGTTGATTCACATTTCTTTGTTTAACACAGAAATCAAACCGGACTAAAAAAAATGCCAGTAATTTACAGAAATCTGCCAAAATGTATGAAGCACGGTGGTACCACTGTAAAACCTTTACTGTGAAACAGCTGCAGGAAGTGTCAGCCCCCCAACATGTTGCTCAATAAAAGCTCAAGGTGTGGACATTTCCAGAACTCCTCTGTCAGCAGATCAGTTTGAAACATTGCAAGGAAAGAATCATCTTCAATAAAAGACGAGAGGAGACAAAAAGGAAAGAAAGACCCAGAACAGCTACAAGTCTTCCTGTTTCTCACCACAACTTTAACTTTAGATAAAATAAAAAGGTAAGAATATCTTTTAAACATGCTGATGCTTGAAGATCTAACTGCGATGTCCTTGGTTCGAATCTGACCTTGGACCTCTGTCACCTGTCAGCCCCTCCTCGCCCTCCGGTCCCCTCCTCTCTTCCCTCTGAGCCTTCTGACAAAGCACAAACATCAAAGCAACACTTTTGAAGAAGCCTGCCTCCTGTCTCTGCCTGAGCGCCGACTCACTGATCCACTCACTTCATGACTCCTCAGTGGCGCTCAGAGTTCAGTCTGTCAGCCTCCTGCACTCGTTAGCCTCTCCTCCCTGAATCCCAATCGCTTTGGGAAGCAGAGCCGGCGCTACGACAGAGGCAAAACATCAGCAATAACGCCACCTTCAGTGGTGCTGACTGAGACTGCTGACATCATAGAGACACACATGCTGGATGGATGAGACAACACACATGCACGCACGCACACACACACACACACATACGTGCACATACAATCTACAAATTCCCCAGCTACTCATACACAAGCAAACACACACATTGAATCCCCCTCCCCTTGCCCACCCTCCTTCCTCTTTCTTTCTTTCGGCAGCCTGTATCAATCAGCAGAAGTCCAGCCTCTGTGGTGATGTTATCCTTATTGATGGCACATGAAGTATCTGTCTTCTTTTCCCCTCTCTTCGCTTCCTCTCTACCTGCTCTGCAGATCTCTCCACTCAGCGCCGGGGATCCCAAACGGCGCTAACAAACAGCCAGCTCTTACCCCACAGCAGATAAACTGCCTTCAACAGTCCTGATCACAATGCAGTGACTACAGCTACGCAGGTATTATTGGCAGAGCCTGCAGTGGCGCTGCTCAGCCTCTGGGGGGAGCCGGGTAAAAGGAGAAAGATGAGATGCTGAAGTGAGAGGAGATGGGGCACAGACAAAGTGCAGGACTCACTGTAGTTCCCCTGTATTTATTCATGTACTTCCATTGAATGAATGTTAATATATGGGCTCTTTAATCAGGGCATCATTCCAATGCTGTCTAATGAATTAACTCAATTGCATTCAAGGGGTTTGAGCATATCACTTGGAGGACATTTGGCTGTGTAATGCTGTTTGAAACAGGCTAGCCAGGAGAGACGTCTCCTCTGTGGGTACGCTGCCTCGAAAACCTCAACTTGGCATCGATGCCGCTCCCGCATGGGTCCTAAATGTAATTAAACACAACATAAAGCTGCATTAACTAAACGAGCAATGAGCCAATGGAATCGATGGAGCCATGATGTGATGGAGCTCGCTCCATGATTCTCTGCCTCGTCTCTGTCACTGGGTCATGACAAACCAGGAGTGATGGACGGAAGGAAGCAGCCAGGATCGGAGTGGCGGCATCGCTGTCAAGTCAGTTTATGGAGCGTGGTAGAGAGAAGAAAAAAAAAAGACACCCACATAAAGTCAAACTCAACAGAAAATTTGTACTGGCTGCTCAATTGACAGGCGATCTCTGGGAGAACCAAAGAAGTGAGAAAACTGAGAATTGAGCCACTTTTTTTCTTCCGAATGTGTGAAAGAACAATTATTCCTGCGAGCTAAAAGAAGAGAGGACAGGTTGGTATCCATGTGTGTAATGCCTGGCTGCGAAACCTTTGCAAATTTCTTTTGTGATAAAGTTAAAGATTCCCTCCAGACATGTTTTAAGACGTATAAAAATACTGTGGCTAATAATGTGTGTCTAATGTGGTTCTTATACAAAAGTTTAATACCTTTGTTAAAAAATCTTAATATTACATTTACCCCTTATCCCGCATTGAAAAATCCAGTATCTGTGAATATGCAAATATTTTTCATTTCAAAAGTTGAACTGCTAGACATGAGATGTTTCATTGTACTTCACTGAAAAGTCCACTCTCAGTCTGACCTGGAGGTTTCCACATCCCACTTGTGTAAGTTGCCCAGTCGACCATGATTGGCCTCGAAGGAAGTTGTGATGTCACAAAATCCTGCTCAGATCTAACTCCCCCTTCAGCAGACGACAGTGAAAGCAGCCTTCTAGTGTAACCTCTGCAGCTCAAAGCCTTGTGGTGCCTTGTAAATTGGCAAAGGGAGCGAGTGAAGTAAGACTGTGGTAATAAGGTCATGTGTTCTGGCTTGATCAGGCTGCTGAGTTCAGAATAAGTTCAGCCTCTCTAAAAGTAAAGCTAGCGCAACCGGACAGCTGTGCATTCAATAGCAAATCATAGAGAAAGCAAAAGCGTGAATCCATTTTCCATTTCAGGGTCAGTAAAAGAGATGAATTGCCCAATCCTGGACAAATCCAACTGTGAGCATCTGCTGCTTTCAGTATGTCCACTGAAGAAGAGGTCCAAATGAAAGATAACCATGAGAATTCTGACAAAATCCTTCAGGGGACAGGCATGACTGTCAGTGTCCAACTACATTATCGAAGCACCTGGAAGCCATTTCCACTATATAAACCTTTTTGGTGTTTCCTGGGATAAGTCTGACGCATCTCTGCTCCCCCTGAAACCATCATTATCTTGTCCTGGGAGTGGAACAGAGAGGCCTCCTTCAAACCCACCTAATCCAGAGGTAATAGCAGCAGGCGGCTTTCCAACATGGCTTTACTCCAATCTCACAAACACCCAAGTGGGGAGTTTACGCCGGCAATATACAAATCTTACACTCGAAGTTTCCTTGCGGCCTGGCGCTAGTGAGGAGGGATCAAGAATAATAACTTTATTTACGTGACAGCGCTCTCCACAACAAGTTTTAAGAGGCAGAAATGGACTACAATCTGGAGGATGTGACTCGGATGAGCGGGCAGCACCTTTGTTGGCGCGCCAACTGTCAATCACAGCCAAGTCTGCGTGTGCGGTTAGAGGATTTGGAGGTGAGAGGAGATCCGTCCAGCTGTATTTACAAGAATGATAAAGCAGCTTTACGCACGGTGATAAAACACTAATCAAATGCAATGGCAGATTAAAATGGAAGGAAAAATGAATGTGAATGATCAATTCATGCACGCGAGACTAAAAAGGGGGCTTACGAAAACACGTCAGTTCACTCTAATTTTCTAAAGCTCCTTTGACTCCTCAGCCAAAGTCTTACTCAACATTTCCTGAGAGCCTATTAAGTGTGCATCACTGTTTGTTTGGCTTACTTTTTCCAAGATTAAGCATGCATGTTGCTTTCAGGGTCCTGCTGCATATTCAGCCAGCTGCAACTACCTCCAAGAGGTTGGACATACAGGTGCCTCGCCCATGGGCGCTTGAGCAGCTGTTGCGTGAGACAAAAGTGAATTTCACTTATTTTCCGAGCTATTCCGGAAGATTCCAACCAGCACCGTCTAATTTCCAGGCTGGCACTGACCAAATGACTTCACTACTGTACGATCAGCAGATAACAGGAGAGAAGCGCATGCTGCTAAAAACTGAAACATTCAGTCATCGTTCTCTCATGCCACGATCTGCCAAGCCACTTTGTCATTTCAGGGGAAATCCTGAGCAGAAAATGACATAATTGCACGGCTGGGAGAAGTTTGGACACACAATCCGTGTTGGATGCGCTCACACACGTCAGTCAGCGCCGATCTCTCGTAGCGCAGCGGGAACTGAAGGCCAAAGAGAGAAGGGAGGGAGAGAGAAAGAGAGAAAGGTCAGAAAAAGAAAAGAAAAGATCAGGAATAGAAATGACAGCTCCAAAACAGCTTGAAGACAGATGAGCACAACACAATTTCCAGACAGACAGCAGCAGGCAGACAGGAATAAAAGACAGACAGATGTGTTTGTTGACCAATTTGATAAACTGTCAGTGGCTACAAGCGCCAATTACGCACAATCATTCGCCAAAGCAGCACAATTTTAAGGTAGCACACAGGGGAACTATTAGATGTAGTAGCTTTCCATTCTTTTTTTGCCAGGAAAAATGCTAAAATATCTCACATCATTCTGTTTCATAAAGCTAGCCTGGCACATGAAGGACGCATCTAAATCACAGCTATCCACTCACTATAAAACACCAAGTACAATGTAACCCAACGACTGGGAATATCAGCACCCACAAATCAATTCCCTGCACAATGAAAATGATGGAAGCAGCCTTTGCTTGAGGAGAGATTCTCTGCACTGTATCAACGATGAGCTGAGACTAGTTAAATTCAGCGGTTGGTTCGTGTTGATATGATGGAAATCCATCAGATGCTGTGAGGAAGTAGGAGTCATTTTATACAACCTTCAAGCACACATCCTAAAACACAAACGCCCGTCCTCCCTCTGCCAGCAGCCTTGACCCCAAACCAGAAGACAAAGGATTAGATTTCCACTCTCTCTGGGTCCAACAGGTCATTTAGTTTGCACAGCTATAAAACACAGAGGTCAAGTGGACAGGATGAAATTCAAGTAGAAAAATACAAAAATAAGAGAGGAGAATATGAGAAATATTATCTTAATCTTGCCGTCATGCCACTATGAAAACTTTTCAAGGAAAGTGAGGGAACTTGGAGTAAAGGTTTGCGAGAATACACTGTCCTTGTGCTCTGTGTTCAGCTTATGCTAGTATAAAGATGTGTTCAGATAGAAAGCCAATTTTCACCTTGCGTTCTTTGCACAAAATTCAGACTCTGACTGAACTTCTGAGAACTCAGTAGAAACTCCATTTCTTTCTGCCGTTTGCATTCCCTCTTGTCTCTGTGCGTTTATGAAGTGAATCCACGAGGTTTAGAGATGAATGCAAATTCAAGTTGAAACATTTTCAACTTCCACAGATGCATCTGTGCAGTTTACGCCACTTCAAGCGAATTTCACGTCTACTGGCACCCACTCGCGTCTCCTTTTATGAAATTGTGTCACATCTAAAATTGGCTTCACGCTCTGTCTGAACACGACTTTAGGCTTCAGCAGTCTGAGTTAGCCAAATCAAGAGGGCATTTTTTTGTCCTGGCAGTCTTGTGAAGGTTTACTGCTGGTGCTTTGTCCCGGCAACAAACCTACATGCTACTACAATGAAGAACAGTTTTGTTCAACGGATTCATAAAATATCAATCATGTAGCGATATTTACAATGTGAAGTTCAAGTTCGAGCATGACTAAAT
>NTHP01000155.1:319020-364050 GCA_003416845.1 Oplegnathus fasciatus
TTCAAAATGCTTTTATTTTGGAGGAATGAAGGAATTTGGCCACATCACACTAATCTTCCTACGTTCTCTAAATAAAGGCACTATATTATATATTTTATCATATGTATAAACTTCAGTCATATATAGTACGTTTTTTGAATCATTTCATTTTATCACTGTTATTTAATGTCGTTCCCTCTGCAGTATGTTTTATTACTAAGATAAAAATACTTGAAATCCCATAAATAAACTAAACCAAAGCAGTGTGTTCAAGCCATCATCTCTGTGCTTAAAGTACAGACATGTAGACTGCAGCAGATGCTGAAGTAGTCACACACACACACGCACGCACACGTTGCATCCACACAGCAAGGTTTATGAGACTTTTGCACACACGGACGCAAGCAGTATCTCACCTTACCATGGTAACCACAGCATGTGAGGCAGCGTCTGGCTCGCTGGCTCTGTGGCCTGGGAGCCAGACGCTGCCACCAACGTGTTGGTGAAGGACACACACACACACACACACACATACATACATACATACATACACACTGGCAGCCACACACAACCTCGCAAACGTTTTGAGCTCTCCGCGCCTCTCACCTCCCTCTCGCGCTCACTGTGTGGGTCACAAAAATCTCTATCCAAAAACAAAGCTACAAAAATAAACAGTTATCATCCCAGATCCAGGTCGGCTTTGGCCAGTTGAGATAATGCACGTGGCTCCAGCAGCTTTTATAAATAGCTGTCAGATATTTGTGTGACATTCAGACTCTCAGAGGAGCCTGTGGAGAGCCCTGTGTTAATTAGCCGTTTAGCCTCTAGCTCACAAGATGAGCTCCTTCCGCAGGCTTAGATCACTGTACAACACAACTCACTGCATCACCTCACTGTAGTGGTAACAGCCCTAATTGAAGGCCTGCGTTGAGCGGCAGGCAAACTTTTCCTGCTCGGAGGCGGCGGGTGGCGGCCTTAACAAGCGTCCTGGGGCTTCCGGCTGACACCCGTCTATTCTGGGATGCTGCAGGCCTCTGTAATCATTCCTTCAGACCTCTGTAGGCTCCGCCCACCCCAAAACACACAAATAAATCAGGAGAGGCAAACAGGCTACCGTGTCATTAGCTATCCCTGCTGCAACGACAAGCTCTGCCAGAAATATACGGTTACAGTTGCACACAAACAGATCCTTATCATTTCCCCAGAGGGTTCGAGTTATTCTCCAAACTGCTTCCAACAAAAACCAGATCAGGAGGACATGATGTGTGTTGGTGTGACTCACCGATGGCCTGTACAGATTAGTCACACTTCCTCACAGCGTCTGACTGGCTCACTGTCCATTAAATCAAGATGAGTCAGCTGCTGGATTTGACTAGTTGTGGTTGCTTGACAGTACAGACTGGGCTCCGATTGGGCCTGGTTTGGACGCACTTTCACTCACAGCAACTGTTGCTTTTGTTACTATAGGCAGCGTCACTCTCTGGACAATGATGGTGGTGAAATGGATTTCATTTGCAGTAAAACAGCCTTTTTATGAAATCCAAATGACAAGGAAAACACAGAAATAAGAACACAAGGGGATTGTAATCAGGCCTGTGCAGATGGGAAGGGAAAAGGTTGTGGAGTTTTGTAGACAAATATGAATATTTACAGCCTTCAGCTTATGATAAACACAGTGTTCTAAGCCCACAAGGCTACCAGCGGCCCACCAACTGTTGTGGTCTTGATCAGGTATCAGCCCCATTGGACATATCTGGCCTTTGTTGTTTGTAAAAAGGCCTTTTATAAGCCCATTTATATGCAGTACACAACACATGTCTGTTTGGTTTCAATCGGGACTGCCATCTGCTTGTTGAGAAACAAATTAATGTAGATCGCTAGATTAATGGGATTTTGATTGGGTGCTGGCCAGACTGCCAGGAGCCCGAGCCGGTTTTTATTAACAAGTCTCTCAGAGGACGAGGACAGGACAGCGACACCACGCCCGGCCACTTAGCGAAGCGGTCGGACTGCTAAACTGCTGATTGTTGTGTACACTATTGACTCTTAGAATATGAGCAAAGTCTTTAGCTTCAATAATAACACACGATCGTGCTTGAATTGGAGAGGGCGTCATTTGTTTCAAGTGGTTGGTTGTGAGACTGAAATCAATCACTCTGTGTTTTTTTTGCTCTATCAATTACCAGCAAGAAAAGCTTCTGGTGTTACGTTATTTCAGTTCTCTGTGTTATATTTGAGAGAAGGTTTAAAGATGGTTTCATGAAATCACCTTGATTATTGTTAAAGAGTAATTCCACTTTAATACAACTTGTATGGTTTTGTTATTTTTCGTAGGTTTGGCCAGAGCTTCTATAGGTTATAATAACGTTGGCGATAATGATGTCTGACACACATGCATCATTTTGCATTAAAATGTGTTTTTCAGGGCACCCTGGTAGCTCACTGGGTAGAGCGCGTACCATTAAGGCTTAGTCCTTATCGCAGGGGCTTTGCTGCATATCCTCCCCTCTCTCCTTCCCCTTTCCTGTCTCTTTACAGCTGTCCCTATCAAATAAAGGCAAAAATGGCCAAAAGAAATTGTTTTTTCTTTGAAAAATAACTACAGCTCATATTTTAGTGTCACGTGTAAATGGCGTACTATAATGTCAGCGAAAACGATGGCTGAACCTACAAAAGTAAAATCCAAATGGCATTAAACTTAACTTCAGGTGTTTTGTTAATTTGTTTCTTTAGTTTCTCAAGAACAAAACAATAGCTGAGAATATGAGAGAGCAAAGACGGCTAACTGCCCCAGTCAGTGAGCCATGCATCTTAATCATCTGTCATTTTGATCACACAGACTTAAAAATCATCCTATTTTATTCTACAAATAAAGCTCTTGTCTTCCCAGAAATAAACTGGTCACAAGTCAGTTGAAAGGTGAGAGGTGAAAGATCCACTAAATCCCCTCCAGTTCTAAGGGAAGGCTGAGGCAGGCTATACTGTATAGCGATTTTTTAAGCCTTGAACCACAGACACCCAGACTGCACTCAACATCACTACTTGTTCATCCACTCTGAATAAAATATTCTCCACACATTGACCAGCAGAGGGCTCCACCACACTAACACTCAGCCTCTTCATCCGGCAGCAGAATCAACCGAATTTGCCTTTTGAGGAGCTGCTGGCTGCTGAAAAGCAGTCGGGGGTCGGTACGAATGAACTTAATGAGTCATTCAAGGATCATCTGTGAATCACTGTTTGAGAGTGAAAGCCAGAACGGCCGTCCACTTCAAATGCAGAGTGGCTTTGGCTCTTTGGTTAGTAATGAGGCATATTTCCCTGTGTTCTCTGCAGCCATAACCTATAAACCAGATTCCCCTTGTCCAGACCTCAAAGGAACAGATTTGTAAGTGCCGTCAGTCAGAACACGTGAAATGCCCCTTTAAACACTCACTTTTATGTATATACCTTATCAGCAGCAGGACACAAGTGATGCAGGTTTGATAAGGATTTTATTTTATTGAATAAAATGTTTGTAACTTATGTAATTATGAGTGGTAGTTCACCTTATCAGGATCTCAGATTGAGTTTTATTCACCTTTCTACTTACAACTTAATCAGTCCATGCAGTCAGGAAAAGCAAATGAGTATAGCAATATATTATATATAACTCCATCAATTTGACCCATCATTATCAGTTTGCTCATCACAAAGGGTATTATTCAGTCCTATGTGGCTCTGATGATGTCATCCAGTTTGAAAGATGTGGTCATTTACCATCCAGGGAGGGTCTAACAAAGAGACGAGATTGAGTTGCGTTATGGGAAATGCAGGATCCAGCTGTTTTGACCCATACCATTCTTTTTTAATCTGTCTCTCACAAGTATCCCAACTTAATGGAAGTGCAATACTAATCATCTGGAGTGCCCCTTCACCTTCATTTTCCTCACATTATTGTCCAACCAAATGAATTTCGAGGTGCACAGTCCTAGCGTAGGGCAGGAAGGGGTTAGGCAATTTTGTTCTACTACAGCAAAACATGTGGCATTCATTTCAAGCAACAATAGTTATGCATACTTAATGATGTTGGTAATCCATGGAAATTGAATTGTATTATGAGCTTGCTTAAAAAGTCATATGGCATATTGTAACCACCATTATTTTTGGGGAAAAAAGTTTTCTAAATCAACTCAAGTCCACAGTTATTCTGATTTTATGACTACACCTGGTACATTTAAGGTCTGGAACTGACACAATAGGGCCCCGAAAACACTAACTTACATCAACAAATATTATTTTTAACTTATTTTTCAACCATTTTATTTCTTCCACATGTTCTCCTCTACAGAGTTATGTAAATTAATGATTCTCCCCATACCGATGACCATATAAAATACTACTACCCTACTGTTCATTTCCCTGCATGAGAGACTCATCGGAGACTGTCTGCTCACTGTAGACTTCCATGACCTCTATGCCCTCCTCACACCCATCAGTCATTACTTAATTAATGTGCTAGCATACTGTATAGGTGAAGTCAGTGGAGGCAACAAGACGTGTGTGTTGCTGAGTATGAAAGAATCAGGGGGACATTGCGGTCATGACCTTCAAGGGTTGGGACTGAATGAACCTCATTGGCTGTCTAATGGTGCTATCAACAGGGTGAAAGAGGTTGACTGACTTCACTTTACTTTTGTAGTATGTGCACACAGCTCAGTTATAAGGCTGAAACCCACATGAGGCTTCAGCAGACACTAATTAATATATGTCTCTACAATTCCTTGTAGCTTCAGAGAGCTAAAAAAGAAAAGTTTAACTTTAGGATGAAGCCAGAATGCAACCACACACCGAAAGTATCCAGCAGAAAGTCAAACTTCTGCAGAACTATATTCACAAATAGAAAACAAACCGATACATAAGTTGCCAAGTAGATGGGCATGTTGCCAGACTCCCACACAAAGCCATTTCACAACCTAAACCATCATCAGCCAATAAATAAACCCTCTCGCACTCCACTGCATCATGGTTACCAGTCAGTGCCGGGTTGCCAGTTCTGTGCTGGCACCAGTAGAGGGACCTGCAGACCAGAAAAAAAAAGGTCTTGATCATTAATCGACTCATTCCAGTGATAGTGCCATTAATCCCCCATGGTGTTTACGATGGATCCACCAGCTCAGTCAAACCTGAGCCCTCTGTGTTTAAGAACAGAGTCGTCCTCATTCATAAATCTGATCTCACTGTGTTTGACAGCAGCAGAATTAGCTGCTAATTGCAGCCTTATAATAAGGCACTAACTGGGGTATAAGCAGGATAAATGCTGTATCCTTATCTTTCCTGTGTCCTAAGTGCCCTGTGCCCTGGCTGTACTTTCTTACTTTCTGTCATGGGAATCATTCAAGTTTCATCTCATCTAATCTCTCATTTTATTCGATTAACCTTTGTTTGAACAGTAGGGAAATTGAAATTAAAAGCTGTATTTTACAAAGGAAATTTGGTAAGAAAGCAGCAACATAAAGAAACATGTAAACTGCAGAAAAATAACAGTTATCAAGCAACTTCTAATGGTTGGAAACAAATCAACTATGCAACAGGCATTGTGACAACACTCCTTACAATAACTCATCATCACCTGGAATAAGAAAATAACCCCAAAACACAATGACTACCCATTCACCCCAGACTCAACTTCACCTCCAGACAGAGAGTTCCAGTAACAGTCCAGCTTATGCAACAAGCCATCAAAGAGTTACACCGACACAGTGTAAAAACATGGGTTAAATAACGATGCGGTTAGCTCGGCTGCTTGTACCCATCAGCCCCGACATTTACTGTAAACACAGTGTGGATGTGCTTAACATCTGGGGTCTGTGACTCGACCCTGAATCACAGGTGACGGCTGCTGAGTCACAGAGTCCAGAGAGTGTGGTTTCACTCAGCCTCGCTGCATGCGTCTTCTCCTTTCACTCGCTAACAGACTGTGAGTCGCTCATTCTTGCCTTGTGTGTCACTGTTGCCATTATCCTTCAGTTGTTTTTTTTCCCTCCTGTCATTTCTTTCCACACTTTCTGTTGATTGATTGCGCCTTCATATGTGTTGATTGTTTTTTTGTGTTTTGATGACAAAGAGAATTCCAATTGAGGTTATCAATCAAGGACTACTTCTATTTCTGTTAATATGACTACTGCTATTGCTTCTACTGCTACTAGAGCTGTAACTAAAACATTTGTACTAGTGATTCATCTACTTTTTAGATTAACCAGTTCATCTTTTGGTCTATAAAATGTCGGGAAATAGTGAAAAATGCAGATCATTGCTTCATTATAACAACTTTAGTTTTAGTTTTCTCTTTTGTTTTCACTCCATTTTTCCTCTGATTATCTGAATAGGTTGTAACATGCAGCTGTTACAACAGAGGTTAGAGTTCATTCAGTCTGCGCTCTGTCAGGATTTCCTTCTTTTGCTTTTCTAAAAGAAATGACCTGAGAAGCCGCCTCGGCCAAGTGGGAAATAGCCCTGTCTTGACTGATGCACGGAGACTGGACACAGCCAGGAACACACTTCTACCAACACTGTGGTTCCACTGATGGCTGGTGACATGAAGCAACAGGAGGGGTCCCCTTGTGCATGTGCCTCTCTGTCTCTGTCACTATCTCTCTCTCTGTCTCTCTCTCTCTCACACACACACATAGCTTTAAACTTCCACTCTTTCAGTCATCACACACAGCTACAAAAACAAAGTCCAGACAGAGGAAAGTGAGTGTGCGTGTATTTGTGTGTAAATGTGTGCGTTCAAGAGGAGAAAACGAGGCAAAAGGTAACCAAAGAACGGCTAGTGTAAGTGCCTAATCAGAGGGGGGAAAGTGTGTGTGCATGAATGTGTGTGTTTTTGTGCCATTTAAACACAGTCATAGCCATCAAAAATATCATGAAGATGCCTCTCTTTGTGATATCTTTCTTGCATTTAAGCTTCATTAGCCTTGGAGTCGAAGTTATATTGTATGTTACACAAGGTACAAACTACACTGTAGATACATGACCTAAGGTGCAGAAGAATATGGGCAAACAGAAAGTTAAAGTTGGGATTTTGAAAACGTCTGTAGGAGCAGGACTGGGGACAAACCTGCTGTCAGACAGACTGTGGTGTCATGCTGGGGAGAGAACCAAATGAAGGAAAACAAAAGGAAACAGAGGGAAGCATGTTTTTTACGAGTGAACCTGCAGGACTTCCAGCCAGGGCAAACAGAAAACACGAGCAGCTATTTTTGACCCGAGTCAAGTTGACAAATGGCCCTGGACTTTCCAATTCCCTGTGACTTTGTTCCTTTCGCTCCTGAGTTCTATTGTTTGGCATTGACATGGGGGAGAAAAAAACACACACAGCCTTTGCTTCAGGACACTCGGGCTCACCAGTCGCTGCAAGGTCGCGGCGAGCCTTGCCAATTTGCTCACATGCAACTTCAAGTGCATTCAAAAGGAGCTCAGTGTGCGAGGCCCGGCTTTGTACCCTGGAAGAAAAACGCCGTCTGAAGAGCGACTTGTCAAGATCAGTGAAGGGACAGAACCTTTTTTCCTCTCTTTCCCCTTCAGCCTTGTTGGGAGGGGAATGTGAGACGCTGTGTTGAAGGGGAGGCTGGGGGAACTTTTTTTCAGATCATATCATGCTTGGAAATCTCAGGGGCCTTCATCACAGCTCTTCTTAAACTGAGCATTAACAGCACTAACCCCTCCCCTGTGCTGCTGCCCTGTTTAAGCTAGGTGCCTATTAGCTTCCCTAATTACCACAGATCTTCCAAAAGAGAGGGAGGCGGTTGTCTGCAGATGGGACCCAGGGGTGAGGGACAGCGCGATCAGGTTACAAGCACCCAGCGGCTGACAACATTATTTATGACCCATTCCTAATGGATTTAGAGTGACAGGAGTTTCAGTCCACTGGCAGGGTCAAAGGCAGAGACAACAGAAAGCTAATGCCCATGAGGGTGACGGACAGCTTTGTAACTGACCCCTCTCGGCTTAAGGGTGGGTGGCGGTGGGCGTGGGGGAAAAGAAGCGAACAAGAAGGAAGAAGGGTCAGGGGAAGCGGTGCGGGGAAAACTTTTCTTCTCTCCGAGGAGTGAGAGTGATGGAGAGAGATGTGTCTGGGACGAGACAGCGAGCGTTTTTCCAGTCTATTTGCCCTACGTCTAGACCCACAGTCAACGGGACGTGCCCAATAAAAAGGCTGGATATTGCAGAGGAGAGACTGGGTTAGACAGAGTCCAAAAATACTGATGAAAGGCTGCACTGTGGAGTAGCTGAGGACACTGAACTGCAATGATAGCCATCGAGAAAATACCCCGGTCCTGAATCTATCTTCCAAAGACTGTCCTCTAGCACTGCAGCTGATTCTTTTACTAACGCTCAATGGGTTTATTGTAACATGGAATCCTTTGTGCCAAAACCATTTTGGTAAAAAATTTAAATTTCTGCAGCAAAACTGTGGCAACATGCATCTTTTTTACACTAAGCTAAGCTACAGTACAATAAACAATCTCCCTCTCTTCCATTAGCCACCATTAAATAGGGAAATTACAAGTCTTAAGCAGCGCAGAGAAAAAAACTCCATGGTTTCCTGAATCCTTTCCAAGGGATAAATACATAAATTAAACATCAAATTTGGGTGCTGAGGATCAAAGTATACTGTAAGAGTGTTTGATGTAGGCACGGCTTGAAATGTGCATATTTAAAAGGAAGTGCAGTCTGTGTATTCTGACGCTGATTAATGTACATCAAGTTTTGGCCCGGCGTTTGATAATCAGTGTCCAATGATCAAAAGGACAGTTAGACTGTAGCTTTCTGCGCCCTGACCACGGGCCTCCTGTTCCTCACTTCGACTCCTGGAGGACAGGGAGCTGAGCAAGGCACTAAAACTGCAAAGGGGGTATGGGTTCAATCCCCACTGGGGCAGGTAAGAAATGTATGCAGTCATTACACTATGAAGAAACGTTTGCGATTTTCATGTCACGTCAAAAGAGGGATTACATGCTTCCTTCAGGGTTGAGAAATTACTCCACCCTCTTGAGCTTAAAAAAACAGTTTCCATTGGTTAAAGTCAAAAAAAGCATTGTCATCAAGGCTCTGAAAGGCGAACAGTGTAATGAAGAGAGAAATTACAAGCACACACCTGCCAGGTCACCGCTCTTCTGACTCAGAGTCAGCACAGTTGTGCTCAACACTGATTGATTTGTTTTCCCTTATTTAGCTGAAAAAAAACCCCCAAGAGGTGCACGGCTCCGACCAGACACAGACTAAGCAATCTCGCTTCGCGCTCCCAGAGTGCACTGCAGCACACGCCAGCACACACTGTCTGGAGGGCCCAGGGGTTTGGCGTTGTTGTAGATCGATTGTTTGCCTTGCAGAGAGAGCAAATGATAAAAAATGACTGTGTGTGTGTGTTGGTGTGAATGTAAAAATGGCTGTGGAAGTGTGAAAGTAAAGTGTGTGCTGCATTTTCACCGCTTTATAGAAGTTCTTCACTAACTACAAACCTGTCTTACATCTAAAAACAATTTAAATGAGTGTAACATTCACGATGTGCAGTGGCATTTTGCACTGTGTGCAATAAAATCTATAATAGCCTCATCTGTGTATTCGCACACAGACGCACACACTTAATTCGTCCGGCAAAGCCACTGTAGAGAGGTTTTTCAACACCAATATGCAGCGTAAAGCCTTAACAAACATAAGACCTTGGGGGAGAAACAAAATCCATCCCAGAGAAGACGAGGCCTTGAAAAGCGTGGGGGATAAAGTCAACTTTTCCAGCAGAGTGTGTGTCTGTGCTGCAAGCAAAGCCATTAGAAAAGCATTCTGTCCAACAGGTTTCCACTCAAAAACAGCCCCTTTTCTGTTTATCAGACATTAGAGAAAGCCACGAAACTGTTCAGTTTTCACACAAGGGAGGGAGATGAAAGATGAAGAGTCAAAAGTGCAGCAAAGAAAATGTGTGAAAAGTCTTCGCTTGTTACAACACATTCAAGTTTGCGGCTCTTAAGCGGCCCGGTGTGAGGGAAATGAAACTGGCATCTTACAAAANAAAAAAAAAGGTGAATGGTGTGCACATCCAACTGCAATTGGGCAAAGCTGCAGGACAAAAAAAAACAGTAACAAAGGACAAGGAGAGGCTGTCTGAAGACTTTAGGTCTTTGTCAAACATGTTTACCTGACGAAGATCTTGCAGGTCTTAACTGGTCTGATCTTCTGGTAACTAATGTTAGAAAACTTGTTCCTCTGTTATGCGTATGGTGAAAAGTGTTACCATTTGCTATATACTATACTATAATATCAAAACTGAGCAACAAAGTGAATAACAGAGCAAAATGAACGTGGAAGAAGAATGGAGGGATGACAGGGGAACAGACGGAAGTAGAGATAACGAGAGGAAACAATGAATACTTTTATCAACACTCTCATCTCCTGGCCGGAGCAGAGGAGAGATGGCGATAGCGAGTGTTAAGTATCTAGTCAAGTGCTGCTACCCGCAGTGAATAACAAGCAGGTGATCCAGCCACATCTGCAGCCTGCTGGAGGAAGAATAATGCAGAAAGCAGCCAATGAGTGCATGTTCTGAAATAATAACCTGCCTCTTAAAGTAGCCTGTGGTTTAGCAGATAAAGGGTGCTATTCAGAGGTGCTTCAGGAGTAAAAAAATCATTATCTCAAGTTCATTATTCAATGAAGTGAGAAATATCCAGCTGGTGCAAGTGATATGATTTTGTCTACTTTGTAGCACTCACTGGTGTTTTAATCCTGCAGAAGCTTTCAAGTAAATGCAGTATTTCGAAGACAGGAGTATATTAGTTTATTAACTGAACCTGCCACGTTGCAACATAATCTCTCTCTGATAATGACCTGCCCTGCATGGCTGCTTTGATTTGAGAACTGACCTTTTCACTGCAGTCTCAACAGCAACGCCAATCATCACGTTCTGTTGTCCGATTAAAAAAAAACTCTTCCAGAAATACCTCACATCAGTGTCTACTTTCCTGGATTAGGGGCCTCTTTGATTGGCTCAGACCAAAATGACTTGCAGGATACCGGATTGGCCTTTCAATGCTTCTCATAGGCATATTTTCAGGTTGACTTGGAATTTGTTGAGCCAGCAATCACACCATCTGCACCTGGTGATTGGTCCATCTTCCAGCTGTCAGACTCACATTCATTGTGTGTCAGTTGGTTTGTAGTAATTTGACTGAGGGAAAATGTATCATGCAATCTAGCACAACTAAGTTATAGTATCAACAGGAATGATATGGGCCTAAAAGGCCTGGGTACACCTGAACGGTCCAAAAAGTGTTTAAAGCTGGCCGCACTCAACGGTGGGCGAAAAGCCTGCAGAGACACAATGAATGGTAAAAAAAGGGAGACAGTCTCTCCACAAAGCCAATCACAGTGTTGCACTCAGTTGTAACACACAAAAGAGATAGAAGTAGTTGTGTGATGACTGAAAAGGAGCTTGAAAGACTGTTTGATTGACAGGCGATCTGGAATATGCAGAGCAGACAACCATGACAACAAGCACCGAGCACCAAAGATGGGGAAAAGTGAAAAAGAAAGTTTTGAGGATGACCAACAGCATTAAATAGTCTGATTGTTGCACTTTGGGGAACTGAGCAGAATGATGTACAAAATGTTCCTAAAATATACTTTATATCCATGCTGTTGCAAAATGCTGCAAACCCCTTTGATCTTGTACCATTACAAGAGCTACTCCATCTCCCTCCCTCTCTGCTCTCAACACCCACTGCTGGCTGTTAATATTCTCCCTCTCTCCTCCCTTAACTCACCCGTCTCCTACTTATTCTTCTGTCTCCACCTCTCCCCCATTTCTCTCCCATTTTCACCTTCCTCCTCACATTTTCATGCACATTCATCTTTCGTTACCATTACATCTCCCTCTGTCTTCTCTTTATCCACTCCTCTTTCCTCCTCCTCCACTGATCACAAAGCCATGCGTGTACCCTGGTGGGATGTAGAGGGAGGGAGGGAGAGAAGTCTAGTCTTGCCTATGAGACGGAGGGAGATGATGAGAGAATCAGGTGCTTTGTCTGGATGACATAATGTGACTGAATAAGCAAAGGTTCACAGTCGGGTTCTGGCCTCAAAACTCTGCAATATACAATTCTCTGCCCCTATTTCTCTGTGTCACTCTCTTTTCTTTCTTATCATTCTCTGTTAGACCTCTACCCTTCACTTCATAATCACCCTCTCTTCTTCCTTTTGCCATCTTCTCTCGCTCTTCACCTCTTCCTTTGTGTCTCCATTCAGGCTAAAGTGAATGAAGAACAAATTCTGATAGGGGGGTTTGGTTTCGCTTGGCTCACTGAATAAGACCTCAACAAGAGGCAACAGGGGAGACCCCAGGGTGTGTTTCTGATTTACCTCCCCAATATAATGTGGCCGCCCCAGAGGCCAGGCAAGCAACGCTTCTGGGAACTGATAGCAATTCATTTAATTCACGGATGGATTCTCAATCGAGAACCCTGAGCTCCCCTGGCTGCAGCTGTAGAATTGACATATAAATATACAGTATAACTTATGCCATTTCTCGGAGGCTATAATCCAAAGTGCTTTTCAGTGTGGAAGGTGGGGATCCAGTGGGAATCAAACCCCCAACCTTGTAAATCAGCAAGCAGTTTGGATTTCTCAAAATGAAAACCACCTTTCCCATAAACCTCACTCAGTTTGTTTTAAAAAAGAGAAATATAAGAGCTGATGAGAACCCGTGATAACAGCAAAAATACATTCTGATCAGGTCAGCAAATGTGAGGTTGTAGGCTGGTTACAAAAGTGCTGTAAAGCTGTAAAGCACGATTCAGTGTAATATGCAGATTAGATGCTGGTGGAGGATGATAAACCATTTGTGGATAATTGTCTTTGCTGTCATTTTCTGCCAACTCGCTTCTCTAAAACTGACAATTTATTCATTTATGCTACAGATAAAGTAGCAGTTTAACCATAACAGACACCAGCTTGGTGGTTGTTCAGCTAAATTCATATTTTCTGACTACTTATCTTTCCATTTTAAGGCACATTTTACTGCTGTGTTTCATGCCGCGATTTAGCATTGAAGGAATAGTTTGACATTTTGGGGAATACATTCATTTCCTTTCTCGACGAGATTTAGATGAGAAAACTGATACCACTCTACTCTCATATCTATACTATGAAGCTACAGTGGGCGGTTAGCTTACTGTACTTAGTACAAAGACTGAAAACGAGGAAACAGCTAACCTGGCTCTGTCCTAAGGTAACAAAATCAACCTCCTAGCACCTCTAAAGCTCACTAATTAACACGCTGTACTGTATGTTTTTGGGGGGTTATGTGCCGACTTCAGACTCTTTCTTTTCATTTGGACCAAACTTTGCTGTAGGTTCTTTCCAGTAAGAAATAACTAATAGCTTGTAAAACCAGACTTTCAAAGTATTCTAGCAGTGTCACGGTCGACACACTGAGCTGCAGCGGACACCTTGTGGTTCCTCTGCAGCTGATCAGATCACAGGTCACACTCCTGCTTGTGGACCTGAGTGTCTCTCTGCCTGCTGGGACACCTCGCTGCCTTCGCTCACTGCAGCGTGAGCAGCAGCACAATGTGTCTGTGGCTTCGCAAACGCGGGTGGAAATGGGACTGTGTGTGTGTAAGCGTGTGTGTGCGAGACCATGTTCCTGCAGTGCCTGGCTTCGCAGCAGTTAATCCTAACGGCCATAGTGTGTGTGCCAGTCACTTGCAATTTAAAGTGAGTGGCTTTATGCATTGTAGCAGCAGGCATCGTAGCAGACCATATTATTATGTTGATACTAAACTTTTCATAGCAAAATGATCATGCAGTGATCACGTGAGCCACTAAATGTTGCATTTTTCTTGATTGATCCCAAATTAGAACTGAATTATTACCAAATTAAAACATTACAACACAACAAAAATCTGAACATTTGAATATGGCATTTTTAATGTTATTCACATATATGTGGATATGATAGACACATCTGTTTAAGTTTAATTTCCACTTCTTTGTCCACTCCAAATGAAATTACTTGATTTTTTTTTTAAGAACTGGCTGTTTCTTTTACGAGCTCTTTTTCGTCCTTGTCCTTCTGTTCCTTTCTGTGCCTTTTCCATGCCATCCATCATCCACTGAGGTCACCGCAACCTTTCGACTGAAATATTCTTGGCATCACAAGAAAAAAAAAAAATCATTCATCAGGGCAAAAATTTAACTGGCTTTGATGGGGACATGAACGAAGGAAAAATCTGCTTTTGCAAAACCGTGATGATTATTTTTTTTTTTTAAGAAAGTGGGCAACCCCCTAATTATCGCTAAAAACCAGAATGTTCCACATGGCTTTGAGGCCACGTGACGTCAAGACGTCTCTGTCTTCAAAATTAGACTAAATCATCAAAAAAACAGTGAGTCATTTTCACCAATAAAAACTGCAATCCCAGGGAAGGCTTTGTAGACGATACGCTCTTCTCGAATGGAGGATTTTGAATGTGTGGGCCCCTGAAACCTTAGACCCCGGGCCACTTGGTTTTTGTGGTGCGTGTCAGTAATTCATCCCCCCCAACAGGGAGAAAGTGATATTTTGCAGCCATGGGGGAATTGCCCCCTTCACCACAAACCTCATCTTACTACCCTAATATACAGAGGAGGGAGGGAAAGGGTGAGGGGGGGCATGAGGAGAAAGATGAAAAGAGAAATGAAGTGACTTATATCAAATGAAGCCACTTTTCTTCAAAGGCATCTCACAGATCAGTTTGTAAGGACAGAGAGGGAACACAGCCAGCTGGTGCACGTGCGCTCACACACACACACACACACACACACACACACACACTCTCTAAGGTTAAGCTCTAATTTTGAAATGTCTCCTTCCCCCTTTTTACTTTTCAGCAGGGTGAGTGGCTCTGATTGAAGCGGAATTGGAACCACGCTGCTCTATCTGGTGACTGTAGCCCCCGCTGGAAGCGGCATCTGGCAGGATTGGTTTTAACCTTGACTGCCCTTTGCCTTCCTGTCTTGGTACAGTGAGAAACAATACTTCTGGAACCACTGCTGCTATAATATTAAATATTGTTGATACTTCTACTGCTTCTGCTGTTGCCGCCATGTCTACTACTACTACCACTACTATTCCTACCCCACTTTTGTTGCTACATTCGGATTTAGTCTGTAGCATCCCAGTTAGCTGGTTTGTAGGATGGTAACAAACACGGATGGTTTGTTCATTATCCTACGCTCCTTTATGTATTTATGCATTTGTTGTGCAAGATGGGTTATGGGGAGGCAGTAGCTCAAAGGTTAAAAAAGGAAATGACACCATAAGTATAGGAAAGTTAATAAGAAAGGTAGAGTCAGAGTGCCTTTGAACAAGGTACTTTACATTCATATGTGCAAATGTGCACCAGTGGTAAACATCTTGTATCTGCAAATCATTCAGCGTTAAGTGGATGAGAAATCAAATGAAAATGTAGCTAAAAACCTGTTATTTAAAAACCTCATAGCCAAACCGGCTCATACTTCACATTTACAGTACGCTGTAATTCCTCACATATGGTTCCCAGCATCAGCGCCGGCTTACATTTGTGTCGACATCAGCCCGCAGTGCATCAGGTACATCACACCCATATGTGAAAACGCTTTAGCACGTCTCATCGTGCATTAATCCAGAGTGCTGGTAAACACGGCCGCTCACATTGTGCCACATTTCTCAGCGTGCCTCTGAATGCTGACACTGCCAGGAATGTGTGTCACCTCCAGTTCCTACAATACCTAACTAGAGGTGGAGGTAGTTCCCACAGCCAGAGTGGCCTCAGACTGGTCAGGTAAACACAGGCTGACCCTTGAGTAAACAAAGCCAGCTATCTGGTGAACACAAAGCTCGTCGGTACCGTCCTTATCTCAAGAACCTGTCCCTTTGAAAACACGTGAACGTGCCCTTCTAATATTTACAGAGGAGTAGAGATGCATGAGCGTACTCCTCAAATTGCGCCTGACTATTACTGATACTTTTAAATTGAAGCTGATTGAATCCAGAGTCTTCTAGAGAGTTTTTAGAGAGTTAAGGAATCATGTGAAACAGCAATTAGACCCTGAAAGAACACTAAAGTCTCACACATCAGATGTCAGTTTTGTATGGCTCAAGCTCACCATCCATCGCTATGACACAGTCAAGCTGTCAGCCAGAGTTTTGTCCAGAAGTGTTTCCGAAAGCTTCCTTGAGCTGTGCCAGCACGCAGTCCTCAGGGGTCGACCTTCGCCCCTGACCATTTGTCAAACAAACTAGTAGTAATGCATTTCTGGGACTGGAAAGGTACCTCACCTTACCCTGAGCCCCGGAGGAATGTGGCAGCCTGCATGTTGTGCAACAGTGAAGCACATCAAAAGCTGATATGGTCAATTACCTCTGTAAAGCCCTAAAGACTGAGAGAGAATGAGAGTGCAGGGCTTTGCAACAGGGGCTTGGTGGCGTTTTAGAGGCTAATGTGAGAAGTGACTTACAGACAGTCAGTGTCCCAGTGCTATTATTAGTCACATGACCAGAATTGTGCAACAAAGGCTGACTGATGACCATTGCATCAATCACAAATAATGAGGAATGAGGGAGAGAGATAAAAAAGAGAGGTGATTTCTCTATAAATTGCTCGACTTCTTCCAAGTCTATTGCTTTGCATTTATTTTTCTCGCCAACTGTGTTTCACCCTCGTTTGAAGGGCAATTTACTTCCAGTGGTAGAAAATGACTGTAATATATCTGCAGGGAGTTAAAGGGACTGTTGATCGATGCCAATGACTCGATGATTTACAAGCAAAGGAAGAGGCAGGAACAACAGTGCATCCTTTTAAATCCATACTGCTGCCGGTCAGATTCAACTCAATGTCCGCTCCAAAACTACAGCCAGTCACCGAGGGGTTCATACCTTTCCTCGCTCACTCCCAGCTTGATTCGTTCCAAGGCTGTTAAGGTAACAGGAGGAGGAAGAAAGGACAGGGAATTCTAAAGAAAATACAAATGAGGATTTGATTTATTTTGCCTTTGGGGAGATACACAGCAGGGTCCTGCTGGCTCTGTAGAGAGTATTGGTCTCAGTGAAACATGACAGTTCACTGGCTTGAGGCCTTCGTGTTGCTTTTTAAACCACCACGATCAGATTCACTTTGTTCTCTGAGAATAATGAATACAGGTGAATGTGTCTTGGTGGCATTGGAACGAGAACATTTACAAAAGTGTTGGAAGACTCAAGGTATCACTGTTTTCATATATCCTGGGTAAAATGAAGCCTTTTAACCCTTGCTACTGAAACACATCAATTCTGGCATCAAGCAGCACTCACACATCTTTGGGTTTTCTACCCTGTACTCACGTTTGATAATGTAGCCTGATGACAAGCATTCTGGCTGGACTCCTCACCGCCGGTAGCTCTTTTTGAGGGGTTTGTCATGAGGATCAAAACCACCAGCTGGCCTGTGTGCGCAGTGACAGGAGGACGTAGCCTCCTCTGGAAAAGCCTAGCCCGTGTCTGCGTATGACTGACGGGAGGCGGCGAACAAGCCTCCGTGACCGCTGGTAAACACAATTAGCATGCCATAAAAGATGAATGGCGTGTCTGTGTAATTGTCAAAAGGAATTATGTGCTGGGAACAAGCTGGAGAAATTTCATCTTTGCAGAGGCGACGCTGTCGAACAAATTATTGTTTAACAATATTCATCCCGTTTTCCTTTCCCTTCCTTGCATATTGAACAAAGCAGAGGCAAGGGTAAGCATGTTTGTTACACATCATTAACCACTGTATCATGTAACATTGCCACTAATGCTCTGAGACTAATCTCCTTTCCTCCTATGTCACTGATAAGCTCCCTCTATCTCTCATCTCTTATCTTGACTACTAAACAGAATCAAACATATGCCTCCGATCCCCTCTCATTAGGATATCAAAGTCTTAATAAAGGCCGTTTATCTCTTCCCAACCAGACCCAGCTAATTGAATCCAGAGCTAGATAGCGATCTAGTAAGTGTGTCAGTGGATTAGTAGGGCCTGTCACCACAGTAACCCAGGAGGAGGAGGAGGACGGCTGAAGTTGCTTCCTTGGGTTTGTTGCTTCCAAATGACTCTGCAGAGCTTCCTCGCTCAATATCCGCCCGATAACGTCCTTCCTGAGGCGAGCGACTCCGCGCCGCGATCCCTCATTTCTCTCAATCTGCGTCAAGCAGGAAATGAGACCAGAAGTAAAACATGACAGTTCACTGACTTGAGACCTCCTTGTTGACAGGCCATTGTCAGCTTGTATATCTGATGAAAACAAGACACTTTTAATTTAAAAAAAATAAACAACCCTTGGGTTTCTGGGGTTCTTTGTGAAGCTTTCATATCCTCTTTTATATTTTGTTTTGTTTCCTCCCCTTGATTTGCCAATCTCAACTCCCTCTCCCTTTGTTTGTATGTCTTACATTCCTGTTTTCCTTCCTTTTATTTGCTTCTCGGTTCTGGATCGGATGATGTGAAAGCAAAGCATCCGCCTCTCTGCAGCGGTTGCTGGCAGCCTCGGTTTGCCAAAGACCTTGAAATGTGGGGAGAGTAACTCTGACACAAAGTCATGTGGCGTGCCGAGATCAGGACCTTGAAAAATCGGGCTGTTGCGGTGAGACGCAACACGACCGCTCTCGAACGTTTCTGATCCCGCAGCGGGGCGGCACCCTTGTCTTGGGTGTTGGTCTTAACTGACCACAACACCAGTGTACGGCCAGAGAGACTGTCAACATAAACTGCCCCATGTCCTCATCCTTCTTTGGTGACAGTGTGTGATGGACTTTTGGTTTTTGAGTTTCTGTTGGTGGCTCTGCAACTATTCCAAAACTTGTAAACCCTGTATTTCAAAGATATCAGACAGATATCGGAAATGTAAACAACATACAGTAATTTCTTGTGCACCACAGGATTACATGGGAAAAGCTACCAGACACTGAGGATTTAGACGGCTTCCATGAACAAGGCACATATTGACTCATTGTTGTGTTGTGGCAAAGTGGTAGCACATAGCAAAGAAGATTGGGGGAAAGATTTATTTTGAAGTCATTTTTCTCACTTTCACTATTCATGGCTGCTTGATTCTGATTGTTCAGGCAAAGCCTTGAATCCCAAAAAAGACCCTGCAAATCATTAAGGCTCTGGTCTTTGCCAGTCCTCTCTCTTCCCAGCGTTTCCTTTCTCATGAACTCCGACAGTGTCAACTCCAGCTTCTCCCTGAGGCATCTCCCTCTTCTTCCTCCTCCTCCTCCTCCTCCTCCTCTTTTCTCTTGTGAGAAATGGGCTTTTGCATGCTCAGAGAACAGTTGCAACACAGGAACTCCTGCTGGCCTCAGCAATCCCTCCTGGATTTCATCTCAGTGCTAGTGAGAGCTTGACGGTGGAAGTGCATGTTGCGAATGTGCTTAACGGTCCCCAGAGGGGCGTGCAAGATAAGGAGGATAAGTTAAAGGCTGATTTGTAGGTTTTAGGCTACAAAGAGGTTTTAATGCAACACACTGAAAGCATATTTCATAGATACCCAATTAGTGCTTATTTCCTTTTTTTCAAACATGCTAAAGAGAGCTAAATTAGAAAAAAAAGCAAACTGTTGTATTGCATATTCAGCCCAAACAAGTGTGCAGCAAGTGCCTTCAGTGATTCATCTTTAAATACTATCTACCCCTCAGCTGCCGTGTAGAGCCGCCAGGTGCGAAACCTGTCTTAACTGGGATAAGTACACAACAACAAGCCTGGTTTGCTTGGCACTGAACTGGATACAAGCCTGTAAAATACATGAAAAGGCTACAGTGGGGAGGTGATTTGAAACGAGCCGGGCGGAGCTGGAGCACTTCCAAACAGGTGCTGCTGCGCCGCCGTCCCAACAGGAGGCTGTAGGCGAGGCAGACGGTGTGTGTGTGTGTGCGTGTGTGTGTGTCTGTGTGTGTGTGGCGGGGGCTGGAGGAAGGTTTTTATGGTTATTGTATTATCTTATCCTCTCGGGAACCGGTCCTGATCTGCTGCTTCCTGCTTAAGGGGGAAGAGAAGGGACAGAGTTGGAGAGATAAATGTAGCCTAGTCAAAACGATTGTGCGTCTGTGTGTATTTAGATGAGACAGAAATGGACAGAGAGACAGAGAGAGAGAGACAGACAGGAGTTATGTCTCATATTATTATACTATACTTGAAATTTTGGCAAAATAAAATGTGACTCCACACATGTTTCCATCAACTACATTAATGATCAAAAGAACACGATTACATAATTAATCAAGCCCTAATAACTCATACATTTTGGAGTTTCAGTGCTGCTTCCCACTCTAGATGGCATTTCTGTTTTCTCTTTACTTACTTACTTACTAAATTTGTGTGGTACATGTAACCCATGTGTACCCTGAGTTTTATCAGCTGCTATGGTGATAGAGAGGGCAATGACATGCAACAAGTATTCTTCAAATGGGGGTTTGCAGCAATGTACGCACCTGATACCGCTGCTGTTTTTTTAATCCTTATTCTGGGGTTATCTGGTGCAGTGTAGACATGTCTTGTTGAGGAGAGGATTACATGCTTTTTTTTTTTACAGGCATGAATATCTGTGCCAAACGCCATGGCAAACCATCCAATAGGTGTTGAGATTTTCACACAAATGTCAACCTAATGGTGGCGCTAGAGGAAAGGTCAGGGTATCACCAAAGTCATTATCATTCATCCTCTGAGAACCATGAATGTCTCCGCAAAATTTCATGACAATCCAAATAACACTTTGCTGACATATTTCAGCCTGGATCGAAGTGGTGGACCAGACTGTGCCACCCCCAGAGCCACGCTGCTCCCATGGCTTTTTCCAAATCAGCCAAATGTAATATCTTTTCACAATATTTAACTTTTTTTTCAAATTTCGCTCAAGCTTTTTTAAGCACAAATTGAAATCCAGCATAAAATAGGGGGACGGAAACATGCCTAGAGAGACAAAGAAAGAGCACGCAAAGTGCGCAAAAGGCCGGTTCTGTCTGTGTGTTGCAAGATGGGAATCTGGTCAAGAAAGACACACACTCAGAGAAACGCACACTTCAGACACTTCAAAGCTAGGAGGCAGGTCCTGCAGTGAGGTGGTTTGAGGCATCAGAAGTGGCCTGACAGGTACGGATGGGTCAGTTATTATCAGAGGGCTTCGCGTTGAGCGTGCAGGTGGGATTCTGAGGAACCCAAGCCGACCACTGGAGGAGACTTCAGAGGAGGAGGCTCAGAGGAGAATGTCAACATCGACAGCTTCCCAGGAACACACACACACACACACACACACACACACACACACACACACACACACACAAGCGATAACCACAAATGTTACACTTGCCTTTGAGGTTTTACAGGGTTCTTTTCCAGCCAGCACACTCACACACCAACAATAACTCCAAGTGCCGGGATTGTCTTTGAGGTGTATTTTATTTTGTCTGCTGGCCCACACATAAGCACACACACACACACACACATACGATAAATCCGAGTGACACGGTTGTCTTTGTGGAATATCTCATTTCACCTGTTGGCGCACACACAGCTTCAACTGCTATGTTTGCCTTTGTGGCATATCTTATTTCATCTCTCTCTCTCTCTCACACACACACACACCAACATGTCTTAGAGGTGTATGATTGTGTTTCATCTGCAAGCATACAGGCGCACCACACACACACACACACACACACACACACACACACACAAACTCCAGAGGCTACGGCTGTCTTTGAGATACACCTCCAGAGTCTTCTCAGAAAAAGACAAAAAGTCTTTTCCAAGAGTTCTGGGCTGAGAATGGCAGCCTGTAAACTCAGGTAGCATCACAGTGTCACTTCAAACAGAGACGTTAGACAGCTCTCTGTCTGTCAGAGCACGCAGTGTTCAGGCTGAAGCTCCAGAGGAAAGACACTCGGTGACACCACATCGGCACAGACACACACATGGATGACAACTAAATGATACAGTTGTTTCGCTTTTCTTTCAGGATTTAGGGCTTTATTTTTTTTTTCAGCTTCAAGACACACTCTGACTTCTGTTCTCTGTCTGAATTGTGCAAAAAGAGTGATATAAAAATCTGAACACCAGGAGAGACTTTCATTAGCGTCTGCATTTTGCGTATTTGAATGTGTCTCTTCCTCCTCTGATAACAGAGCGAGTTAGAAGGTTATCTTTCAGCCAGATCTGACTTGAAAAGATAGTGCAGACGAACATTGCTCGCTTCTAGTCGTGTCTGTGTGTTCTCTGTCAGAGCCCAGACAGGCACTGGCCGGCCAGACGAGGTCCTCCTGACAGGCGAGTAACTCCTGTCACTTCCTGCTGGGACGGGCCTTCGACCTCGCAACATCAAAGCGGGGCTGAGCTCCTGTATCGCTGGGTCGCTGGGGCAAAGCCACTGATGCGAATCCACCAGCTCCCAGACACACACAAACACACACACGATAAAGTCTAGATACAGACTGATACTGAAACACACACTCAACCAGCTATATTTTGCCAGCATATCTTTATTGTTCAGTGGTGTTGGTAGCAGATGAAGGCAGTGGGAGTCACGCTCCTTTTCACAAGATGACGGAGCAGCGCTAACAGCAGCAAAGACCCGAAAGGTTCTACTGTAAAGTTATGAGACGTCATAAAAGTACTTGGCTTGGTTTCACAGAAGAAGTCATTGTGCTTAACAATTTGCACTGCCTGCTTGCTGTGTGCTTATCTGGAATTAGATTTTTCTCTCCAACTGGACAAGGAATATTCTGACATTACTTACAAATTGTGTTACAAAGCACTGATTTGGCCCAGATGTATAAAATTTGTAAGTGCTGTTTGCATTTAAAAATCGCAAATTGAATGCATGAAGAGAGGTTTGCATTACAAGCAACTGAAAGTAAGGGCGAGAAATGCTTCTGTAATCACAGCAAAAAGCAGGACTGATCCAAAAAGGTAATAGAAAGAAAAAAAACAAAGTATGAAAAACACAGGAGAGAGAAGCAAAAAGTACGTTTTTCATTAGAGCAACCAGTGGAGGAAGATATAAGAGACAGGAGCGCAATTTCACAGAAAGAAAAACATGACAACACTACATTAAACAGGAGACTTCTCCAGCCACGCAGTAACTCAGAACAAAATAAGCTGCTATTATCATGATGAAATGCTGAGCTTGTGAATCCCATAAGCATGTGCAAATATCAACCACCGAGCAGCACAGATATTGAGATGGGGGAAAAACTAGCTTAATTATACATTTTCATTCCTGACTGAGACAGATTTAGGGAGTGTTTTGTTGCCACTGCAACGCTGACCAGAGAAGAACTCAGGTCTGAGCGACGGCATCTCACCATTCGTCCGTTTACACCTTTTGTCCAAAAAGGACAGAACAAAACTAGTTGCAACAGCTTACCCCAAAATGAACTGAGAGAAAAAAACAACAAGGAAAGATATAGAAGCCTTAATGAGTATTTACTTTCCCTTTAGTATAATGCCGGTTTATTACAACTTGGACCCTACTTTTGTAGTTTTGGCTCTCATGTCAGTCAAAGTGGTTGCTGAGATCCAGAAACATGGCAATGCTACAACAGAGTCTGATGGGGGCAAGAAACACAAGGGGCCAGATGTTGGAGCAGGTTGTAAACATGCTAACGGTTGAGCCAGATTATCTACACCACTGTATTTGAAGGTAAAACTGGAGCTGGCCACAAACTAAAATATTGTTTATAATCCCTCATTGCACAGGAAAACTGTGGTAGCACAACTACAGTAGGTACAGTGGGTCAAAGTTGAACCAGGGCGTCAGTCTGTAAACGATGGATGTTTATAATGGTCAGTTTGGGTGATAATTTTACTGTCCGTCTCTGTGTTCAGTTCCAAATAAGTTAGATTAACCTGGGGGTTTGTTCGTCAAGAAACACCAGTGGTCGCCCATCTCACATCTTTTTAGCAATGCTGCCGTGTTCTCAGATCTCAGCAGTTAACTTGGTGAGTACAATATTATTGATAGGAATGACAGTCAAAACTATAAAAATACGACCCAAATTGTAATAAACTAGAATTGCCCTGTAATGTGATGAGGTCATTTCATGTTAAAATAGTTGACCTCCCCCCACATGCTCTCCCCACTTCCAAGAGCAGTTAAAGTCAATGCGTACAATCCACAGTAAAATTTTCCCGTTGAAGCTGCTTAATTTGCATATAAAATCACACAGCCTTGTGTGTGAATTAATACCAACTTAATATTATGCATGGGTGAGTAATGTTTTATTGCACTATAACCAGCTATTAATTCTCCATCTGGTCTCATCAGCTCATGTTTGTAAGGCATTTTGTGATTTGTTTTATGTTTTACTGTGCTTTTTATTAAATCATATCGGCAAACTATTGTTCCTCATTGAGAACTGAACTGAACTGTGAAGTGGATCAGACCTGGTCAGAGAGCCAAGTTAAAAGTTGATTTCTCTCCATGCAAAATATCAGCTAACTGGCAATCACAGTCCTCTCACATTCCCACTATAAAAACTGACCACTGAAACAATTATGACCGCATCTAAATTAGCCCCACTGCACCCTCCCTAAAAACACAATCCATCAAGAAATGGGAGGGAGAGCTGCGGTCTGCATTTCCTCACTGCTTAATGAAATGCCTGGATACAGTCTGAAACAGCTCCAGCTTCTCAGAGAAAAACTACAAAAGGCTATCAAACAGAGGTCATTCGCTTTGCACAACCTCCCCACATCAGTGATGTTTCCTCACAGATGCCAAGATGTCTTCCCCAAATATTCCAATTAAAATTACACAAATCAATGCCCTTGTCTCTGTCCTGCTATACAACAAACCCTCCACATTCTTGAATGGTCTGCAAAGTCACAGAGCATCTGAATACGTGCCATGTGCTTTATGATATGAGCTCCAAAGTTAGTCATCACTGTTGCTGTTTATTATGCTGCTCTGAAACGGTTTCCAAGTAAGCGCTGTGTGAAATGTGCCTCTGGCTGTGATGACAAAGTCCTTTGAGGTGCCGGACTTTCTTAGCTAACCTGAAAACCTGGATAATAAGGATGGAACCAGCATCTGCAAACATCATCCTTGCTGAGGTGTCCTTGAAAAATGGTAGTAAATCCATATCAGGTTCATGGGGTACATATGAATTTATGACCGGAAGAGTGTTGAAAATACAAACTTAGCGGATGGTATGCAACCGTCTTAGCAACTTGAAATATGAAAAAGTATGAAAAAACAAGACTCAGAGCCAACAGCTGTGCTAGCAGTTCCTCGAGACTGTACTTAGGCACAGCGGCACTTTCAGCTGAATGCCAATTTTGGCATGCTAACATGCTCACAATGACAGCATGCTGTTGTTTAGCAGGTACCATGGCCTTCATTTCAGCATGCCTACAATTAGCACAGTAAAGCTGATGTTGATGGCAATGTCATTAATTTTGCAGGAATTTGGTCATAAGTTCTGGACAAATTTAAACTTCGTCCTGATTGTGATGCTAGATGAAAGGTCCTTGGTCCTGGTAACCATAAATGTCAGGATAAATGAACACTTTGACCTGCTGGTTGCTATAGAGGAAAAGTCAGGGGATCTCCAGAGTCGGTAGGATGAAATTTCATGGCAATCCAACGGAGAGATATTTCAGTATAGACCAAAGTGGTGGACCAATCGACCACTAAAGTCAATCCAAATGCTGCCACTGGTAGCTAGGAGCTGTAAAACTGAGACTACTGTTGTAATTAGTGGTATTGCTGCAACATAGCTTCTGTTCTGAGATGTTCAGGGTCCTTTTGTAAGCCATCCAGGACCATGGTACGAAGTATGACGGTTGTGTTTTAAGGCAACAGGTGACCTTGACCATTAACCTCACAGTGAAAGACTCAAGCAGTATAAGAGTGTGGGAATGGAGATCATTTTGGAATCAAGAAATAATAGATTCTAGCATCCACATCGTTTACTCTGAACTGCACACAACCTCCTCTTCCTATACTTTGATGGAGATGAGTTTTCTGTGTTGCATTTTTGAATCCCTACAGGACTTGTTTCCAGATCATTCCTTATGACACCTAAAAAGAAAGCATCCCCTCCCCTGTCAAAACTTCTTCTTGAGAACGGAGCAAAAGAGCAACATGTGTTTTAACGTAGAAAAGCAGGGATTCCAATATAATCTACATGTGGAGCTTGTGTGTTTACAGCATGTGTGGAGTATGAGGAAGAGAAGCCAATCCTTAGCAGACCACCCCTGCATCTGTCTCTCTCTCTCTCTCTCTATTTCTGATCGTCTCTCATGCTCTCTCACCCACTCTTTCAGCACTTCAGTGTTTCAGCTCTATGCTTACAGCTTCTATTCCATGTTTAGCTCACTGAATTGAGCATGGCCTTAAGGCTGCTAATAGTCCATGTATCTGCCCTCCCAAAAGCACAGTGTCTTGTCTATGTGAGCGTGTATTTCTTTGAACCACTTGGTCAGAATGTTGGAAATTCTGAGTTCTTAAAATGAATACTACAATGGAGCTGCCCTCAAAGTGATGACTCCAAGTAGGAAACTTTCTCCACCCCAACTTTCCTCAAATCTCACGTCAACACCTGTAAAGGCAAAACAGCCTTATTTATTACATGTTTATATTGCTAAAAGTAACTGTATTCCACACTGTGCGGCTCAGTCAAGCTAGCCAATGTTCCCAAATATTATTGGCATAATATATTAGCAGTGGCCGTTGGTTAAAGAAATTCTTACAGGCGTCTATGTTTCCCCGCTCGTATTTCTGAACTGGTCCAACAGAACATACAGAGGTTGCAATTACGATCTACTAGCTGATAATTTCCAGCTTCTGTCTCAAAATGGAAGGCAACGAGACACAAAACAGAGGTTTCTTTAACAACTGAGGCACACTCAGGATGAGGGAGCAGCGGCTGGCGGTCAGTGTTGTGGACAGACAGCGGGAGACATAACTTCCAGATAACTTGAGCAGTGTTTACAAGGCTCCACACAGGGGTCTGAGGCTCCCAGCAGCTGACCGGTGTAAACAATCCCTATCAGCTGACCCTGGCCGGTTAGTGCACAGAGCAGGCGACCACCCTTGAGTTTTTTTACGATCCTCTGAGCAGTCTAAGTTCCAGACGTTTGGAAAAGCCCAGTGTTTTGCGTTTGTGTGTCTCTGGCGTGAGAGATAAATTCAAAAAACATTGCTGAAACAGACAGGGCCATTGAATTTTTGTGATTTACGACCAAAAATATGTTGCACCATAAAAAGTGCCTCTTGGGCCTTGATGTGCTTGCAGCGGATCGTGAGGAAGATTGGACCTAAATCTGGACTTTTAAGAGTTTTTATTTATCCAGGGAAGGTTGACTTAGCATGCATGCATTTTCAGCAGTGCCTAACTTCATTCTCACAATGTTCCATACTTTCATGTCTGGAAGTCCTCATCTGTTGGCTGCTGAGCAGCTCCAGCAGAGGACGAAGAGGTCCACTGCCTTGCTCAAGGGCACTTATGCAGACTTCAAAGCCTTTTTATTCAAATTCTCCATCCCAGATTGAAACCACAGTGCTTCTGTGACCTCTGGACTGCCTTTTTCTCAAAGCTTCAGCGACTCAATGAAGAGACTAGCTGTGGAAAGTGTGTGCGTGTGTGATGATGGTTGTGTGGTGGAAACTGAAGGTGGAGTGGAGGACAAACAGAGAAAGAAAGAAATCTGCTCTTTCACAGTAAAATCAGTTAAAAGCTGAAGAGGAGGGTGTTGACCGGATGCCAATGAGCAAAGATGGAATAAACGCCAACTCCTAACTGCCTCAGGGTGAGCATGACTTATCGAAGCCTGCAAAGAGTATTGATACTGAAAAACGTGCGGACAGTCGGCTTTGGTGATGGAGACTTCATGCGATTTTTCCAGTGAGGACAGATGGAGGCTCGCCGCTAAAGAGAACTTACTGGGAAGCCTGTGCAGTCCTGACGCAAGAGGGGCATAATTCCACATGTCACAGAGCATCAATAAATATGTTAAAATATTTAAACAGATTTCCCCTAATTACACCCCTTCTGACCCCTGGATGCGATATTGCCTCTGGGCCGACCACTTCAGCCTCGTGTTGAAACAACCGCAGATGTAATTCCTCACGTTAGGCGTCCAAGTTCGCTCGGGACGGTATTATACGGTGTACCACTTGACATGGATGGCAGTGCTCACCGGCTCTGCTGCCACCTCCAAGGCAAACATACTTTTACCCAGTGCGGCTAATGCTCCAGCCCAAAACATTAGCTGAAGTGTCTTACGCTGAGGACAGACAGAGTGCAGCCACTAAGTAAGCTGGCTGCTGTTTTAGCTCGGTGTTTGGGCTTGGCAGATTTGAGGACAGTGGTGGAAAATGCACCCGTAATTCGCTCTTAATGTTCCCCCCACCTCTTGATACACCAACTGTCTGCTGACAAAGTGACTCATTTAGGCTAAAGTGTCCCTCTTTCCTCTTACCACCTCGTCTCTTCACAGCGGTGACAGGTACTGCTGACACTTAATAATGTTAAAAATGACTTGTATAATTATTACACATTAAGATTTATTTATTCTCATGTAATTATCTCTTATGGTGTTTCAAGTAAGGAGAAATGGAATGCAATGCTTTTAACACTAATCCAATGTATTTGTCAAACTGCACTGAAACACTACAAGGATAAAAAAAAAATCACTTTCATACAAACTAAGAACAGATTGTAATAATGTATCTTTCATTGTCCAAGATTCCTCAAAGTAAGACAAGAAGGACCAAAGCAGGCCATGGTTTGACTTCTGGAATACTGCAGTTGTAAACACCACGCTGCAACACACACGCATACACACAAACCCTATCAAACTGATCAGTTTTTCCTCCCGTCACTGATTTGAGTCATGTTCCCACTGCTCCATTTGGAACCGTTACCCCTTCACAAGATGAAAAGTTTCAGAGTGCGTGCAATGCGAGGCCTGCTGCTGCAGCCAAATATTGAAAATGTCAACTTCCTGGCAAGCACTGATCACCTTTAATCATCATATTGTAACGGCACTTTCCCCCTTCAGGCTTGAGCAGAATAATTGTAGTGTTGGTGAAGCCTTCATGGCTGTTTGCAGCTGCGATATTAATACAATGCATACAGTAATTCCTTCTGGGCAAACTGTCATGTGTTGCTCTCTCGATAAAGCTAACAAATTCCCTGTGTAAGTCATTGCCAGGGTTTGGGGTCTTGTTCTCACTGGGGCCACCCATGCTAACACAACAGTATGCTCCCACAGTGCTGCAAGGTGCTGCTTTGACATTTTCACTGGAACATCTGTGAAAATGTCAGATGTTAAATGGGATAATCGCCAAATCCTCTGGAATGTTTGCACCTAGCCTTTTGGAGGGTAATTGTGGTTCAAGTTAAAACTTTGTGGGGTTGTTTGCAGCAGTCACTGTATATATGTGGGCTAATATATAGCAAGCTGCTCATTATATCATGACCACTTTCACATTGGGGTTTTGACTTAACCAGTCGGAGCTTATTTTGCAATAATGACTGGCTTACTGGACATTAGTCTGCTGATACACAGCTACTGACTAAAGACACTGTTCATCTAATATGAAACTCTTAATGATGTTTTTACATTATAAAGTAACTTACAATCTCTAGCCAAAAAATAACTCAGCAGGACTGCAACATCTAGAGCTAACACCCATAGGCTGCAGTGTAAAATAAATGTAACCATTGCAGCATAAATATATACATGCATACACAGTATATACACACTTTCAGCAACCTGTTGAGTTTACAGAAGAAGCTAAGCGCTATGATTAAGCATTTGGCTGTTCTGGCTATCCAAAGTTTGATTGCATAACCTGCAGTTATTATAAAAACACACACATTAGAACCATTGGGCCATAAAATCTGTGAGCAAGATGGTGTTGAGCATACTACGCTGTAAAAATGTCTACATGCTGCTATGCCAAAGGCAGAGGAACCCTCCCAAAATGGGGGTGATGTGGGTTGGAATAAAGAGTAAACAACTCTACTATTAAAGTGTTACAGCCGGGGCTTTCAGCGCCAAGTGCTACTCTGGAGTTGAGACCTGGGAAAACAAGGCTCACACATACCCACACATAAAGGCAAACACTCATTCCTCACCCTTTTAGACACACTCACAATCTGATCACAGTGTATGCACATGCACACATACTAATGCACACAAAAAAAGGGCTGATACATGCTTTAATTTCACACACATGCAAACACGCAAACATGTATGTATGCATGCTAATTGGTAGCATGGAGTGTATAAAAGGTAAAAAGTGCAGTCCAAGTTCCTTCGAAGACATTTTACGAGGCAGAAAACCTGCAGCAAAGTTGAGTCGGTTTTTCTCCTGTGAACGTGAGCGTGAATGGTTGTCCCTCTCCGACTCAGCCCTGTGATTGACTGGCGAACTGTCCAGGGTGTACCCCGCCTCTTGTGCGTCTTGTGCCAATCATCTTGCATCTGGTATAACATTACATTCCCATCCTTTCGTGTTCATCTTTATACTTGAGCTATTAACAATGTGTTGCAGGTATTCCTCAGTGCCAAGTGCAGTGGTGACACATTTCTGGTTGGAGGGAAAGCTGAATAGTCATTTAACAGAGTAAAGTTTTGTTCTGGGACACCACTAAGTCAATCCAAAGTGGAAGGGAAGAAATGGGATGCAGCTTTACCATCACACACCTTAGGTTTTCCATTCCTCCTCACCAGCTCTGTTTGGGTCGGGTCAGAGCAACTGACATCCTGTTAAATTTAGCCCTGGAACCTATGTCAAGCCTGTCTTGCAGTTTGTCAGTACCAATTAACCAAGTCAGTTAGCTGAACACCCACTGTACTCAGTGTATTCCAGCAACCTTCATTCTGAGAGGGAGAGAGGAAGTGATTGCTGGGTGGGAGTGTAGCTGCTGCTGGACTGACCAAGATATCAGTCATCGAGTGGAGGTTTGTTGGATGTGTGAGAGGACATTACCTTTCAGCCCAAAGGCCTATCTCGCTCTCACTCTCTTGTGTGTGCCAGGGAAACGCTGTATGGGATTGACCAGCAGAAAGCCAGAGGGCCCCCTGAGCTGGAACAGAGAGACCAGCCCTTCCTTCTCCTGCTCATTCAACACATCTGGGAGCAGCATAGTGATCACGAGGAGAACTCAAACATCCTGGTGAACAGCACAGTCAGCACAAAGAACGGACCCTGCGGCCTTAGATCTGCTGGTACACAGCGTTAAGGTTTTCCTCCTGGTGCTTTATACAAATTGCCCCAACAGATACATGGGACTATCGCAAAGTATCAAGCTCCGTCGAATAGTCACACTGTTTTACCCAGAGTACTTCAGAGACTGATGCTGCCCTCTGCAGTAAGCATCAAGTTTGTGTAAAGCCAGCACAATAACAGTAAATGAAAAATATTAGAATTTATAGCCACTGAACAGCTCTTCTACTCTAAAGACAAATGATTGGGAGCAGGCTACTATCTTTCAGTACCTGCCAGTATGCGAGGCGAACTGTCTGAGAAAACATTTCATCTTTCCCACACTTCTAATACTGTCTGTCCAATGGCTTCTCCCTCTCTCCTTCTCCTCCTTTCTGTGGTCTGGGCTATTGTGTAACACATACTGTATATACTGCTGCCTGCACCAGAGGATCCTTACCCCCTAAACGCTGTAACTCAAGCCTCCTCCCCAAGACTAATGGCCCCTGTCAAGCTCACGGAAATTAATATCAGCCAGCGCCGATCTGACGACAGCAAGGGAAGAGGGGCGATGTTTGCTGGTCTCCATACTTCCATAAACCTTCTCACACTCATTGAGATGCTTCTGTGTGATTCTCTGCTTGGATAGATGGATGGAGTGATTGGCAGGGAGTGGGTGTGATCAAATGTCGGGCAAAAAGCAATATGCTCCAAGTCAGTGGTTCCCAAGGATCCTTGCAAATTGCAAATTTCCCAAGAAGGGTCACAAAATAATTTTTATATCTCTTTTGGCAGATCATGTGGAGGTGATTTTAAATCCTCTCCACTTACACTGAAGATGTGGAACTCATCGACAAAACTTTCATCAGCTTGGGTTTTGTGGTCCAAAATGTATCTCTGTTGGGTATCCTTGACATGAAGCACCTGGCCCACAATGCACCCACCTCCCAGTCCCATAAGATCAGCCTGGCATATGCTTTTAGACCTCCACCCTCAATCCACTTTCTCTCCTTCTTCCTCTGCTCTCACGCCCTTTCACAACTTAATTCAAATGGCTTGACTCCAACTGTAACCTACAGAGTAATATTTAGCTCCTTAAATCATGGCTCAAGGCACTGTCCCTGACACAACTACCACTGTTTCTCATCTCCCTTCAGGCTCACACTTTTCCTTCCCACCCTCCCAATTTCCTTCCCCCACATCCTCAACCCCCACCCTCTAGGTATCTTACCTTCAGCTGTTCTCTCCACAAGGCCAAGAAGAGGGAGCCAGATGCAGAGAGTGATTAAGGTTTTAAACCTGAATGACGTGCCTGCATCTGCTTCCAATCCAGAGGCAAGTTAACTCCTACCATCCACATCTTCTTTGAATAAATACTGAATAATAAAAGAAACAGTGCTGCCACTCACTCTTCCTTCTCTGAGTGGCCATCCCTTTGCCTGAATGTTTTCAACCCTTGTACTTCCCGGTTCCTCAAGGGTGGAGGAGTCACATGGCAGCTCATCGGGCATGGGCAACTCATCTTTTCGTGAAGTACCTTGCATCAGCCTCTCCACATGAATCATATCCTCCTGACTCACTCCAATTGCAGTCAAATAATCATTTCTATCTCCTGTGGATTTCTTTTCCAAGCGCTTCCCCCTTAAATTATCATTGTTTTCCAAATATCATTCTTTTCATGCAGCCAATCAACAGGTTCTGAGCACTGCCATAATTAATATTGTTTGTTAAAATCATTTGTTTTCCAATGCATAAGAGCATCACTTAAAATGAAGCTTGGGGCACCCTGGTAGCCTTGACCAGTTGATAGAGTTGACAAATGTCTATAGGGCAAAGAAGTCATAACCACCATTGGTCTTCATTTTGCTTTCGATGGTAAGGCATCAGGCTAAACTTTGTGTATCCCTTGAAGACATCTGTATTGGAAAGTAGCGTAGGGCAATACAAAAGCCTCTTGTCTTAAATCTGACATTGGTCAGACAAGCTATTGGCAAGTGGCCCATCAGCAACCCTGGTAGCTGCTACAAGGTACTTCTTGTCCTCTCATTACAACTCCAGTAATGAGTCTCTTCAGTCCATGATGGCCGACAGCCCTTCCTCATCAATAAGGGATTATGAGGGAAAATGTTTGCTCATTTGCCCAAGCTTTCTGGACCACCACAAATCTCCCTTACGGGCTAATGTATGACCTGAACCCTCAACCTATACACCCATCACTGAGGCAATGACCTTTTAATGTTGACAGAGACAAAGATTCTCTGTGTGTGCAACTCACCTCTCCTTCACCACGTGAGGAGGGCCATTACGCCATTAAGAAGATTATGCTGAAAAATAAAAAGTCTTAAGAGTGAGTGCTATTCATCAACAGCAATAGAGAAGAAATTGTTCCTTGTTTGGCAGGGGGAAAAAGATCACAGATTAACTGGCTTCCATCTGCTGTAAGCTTTGGCAATGCCACCATCCTTGTTGCAGTTTCAATTCAACAAACCCATTGCTTGTTTAAGTGACAACAATCAAGGCCGCTTAGCTTGGGAGAGGAAACGAGCAGAGCTCCGAAAAAGCCTCAGAGGATGCATCGACAAAAAACCCAGGGTTGTTAAAAGCGAGTATGAGCTTTCACGTGGGAGCAACAACAACAGCAGCCAGTAAATAAAACCAAACTCCAATGTGTGTCAGGAGACTTATCCTGTGAGAAAAGTTGCTCTGGCCCAAACAGCAGAGCTTTGTTGGCCATGTGGGGAGGAGGAGGAGAGAGGGAAAAGAGAAAGCAAAAGGGGAGGGTGGAATTAGACTTCAGCTTCCCATCTCTGGAGACGCTGTCAAGGGCCGGTAGTTTATGTTTAACACTCATTAATGGCTGAGTTAACACACTTTATGGGCAAACTTAATACAGTGGAATGGCGGAGGCAATAAGGTTGTGATGTTGAGGCGGAAATTACTTTTTTTAATGGAGAGGTGCCTTACACTTTGGTGCAAAAGAGGCCCACCTCCATGCCAGGGGAAGAGCAATATGAAGACAGTAGAAGGACAATAGAACAGCTCTGACAATGGAATATAGTAGGCCACTGTGGGACAGATGTGGATCACTAAGACCTGGCCTTCCAAAACATGGAGTCAAGAGTCACATATGCTCAAATAATATAATGGGCTGCACTGAAAAATCATCACTCATTCATTTTCTCTATCTGCTTGTTCCTTTTCCAGGTTGCGGTGGGTCTGTGTGTAACCAAGCATTCAGCAGATTGCCATTAAGTATGATGTATAATCATATCTTTGGGTGATTAAGTCTCTCCAATACGCTTAACTTACATGTCTATAAACTGTGGGAGGCAACACACATGAACACGGTGTGAACACGTAAACCACATACAGAAAGAACTAGAGCCAGGAATCGAGTCCAAACTCTTCTTGCTGTGAGACAGCAACATTAAAAACTGAACCACCAAGCCTCCTAATACTGAAAAACTGCTTTATAATTTATATTACTGTAAAAGACCTCATTTCATTTCATTTCACTTTTATTGACATAGACGCACAGACATAGACACGCACCCACAAGGCTCCAGTTGCAGCTTTGCAACATGCAGTTTCACACTCAATTTACTGTTACCAAAAGGCCATGGACACATCAAATGCTGCCACAATGCTCTATAGACAGGCCAGAGGCTGGAGGGGTCATGCACCACTGAGTCAGCCTATGACCTCATGACTACATTAGGATCACTGAGTCTGCCTCGACCTGCATGATCTTTCCGCAACTGTAAACCACAGAGAGCTGTCTCTCAGTGTATCCAGCATTGCACCAACGCTGCCAGGATAACACTAGAAAGGCCAATTGACAGCTGTCTTGCATTTCAGAATTTTCCCTCTCCATGCACCTCGGAAGTAGGTGAAGTTCCTGACTTTGCATTTCAGAATTAAAATCTCTCAGGTTTCAAAACATTCCACCACAACCATATTTTAAATTCAGACAAGGAAATAGCTCTTATAACTAATGGAAGAGCTAAAAACTTTCATTCACATGACAATATGTGCCACGGGATGTCTTCTTTTTTGCTTCTGACTTAATTTGCCAGCTGTAGCGGATGACCTGATGACCTTGATGATCACCTGATAACAACGTAAATCTAAACTGGGGCCACTTATATTAAACAAGCATGGACACATGGTACCGTAAGGCAATTACAATACAATTTACACCAAATGCACACAGGAAAATCCCTCACAGGGTGCTGCTCCTCAGAGTAAACATACAGAAATATATGAGGAAGAGTAATGATTTCCATTTGGCATTTTATTGGCCCTTACATAAGCCTTGCACAGACAAAATGCAGAAAATAAGAAAAACCGACATGTCTGGATTGGAAAAAAAAAAAGTGGAAAAATAATGAGAACATAGATGCTGGTTGTGGGTAATGATGAGTCTAAATGTGAGGGCTAACCGCTCCAAAAAAACATGTGTGCTTGCTCTGTTAAGCGCCCTGTAAAAGCTTGTGCCAAGGGAGGGTACAGCAACTAACCGCCACCCAGTATCCCACCAGAACGAGCTTTTCATCCAGCCATCTGCATCGGAGGGTTTGTGTTTTCTATTTATTTATCAAAAACATCCAACAGTCAAACCTTAAATGTAACTCATGGATGGATGATTGACGCTGTTTTTCAGCAGCACTCTGTTTCATTTGAACTGTTACAAACATTCACACCTGGGAACTACCAACTGCAACCGCAGTTTTTTACTGAGGAGCTTTACGGGAGCAACTGGAGTTGAAGTTGGCAGTGTGAGATGCAAACCTGAGCCATCTCTCAGGGCCTGGGTTTCGAACTAGCAAGCATTCGAACATGTCCAAGCTGATGCCATCCCCATAAAAACACAAGCATCCATCCCCCATTTATCTCCAGATATCAATATCCTTTCGGTGTTCATCATCAGAAATAATGATTGTTACTTTAAAGGCAGCCTACCTTAAAGGCTTTGAAAACATATTTTCACAATGAGTTTCTTGCTATGAATGATGGGGTCCTACATGAACACACAATTTTCTACCAAGGATGGGACAGTTTTAGTTATTTCACATGGCAGATCTCTGTATTTATGTTTTCCTCTGAGCTCTCACTGGTTTTAAATTGGCGGGGCTCTGTTGGAAAAGGGTGACATCGCATACGTCTGTGCACCAATCAGGATTTAGCAATATTTGAATGCAAATGTAATGACAGTAGCGCGGCTGTTGCCAGGCCGCTGTGAATTATATCTGGTCAAACCACATGTGCATAGTCCTAATGAAGGAGATTTTTGAGTGTCAAACTCTTCATAAGTAATACAGAAGTGTGTTTATTTTCCTGAACTTCGGCTGTTGCTTATTTGGTTGTGAATATTTCATGTAATAGAGAAGATTTGAAACTCAGGGTTTCAAGGACTTTAAGGGACTTGATTGTGATATACTGTATTATACAGTCACAGTGAGGTAAATCACTATACTATGAAAGTAAAATGAAACTTTTACAATCAATTTGTTTTTCCAGTATTTCATTACTCAAACATAAACTCAGAAATGTATCCCTTTATTTGGAATTTAGAAAGTATTGACAATTCATAAAATTAATATTTTTAATAACTGGGGGAGGAAATTGGATAAAAAATTATGTTTGTGTTTTTCCATTTTTACTTTGAAGGACTATGGTTCATAATGAGCAGCTCATTTGTGTTTTGACTCTCTTTTTCTCTTCACTTTCTATGACCAGAAGCATATTCTGTGTTGTGCTTGCTTCATGAGGACCTTGTTTACTCTAAATTGTGGTGAGCAGAGTTTTCTTACAGCAGGAAACAGCAATTTGAAAGCATGGGTACATCAAATCTGGGTGAAAATCGGTTCTGCTCCTTTTAGAAAAACTGAAAATCCTTTCGCCCACATACGCGCTACAAGCCTGTACATTTAACTATATATATCTGTATAGTCACAGTTACTCCCCGGAGCACCCCTCTTCCTCCCAGGTGCCCCTGAAGTGCCAAGAAACACAGTAATCATGCTGATAGTTAGTGATCTACCGCCGCCGCTGCTGTGTAAGCCGTGAGTCAACACCACAGAGACCGCTCGCTTGACTCATAACATCAGCAATCATTCTCCCTGCATGCCTACAAACAACACACATCCACAGAGTGATGGCCCTTGTTAGTATGTGTTATGGGATATCTTAGGATGTTTGCTCCCTGGTCTATGCTTGGTTGGACACTTTTGACACCGGTTGTTGTGGCTTTCCCAGATGTTTCCTTGCAGCTGCCTGGGTCATGGTTAAACACGCTGCAGAGATAAAGATAAAAAAGTGATTGACGAACTAGAGGAGAGAATAGAAGAGAAGAGAAGAGTGACCTATTCGTTCAGCAGAGGAAAGGTTATCTGTGACAGCTGGAGAGACAGAACTGGGCCAGGTGTGTGTTAACTCTCCCTGCTGCTTTTCTCATTATAAATATCACAGAGAAAAATATGGAGAAAGAAAAGAGAGAGAAAGAAAGGTGGAGGAAAAGATGATGGGGGAAAGAATGAAAAAAAAAAGAATATGACAAAGAGAAGGGGGAGGGGTAGAGGTCAAAGGAAAATACCAGTAAGCGAGTTGGAGGGAGTGGAATACGAGAAAGGCTCCAGTCAGGAGAGACAGAAAAAGGAGGCCAGGGAAGGACTCAGAGAGGAATGCTGGGAATGGGAAAGAGCAGAAAGACAGTGACAGGAGACGGAGTGGAAAAAAGAAGTGCTGGGAAGATGTGAAAAGAAGGGATTGAGGGAGAATAAAGGAAGGAGAGAAGAGGAGGCTAAGAAAACACAGCAGACACAGAGGCTGCTGACAGACAGCTGAAGAGAGACAAATGGAGGAAATCTGAGGTGGAGGTAAAGATGATCTGCCACCGCTGCACACTCAAAACATCCCGTGTGTGTATGTGTGTAGGTGAGTGTCTCTCTCTACTGACCTTATAGTAACCTTCTATGAGCATCAGGTGGCTGATGCGTCCTGCATGAGGACAATTCAGACACAGTGTGGTGTCAGGTAAGACTGTCGCCATTAAAAATGCTTGATAAACTGACTTTTAATTTAAAAGAACCTTTTGGCACTTGACACATTGCACTGTAACTCTACAAAGAAAGGGGTGATGTGAACATGGCCAGATTAACCTACTGGGGGGCCCCAGGGCAAAAAAGCACCCCTCAGGTACAGTGCACACAGCCAACTACACATTGCAGCTTCATTATTGTTGCCAAGGGAACCCTGAAACCAACCAGAACTCCTATTATGGAATACTACCCGCCCACAGGTTAATTGTGTATTAGTTTGTTTGTGATGCAGTAATTTGATTAAACACAAATGTAATTAAAAATACCATTTAGGCCTAATATCAACTAAAAAAATTAAGTTTTTAAAACTAGTTTTTGACAAACTGGGCCTCATCTTTAGGGCCTTTATGATTTCAATTGGTTATGCATAAAATTGTATGACTAATACAAACTAATGAATAAACAATATTGTTTCAACACTATTTTAGACAGGTATTCAATCAACTGTATGGTCATTTTGGAGGATGTAAAATGAGGAGCTGTTGAACTGAATCAACACGTCTCTAAAACAGTTTGAACAAAAACCGAGCATTATAACCTTCATGAAGGGATGATTCACTGCAGGCTGGTTGTATTAGACTTCATTCATTTTTAGCAAGGTGTACACAGTAAACTGGCAACTGAGTGTATGTACTAGTTCAGGTCCATCATGATTATCCTGCATTACTACAAACAGCTCTACATGCACCAAGTTACCAGATCATTTCTTGCCACTTCTGACAAAACTTATGAATAGAGACAGAAGGATTAAAGGTCCTGCAGGTCCTCCATCGTCACATATTCTGCTAAAGTTTCTTCAGCATAAATAACAGGATCAGATAGATGTACATAACATAAAACAAGTAAAAAAGTGCGTCTCTAATACATGCTGCTTTTGCTTCTCCATGTTTGTGTTTCTTCTTTTATGGCGCTAAACAACAAACAAGTGAACCGTCCCTCTCTTGGATCATTTAGCAAGCCTACCTTTGAACTAGCAGAAGGCCTGGAGCAAGCGTGTGCGTGCATGTGTGTGCGTATGCGCACGTGCTAGTGCCATACCAGCCTCTGCATGAGAGCAGGGTAGCTTTCTTCCACACGCATACACACACGCTCACATTTTCCTGCATCCAATCAGTGCCGTGATGCCTCGCACACAGAGCTGAGTTAAAAACATCAGAGAGGAACCTCAGAATATGATGAGACAATAACAGGGCAGTGGGAGGCTTTGTTCGCTTGAATCTCAGTTATTTGTTGAGTTATGAAGCCTCGGGCCAGAGAGTGTGTGGAGACCTAACAACCCAGGTGCAAGCCACTGTGAAAGCAATTGTCCAGCCTGCCTAAGGGTCCTTGAGCAAGGTACCGAATTTCTAAAAGCTCTTAATCTATAGCTTAATATTCAATTCAAAGGGAACGTGAGGTCAGAATGGAAATCTCCAGTTAAAAAAGTGGCAATATTTGCTAATTCACCTCTGGTAAACAAGAATGAAGCCTCATCCATCATGAATTTCTGTCGAAAAATGTTTCACTGCTATACTCATGTACTTGAACTTGTTTTGCACTGGATCTTATTTTTCTTGGTGTTTTGGAGTGAACGCCGTGACTGTACTTCCAGGGGAGGGTATTTTTAACCAGTGTGGCTGTACTGTAAACACCAGTCGCTCTGTGTGTTCTCACTCCAAGATTTAAACACCACGGCCGACAGCAGACTCCCCGCGGCACGAAAGGCAATGAAATACTGTGTGTAAGACAAAAAGCACAGGGAGAAGGAGGGAGAGAGAGCACTGGAAAGCATAATATTGTCTCAAATATTTTCCCAATTTCGACCCAGGGGTCATTAAGGAATCTCAGCAGTGTGGGGGAATGTTGCAGAAGTGGACAGACTAATGTGAAAAATGTGAGTGACTCACATTAGAGGTAGTTATTCAGCTGCAACATATGTTAACCTAATCTGATTTTTTACATTTCTTTGTTTAATTTGATAATCTTATGGTTCAAAATCACGTGTCAGACCAAAAGTCACTGCCATGTTTCCAACTTGGATCAGGCCAAGTGAGCTGGGGTGGACTCCCCTGTTAACACATTATTTCTGATTGGTTGAACAGACCACAGCCTGTTGAACTTCACACTGCAAATGCCACTAAAATTGCAATGGACAAACTACTGCAGAGCAGCAGCAAGAACATGGAGATTATGACAAAAACTGCAGCAACAAACTTGGCATGCATCCTTCTGTTATGCGTGTCAGCAACTTCAACCAAGGCAATTTTCATGCCAACTCTTGTGTCATTCTATACTGAAGTTGAAGAAGTTGCGGTTCCCTTTTCAAGAATGCAAATTAGAATCAATGAGAGCCTACAGTAACAGCCACTCCAGTCTCATCACAGTGTTAAAGATCACTCCCTGACCCTGTTAGCTGGAAAGAGTGGAAATATAGCAGCGCTGCTCTTCCTGCTCGTTAGCGTTCGCACCTCCCTCACGACGACAGCTTCTCTTCCAGATATGGAGTCCGGCACACGGCGAGTCAGACCACCCATGACTAGGACACGTTCAGACTCCCCCCACACACACACACACAACCCATCCTATCCACCCTGCCCTCCTCCCTCTGCTTGTACAAGTTGGCCCCCTCTCGCTCCCTCTGTTGTTTCAGCAGTGTCAGAGCCACTCAAGGGGGAAGAGCCAGAGCTGAGCCAGAAAGACACAGAGAGCTCGCTTTTGACCACTGATGTGCTGGACAAAACCATAAATGCATCACTGCTAAAACTGTGGTTAGCTATGGTTCAGATGACTGACAAATTATCTAATATTCCACAAGTTTCCTATTAATGTTCTTCCTCCACACCACTCCAAATGTTAGGTGATAACAGATGCAAATGTCACTGTAATGGAGCTAAATAATAAATAAAAATAAATGTAGATTATAAGTGACAGTGTTGGCAATACTAAATTAATTTTTTTCCTCATGCATATGAATATATGAAAGCAGTCTGTTTAGTTTTATATACAAAATGAATTTGCAGTCTTAATATTAGAGGCAACTCTAGATGGATGTCTACATGTAAGTCGTGCAAGTATAAGTCTATGTATGTTTATTTTTGTCATTTAATTTCAATTTTGTCATTATTATACATACACATTTAGTGATACATAGAAATATACATAACTTGAATTACTGGGGAGATGATAAAAAAAGTTGTAATCGTCTTAATTGCTTTAGGGAGTAATTGAAATATTGTGTGCATGCAAATGCAGCCACAGCAGTGTGAAAACCTTGCATGCAGACACGGGCAGAAAAACAGAAGAAAAAGTGCGAGAGCTATAAAAAAACAGAAAAAGAGAGAGAGAAAGAGGACGAGAGAGAAACAGACAGTGTCAGGGCCACCCAGAGAAAGAGAAAGAGGGAAGCGGAGGTTTGTTTACATTCTACTCACTCACTCAAACTCACTGGACCCCGACATTATTGAGGCACTCCACCTCACTTTCTTACTTTGAACCCACCCATGTTGTCGCCTGGAGCATTATCAGGCCAGAGCAGGAGATGCACCAAACAAGAAAAATATGCAACAACAGACTGATTATTCTCCTCAGTGTACACCACACACACACACACACACACACACACACACACACACACAAAGAGAATCAACAGGATGTATTTTGTTCTCAAAGTGGCTGAGTGTGTCTGGCACTCGTCTGCACTTCCGGCAAACACTTGTGTACTTATTCTTGAGGAGCAACATTCCGGGATAACATTTCACTGACATCAGAAGCCAGTAAAAATAGCACCCCGCAACAATGAGCTGCATTTCTAATATAAAGACACATTCACCGTATACAGCGTGACTGTATTCTGTTGACACAAGAGAAGGCATGTCAGGGTTGACTGACAGCTGAGAAAGATAACTTTAGAATCGTTTTACAGTTGGTACTTCTGGTATTGTAAATACCCCATTTGTGCATTTATCCTGCACCTAATCACTTATAGTACCTAACCAAAGGCTACACAGTTGTACAACCATTGTATTTAAAAAAAAAAAACTCTCTATGATTGAAAAATAGAAAATAGTTCCGAGACCTGTAAAAGAAAGGCACAACTTGAGCTTCCCAAACATTTTGCTCTTGGGTAGGGAAGTAAATGCGCAATAAAAACATGGACTTATGTGGTGACTCTAAATGCTAAATGAATTCACCTGACCAAGTCTTCATCATGCTGGGTAGCTCAATTCAGTAATTGGCTCTATTCTCAAGGTCAAAGCCAAAAAAGCCCCCAAGATTAGAGGAGCGCGCTCGTCGCTAGACCGTCATTACTTTGAATTTGACGCTCGTGAAGCAGGTTATTAAATAAATTTAACTCAAATCAGAAAGAGGCATAAGACACAGCATTGGCTGTGAAGCATCATGGAGTGAATAGGCATAACTTCAGATAAATTCTATAAGGATGAATAAAGATGAATCCAATCAACATAATTTGTTCTTCTACCATACTGTAATCTCCAGTTCCAGCACAAAAAGAACTACAAATTACACACTAAACAAGTCCCTGGGCTGTGTGATTTGGACAGCTGCCAAAACTCTTGATGCCCAAGATAATTCCCTATCTGTGGTGGTGGCGCTGACACTTCATTAAAGCCCGGTCGACTCAGATAAGCTCTTCATTCCTGCTTGTCATCCTGCAGTGCCAGAGGCAGTGACTGATGTGAACTGTCAGTGGAGAGTACAGCAGGAAGAGCAAACGTCTGGCCTTGTTCTTGTCTCCATCATGGAGGGGAAATGGGAGTCCTTGACAGCCCCAAAATCATATAGATGGATTAAGATGGGAGGCCTTGGAAGAGTGCAGGTGTTGCGCAACGACACTGAAGAAACTTCAGGCTTACGCCACCACCTGCTAATGTTTGTGAGAGCTGTGCAACATGAACATCAGTCATGTTCATTCATTATGGAGCAAAGTACATTGTACAGGTTAGTTTGTAGCAAGCCAGCTACCTATTTGTATCCATAGGCTGTACTCAGTTTTAGGGGAATGTTAGAATTTACAGGGTCTTTCATGTTACAGTATGTTTTCACCTGAAAGCTGTAGAGCATTTGCAAGTAGTTAAATCCCTTATGCTTATGGTTAGATTAAAATGTAACAAGTCAAATTAAGTAAAGGCAGTTAAAAGGAAATTGCTGATGGCACAGACAGAAAGGCACACAAATGCAGACACAACTTGTAGACACTCCTATGAAACTGGGTGCAGTCTATTGTGCAGTAGATCCACGAGGGATTATCTATCACACAATACACACAGGCTGTATTAATTCAGCTGAGATTGGCCGCAACTAATTCTGAATGGTGTCCAATATTAACCTTGTCTGGGAAGCTTAATTGTGCCCTTTACACACCATTAGACACCCCTGCATCACTTCTGCGCACGTTCTCTTGCAGATGGAGCCTGAGCGCAGCAGTCATTCATAAGAAGCGACGCCTCTCTGTCAAATGTGAAACCTCTCAATCCAAACACAGCGGAGGGCCTGAACTGCAGATTGAGTTTCAGCGGAGCTTGTCTTAAGATTCACTTGGACTTCCTCCTCGGCTTTGCTCAAAACAACATCAGGCCTGCTGTCTTCTGCAAACACCACACCAAAGAAAAAACAAATCCCTTCTTCCTCTCTGTTTAGTGCTTAACCCTCTTATTTATTTTGTCATGATCATTCTGCAGGCACAGGGATATTGTCACAGTGATGCTGATTCTTGCACTTCTGGCTGCTTATTTCAACTTATTTCTCTGTTATGCTGACTGCATGTTGTTCTGCACGGCAGCCACAGTATTTAACAATCGATTAACCTCCTTATTGACCAGACAGGTGGATTTTTCCACTACCACCAAGTAACTAAAATCTTAAAATATGAAGAAAAAAAAAAGCGTTCCAACTTTGACAAACACCACCCAGGGTAGGATATGTTTAACCTCGGGCAAACAAGCCAACACTTGCTGGCACTATTGTATATACGGGGGGTTGCCTGTGCACAAACAAGCAGTCATGCACTGCACACACACACACAATCCCACACTTGATCCTGCTTGATAATAGGATTTCAAATTAAACAAGGACTGTTGGTTAATGTGAAGGAGTAATGACAGCGTTTACTCCACCTTCTCTCCCTTTTTTTCCTCCGAAAGCCCAGAGAGTAAAGCTCATAAGGGACTACACAACACAATTAGACAGACTAATTACCCCCTCCATACCACCAATTCCTCACCCACACCGACAGGCTGGGGCAGGCAAGAGAGTTCTGCCTGCCTACGGGCTTCCCAAGGACAGGGACTATAGTATGGTGCACTGATTGCAGGCAATTCAGCTGATGCTCCATCCATAGGAACACTAGAACAATCTTACAAACCAACAAACACCAAGGCCATAGGTCAGAGCCATAGCAATTTTGCAGGATTAAAGAGCTTGAAGATAATAGAGTGCTAAATAAATTAAGTAACGAGTCGAACACACAAGTTGAGGTGGAAGATGTATGGGAGCCTGCATGAGGGGTTTAATTTTCATTATATGATGGGAGATGGATGCTGACACAAGTCAAATCAGCCGTCAGCATCATTTTCTTCAAACTCGGTCTCCCCCCNNCCCAAAAAACCCCAACTAATAGCCACTTCTAATGGACTGAGCAGAATATTTTTTAAGAACACAGTTGTGTTAACAAGCTGAAAGTCAAGCTGAAGTTGCCAGTTCAGCAGCAGGTTAATGATGAACC
>NTHP01000155.1:372070-477930 GCA_003416845.1 Oplegnathus fasciatus
CACACACACACACACACACACACACACACACACACACACACACACACACACTCGATCACATGCAGACTCTAAACACATCCCCCAGGGAGGCTGGCTAGATAGTCACGCACCTGGCCCTGTCAGGACTCTGAATGCTATCAGTCAACCGCATGTCAGACAACATGGAAAATAAAACAAACACGCACTTGTGCTGGCACATACGCAACAAAGAGGTGCCTGAGCATACAGAGGCATGTACAGCGGCTCAGTGAACACAGGCATTTGCCATTAACATACATCAAGCATGACCAGGGAGGACATAAACATACACTCACTTTCATCCTCTCTCTGTCTCTCACAGATAGATTCCTGCTCCTCAGTCAACCTTTGGCTTCTCCGCGGTCAACCACCCACGCAAAAAACACACATTCAACTAAAAACACTGGAGCATCATGGGAAATCTCTCCTCATTTCCCACATCCTCTAGTTCAGCTCTCATATTCAGTTCTGAATTGTGTCTCTAATATTGGCAATAAAAAGTCCCCAAATTTATTACTGAAGTAAAACCACAACAGAGTAAAACAAAGTTTATGTTAATTCAAAAGTGTACTAATGTGAAAGTTTAGAATTATTAATAATAATTATTATTAGTGAAATGTACTTAAGTACTGGAAGTAAATGTAAATGATCTAAAAGGAGCTAATATCAAGCATTTTATGTACTGTTGTGTTGTTAATCTGTAACAATGTATCATATGTTTTTTATTTAAATCTTAATTTACTGATTACTTCACCTAATCAGTCATTCATTCACCTGTTCATTTATTCATTCACTCCGCATTTACTACTCACTTCAATTCAGTAATTCACTTTTCATTTTTAGAAGTTGCTTTTTTCTTTTCCCTCCATATATTTTCCAACTCTCTCATCCCCTCACTCCCCCAATCACTCACTTATGCACTTTCTCAGTCACTCAGTCAGTAACCTCAATGCTTCCTCTGCCATTCATATCTTCATATTTTCACTTTGTATTTTCTTCCTCTGTTGCTCCATCTTCCTTTCAAGCAATGATATCAAAGTCCCCTAGTTCATATTACAAGTCAAGTAAGACACCACTTCAGGGGTCAGAATTTGGATCCAGAATTATGGCAAGAATGTTCAGGAATTGTCAAGAGAGTCGTTGACACTAGTTTTGACTTCCATCCCATTGTGTTGGAGGAGTGAAAACAAAACAAAACGCATCATCCCTGTACTATGACACAAGGATGAGATGATATTAAAAAGAGGGGGATGAGAGGGCGATGACAATACATCATTTTAATGCAGCTTCTCCTACATGGTGGGGTGCTACTACTCATAACTGCTCTTCAGTTTTTCAATGACAGGCTTCTATTACAGAGAGAAAATCTACCATTTTGAAGACATTTTAAGCAGCAAAGTACCCCTCAAAGTCAGCTCTTACACATTATGACATCTGCTCCTCGTCCTGTCAAATACAAACAGCCAGCTCACCCTTCCATCACAAAACCATCGCTTTATAGCCTCCACTGTCAGAACTTTCTTCACTTCCCCTCAGTAAAAAAAACACCGCACTTTTATACTTGACAAATTGCAAAGGCCGATGACTTTCTTTCTTTGTGGCTGAGTCGGCGTAAATCAATCCCATTTACGACCATCACATTCCTTTCCCCTGTGATTCGCTACGGTCTTCCCCACATCCACCCCACATCTCGATGTTTCCCCTGTTGTGAAAGACTTGTGTCCAAGGCGAATCTTGGATTTCACAGCTGGAGTTGATAAAGTCCCAAAGTGCTGAATGGGACTCTTCCCTCAAAAACAACAAGCAGGAGAGGGGATGTCGAGTTGTCCCAAAGTTTGGGTAAGACGAAAGCTGTGCTGGAGTATCCAGCTGCTGCACTCACCAACTTGCGGAAAAGAATAATTAATTAATTAAGAATTAATTAATTGATGTTTTTGCCTAACATTGACTTTGCAGTTATTCAGTCGTGTTATATCAGAGCAGCAGTAACGCCTTGAATCCATGGAAAAGATGCACTGCTCTGGAGCTTAAAGAAATGGCTGCTAGAAATGACAATGCACATCAATAACTAATTCAATTACAATGCTATTTTGTGCAAATAGGAAGGAATGTCAAGGGAAAATTCTATCAAATGACTAAAATAAACCTCAAAGAGACAATGTGGCACCATCCTCCATTGCTTCAGAGTCATCCCAAGCCAAATACAATACCAAACTGATATGACAAGAATGTTGGCGCGCTTATTTCTATTGTTAGTGAATTATATTTTTGCATGACAGGTCAAGCACAACAGTCATCTCACAAAGGATGAAACTGCAGGAGGATGTTTTTGGCTACTGTGGCTACAGGCAGAGATCCAAACAACAACAATAAAGTGAGACAGTGTCACAAGTGCCTTTACATGATTTTTTGTGGGCAACTTTTTTTACATTGAGTAATGATCCTGTAGCATCTCTTTGGGTATTGTTAACCCCTTGCAAACAAAGAACTTGCATGACTGACAACAAACCAGTATGCAGGTTTCGAGTTTTATACTGGTTTTGGTCATATTCAGAGTCTGACACTTACTGTACCCGGAACATAAAGAAACTGGTTATTCAGCTCCCTTTATACATGATTCTAACAGTATCCAGGTCTGGGTGACACTTCAATATCCCAGCCACTATTGCACACTGACAGAATAGTTTCATCCATAATCGTAGCATGAGTGTCACCAATTTGCTCGAGAGTCTTTGCATGCATTGCTTCCTGTGTATGGCATTTATTTAGGTGGCTCACCCTAAATAGATTTTCCACTGCTATATAATATGTTTTTATGTATTTTTTTTCTTGTCCTTTCAAAAGTCTGCAGGGAAATGCAGCTGAAAATGTGGATTGATTGTACAGTCAGCCGGAAAAGTGCATTAATCTGTGACAATATACACTAGCTCTGCCTAAAATGTCAGAGCTTCTGTGGGAAACACTACTTACACCTGGTTGTTATGCCAGATTTCCAGTCTACAAACTCTCCATTGCAGCATATAGCAGTTTAGCAACAACTTTTTCCTCTCAACATTCCCGCAAGGTTTCTGCACAAATGCATTATGATATGCTAAAAGCTAAACCAAATCAAAAGCTGATGTTGAAGTGGGTTTTTTTAACCGCAATTCCACCTGAAAATCAGCCGCCGCAAGGAGACGAGATGAAGACGTCAACTCAACTCAAGGGTCATGACCATTCAGCTCCTCAGGAGGCAGACTGCAGGAAACCCCAAATCAACCAGCAGGAGGCCCATCTCAACAGTCCTCTCACCATCTCTAGTATCTTGACTCCACTGGGGACACATTTATCATGCTGTATTCATAGTGATAGTAAGTGTTATTGTGGGAGTCTAATAATGAAAACCTACATGCAAATTCTAGAGTCAGTTCAATGGAACTGCAATCATGTAGTTCAAGTTTTTCATTTATCCTTTGTATTACTTATGTAAATCCTCTTAGCAGATCTAATGATCATAGAAAATGACTCCCACTAATATATTATCACTACAGTCAACACCTTTATAATATCAACAAAGGCAGCCTGTTTGAACCTCATACACTGTTGCTAAACAACAGATAAGTGCTCTTTACCCCTTGAGTAACTAGATTAAACCTCATTACTTTCAAATGCGTGCTAAGGCACACACAGCTAACCTCCATCCCCTGTGCAGTAAATAGGGAAAGCTTGTTGTTTGCTCATCTGATAAACACATATTGGTGTCATCTGTGGCTGGCCTGGGGTTGCTTTGACTCGCCCTCATTAGCGCTGAGGCTTGTATAACGGCCGCTTTAACGCCGTCTGAGAGCGCCGTCTGATTAAAGACGAGGGTTGAAAGCTGCCCGACTGCCTTCAGTCGTACCCCTGGAAGCTGGCATGCTGTCAACGGGTCCAGATGTGAGCGTGATACCGTGCACATGCACCTATGGGCTCTCATATATACAGCACATACAGAAATGTGTCCACTTCCATGAAAAAACACCCACAACATTGCATGATAACACACACACAAAAGGAGGTAGACTGAACCAGCCTGCGTTCACTGTACAACATCTCATTATGTTTAATGTCTACTCAACAGCACTAGCTTGTTAAAGATGCCTTTAAACACAGCCTACGGCGCTGTGCTGTACATGCTCACTGTCTTGTAAACTACACACAGTCGTTACATACGTTTCTAAGAAAAAGCAGCTGGCGGGCGTCTCTGCTCTGTTTTGATTTATGATGCAATGAGGAGGGGGAGAGGAGAGTGAGGACAGTCATCTAATTGGTACACTCTGACCCAGGCAGCAACAGTTCAGGGGTTTTCTGAAAGCTCCAAGTCCACCTCCACAGCTGAGTCGGCAAGAGCAGGAAGTGTGTCTACCTATGACTGTATACGTGCGTGACAAGACAGTGTTGGCGGTGGGAGTTCCTCTACTATGACACAAATGTGTCGGCTATACATCCTGTTGACTGGGAGCATGTTGAAGCAGATGAGGGCTTACGGCCCCCCCTGCTTCATGACTGCTGTACATTAGAGGATTTTCTTTCTTTATTTTTTTATTCATTAAGTTGCTCAGTAATGATTTGTATGAACAGAAGATTCGTTCCCCTAACATGTAAAATCAACATGATAATTATGGGTTTTTATTGAGAGTTTCTGGTCTAAATGCCGTTTCAGTGAATAAACTTCTGCTGGAAACTAATATTTATATTAAATGAGCAGTTCAGTGATGATGTTTCGACGTTTTGGGGTTCATACCCATTTGCTATGGGCATGTTTTGCAAGTGTGGCCCATGGCGAGCTGCTTGTGGCTACCCGTGTGAGGCTGGAGTTACATCAACAGAAAAGCCAAACTCACAGCTGACAAAATTGTAACAACTCACAGTTTTCCCAACCCCAGACAGGTTGATCCACATAGTTTTTCACGACAGTTCAAATATGCACAGCATGTGTGTGTAGTAAGAGCTGGTTGGTATTAAATGTATAAGTGGAATCTTTGCTGATGCCAACGACAACGAGTCTCTAAATCTCCGCTGTTCCTCTTTGCCGCTTATCTTCCTTCTCCTGCTTTCTCCATCAATCAGTGAGATGCTCCCAAAGCCTTGGAGGCAACACAGTGTAAAGTGTGTGTGTGCATCTGACAGAGAGAGAGAGAGACACACACACACACTTCAGAGAGCAAATAAGTGGGAGAGAGAATGAGGAACAGAAAAAAGAAGAGGCTGTTTGTGCATTTGTGTGGATTTGTATAAGAAGTAGTAAAAGAGAAGCCGGCATCCATTACTCTCTGTGTGTGTGTGTGTGTGTGTGTGTGTGTGTGTGTGTGTGTGTGAGAGAGAGAGAGATAATGACAAAGACAGAGAGCAAGTAAGTAGCTTTAATGTGAACAGAAAATGAGGGGTATAAAAAAGGAGATAGTGGTCTGTAAAGAGTGTTTACTTCTGTGTACGTGTGTGAGGGTGTGTGTGTGTAACTAAGGGTGGTCCAGCAAGTGTATTTACACTTAAGGCTCTTTTTGGTGTTCTCAGTGTGTTTGATGGCAGCCGCTGAAAGCCTAATAGTGCTCTGTCTTGCGTGGACCCTGGTTATTACAGGATTCTCTTACACTTAAATGGCAACATACACACACTGTTTGGTTTTCTGAACCAGGTTAACGAAAACAACTTGTGTGACTGACCAGTTTGGCAAGCAAAGATTAGATCAGACTGGATTATATGTTTAAAAGATCTTGCTGGAGCTAGAGTTCGTTAGATTGAGCCTGTGAAGAAGCAAGCAGTAACAACATAGCAATCCACGAAGTCAAAAATGATACCCAAATGCAATTGACAATTATTCCAGACTGACAGATTTAAAGTTCCCCCTATAACATAAATATGCTTTTAAAAATGCAGTTATCTACAGAGGATATCGCAAGTTTTGTTTTCTGTGGCAAACTGCCTAGATATTGGCGATGTTAACATGTTGCTAACTTATAACAGTCACAAACAGGAAGTAGAAATCTATGAGTGAAAAGAATGAAATGTCTGTAGTCTAAAACTGAACAAAAAATCCCCAAATTCCACCAAATTCTAAAACAGAAAAATTATAAATATAACAGGTGTGTTGACCATTGGGGTGAATGAGGTCTGAAATTAAACCATATTTCTGTAGAGTTCAGAAACCGTGACATACAGCAAGTAGTGTCAGCCAAACCTTCAGATTAGTCATTTCTAAGCTGTTGTATTTGGTGCTACGCAGCAATTTGAGACTAGTGTGGACTGAAAATGAATGAACTTAATTGTTTCTCCTGTTGCAGAAAGGTGGAAGAGGTGAGGATTCGACTGGAAGCTGGAGTCCATTTGGGAAAGTTTTGGATTGGATGGGGAAAGTAAATGATAGCCAGAAGTACTCGTGTTATACTGTAAGGCACTCACACTTCAGCTATCTGTTTCAGATGAGCTTTGGATTGTCTTATTGTGAGACAAACATCAATCATCAGGAATTAGAAGTGCAGAAGTCCCACCTCCTGCATCTGTCCTGTATTCAGTGGTTAATTGTTTCATTCTGCATTTTTACTTTATTGTATGTCATACAGTGGAACCAAATAAATGTATTGTTACATCAGCTAGTTCAAAGCACCATCTGGATACTTATAGTTAATAGGCAGCTGTTGACAAGCTCTAAGACTTACTGTCAGCTGTCACATTTCTGTTGCCCAGGCAACAAGCGGGAAATGCTAATTTCACTCATCAGTCTATATCTCTACAGATTAATTAGGTTCTTTTTTCTGTGCAAAATCTCAACTGCAAAACCAGGCACATGCATCCACTGTAATCACCTTTTACACACATAAAGCCTCTGTATAGGTATCCAGGTCATAAGGTATTAGTGGTCTCAAGGTTACAGAAGCAGACGGTCAGGATAAAGCTGGAAAAACTAGGGAGGGAAATGAAGGAGTACTGTTTTCACTTCCCTAATGAACCACCGTACTCCATTAATGTAGCTGCTCAAGGGACCACAGATGTTACTTCTTTATCATTTTCCCAGATGTGACTGTGTGTAACTCTGAGTGTTGAACAGGTATTGCTGGAAAAGAGCATATCATCTTATTTGCCTTTTACTGAGCCCTAGAGTTCTGCTCCCTGATCTGTACGAAACAGGTTCTGACAAAGTATTGCGTTTTGGTTAAAGGCCATTTCACTGCATAGTTTTGGCTCGGGTCAGGTTTGGTTATTTTCAAATATAATTTATTCAGAAATATTGCTCTCTGTCTCTGACTGTGCCAATCTTCTGTGTCAGAAACGCAATGCCCAGTGAGAAGAGGGAAAGAGACTGAATGTAGCCACTGTGTTGCATTAGTCTGGCGAACCAATGGTTAGTGAGAAATGAAATTAAAAAAATATACAGCTTCAGGTCTTGGCTCGGGTTTCAAATATGGCAAGACCAGTCAGGTTGGGTGCTAAATACACGGGTACGAGCCGGGTTTGTCTCTCAGTTTACTCTACTGAGCCCCTGTTAATTTCAGAATCTGGTGTGTTGACACAGGTCCTGCAGCTCAAAAGAGAGAGCATGAAACCAAAAGCTTAATGGATCTGTTCCCTGTGTGGTGCAGTAGGGCATGACATTAACTCAGCCATGGTTAGAGGTTTAGTTCATGCCGGGGCCAACGGTGCTATGACGTCATAAGGTCATATTGCAGGATGCTTTTTATTAAATTTCTTCTTCTGCTTCAATGACAGCTACAACTTGCTCTTAAAATCCTCCACCTACGTGAGAGGGGAGCATGTTATGGTGACAGTGCCTGGGAGAGACAGGTTGTATAGGTACATCTGTCATGTAATGAACTGTCTGAGAACTTTCCTCAAAGTGGTGCACGTACAGTGAAAAACACAAACACAAGGGAAAGCACTGTGCCACCTAAAACTGGCATGGCTATGCCTCTCAAGCATAGTTTTATATGTGTCATTGACCAGTCTGACGTTAATGACCCAAAATAGCATAAACCAAAATTACAATGAATCTCTCAAATATGCTTGTGGAGGCCAGTAATTAGTCATAAGCAACCAAGTCAGAGTATCATGAAATCCTTCTCTGAACTCTGTGGTGGGGGATGTGGGGCATTAGCAGTGGAGAAGCCATTTAGCCAAAGTGATGTAGCAGTGGAGAACTCATGATTTAGCAGTGGAGTAGCAGCTGGCGCTACAATGTCCCAACACTCCCGTCCTGAACGCTACTGTGGATAACCACTGGCAAGAGTCAGTATCGACACTTTTCCTTTACACAGTTCCGGCAGCCACTTACATGTAAAAGTAATTTGCACTACAGTTACTGGTACCATGATGTGATTAAGGGGCTAAACTGACTTTGAAATCATACCCCAGAGTAACACAGACTTTATTTTTGTCTTGTAGCAGTGGAAGTAAATCAAACTGAGGAGGAAAGAGTGAGTTGCAGACCTGCCAAAAACTTCTAATTCCTTCCTACTTCCCCTTATTGGCTCCTTGCCTCCAGACAAACAGTCGAAACAGAAATCGCCATGTGCAGATCTGTCGGTTTGGCTCTGACACAGTTTAGACTTTGATTACACTGGGAGTTAAGGAGTTCTTTTCAGGGAGGACATATCTGAGGGTGCAGTCAGCTGGCTCGTATCCAATCTCAGGTTGTGATTGGCAAGAATATACCAGTGCAATTAAACGAACACAAACAGACTTTAGTCAGTTTCCAGTCATCAATAGATAAACATACAGACGTTGAAAAACGTACTCATCTTTATCACATTTCACATTTTACTGTAAGTTAAGTTGCCTCAACAGTTGTGAGTTCTGGGCCTCTTTGAGTGAGCTCTTTATTCAGATTCTTCCTTTAGATCAGACAAAGGGAGGATGAAAGGACCGAGGATCTGCTAAAACAAACCTCAAACCTCGCCAGAGGTGATGGTGGTAATTGGTAGATCACCGCCACATGTAACGGTTTCCAATGTCTTTTGATTATCTAGCTGACAGCAGCAATAATTCAATGATATCTTTACCTCACCTTGACCCTCCTTAGTGGATGTGAAGACCAGCATTTCCCTCTCTTATCTAAACTTTTGAGGATTTTTGGATAGGAGTAAAAGAGCATACTTACACTAGCACACTCACAAATCACTTTAACTGGTCACTATACTCGTTCAGTACAGTGAGGATGAAGTTTTGGCCTCTCTGTGGCTGCATTCAGACTTTATTAAAGAGCTGAACATGTGGATAAGTGCTGAGAGCCTCTAGCATGAAGCCCATTTCTCTTGCTCAAATCGCTCTGATGAAAACCAAACGGGGGCTGAGAGAGGCCAACCGCCAGTCAGCCAGCCAGCCAGTCAGTTAGTAAACCCCCCTCACTCCCTGCCACCCACCCCTCACTACCACATGCGCATTGTCCAATTAAGGTCTTCTACTCCCCGCTCTGTGCCCAGGCAGACCGCCACAGGCTGCCAAGCCCCAAACAGTCTGGTCAGGGAAGTTAATCTCGCTCTCTGGGCCTGACAGGCCATGGTGTGTGATGCTGCCCGCTCTGACACTTCATCATCAGTGGGTGGGCACTGGCGCGTGGGCACAGGGCTATAAAAGGCCTGGAGGAGTCAGATCTATGCCCCCTTACCCCTCCTTCCACTGTGTTTGGACCAACTGCCAGTCTGAGGAGAGTGTGTGGATGTGTTTGTGTGTGTGTGCCCTGGAGCTAGGTGGCTACACTTGCTGCAGGATTGTGAGCAGTGTTATAACATATTGCAGACTCCTGCCAGTGAACCATAACACTGAGCCGTAACTTCACTTTAAATGAAATGTCACTCTGCTGTGAAAATGGCTACGACTAACAGGCTGGTTAGTTCCCTGCTGCATAATGTAACTGGGACAAGGCTTTTTATTGAGTTATCTGTGTAAAGCAATTCTGCAGAGAGAGCCACAAACAGCACAGCCCAGGTATGTCAACTCAACAATACACTTTGTCATGTACACAAAAAAATCATCAAAATGATGCAAAATGCCTTTAGCTATATTCATGAAAGTTGGATGAAAAGGTGGGGAATAGGGGTGTGATTGGTGTCAGTTAAAAGAATAGTTCAACATTTTGAGAACTATTCTTATTTACTTTCTACCAAAAGTGAAATGTGAAGATAGATTGATACCAATCACATATCTGTCTGTTCAATATGAAGCTGCAGCCAGCAGCCGGCTAGCTTAGCTTAGCACAAAGACTGGAAACAGGCACAAACAGCTAGCTTGGGTGTGTCTGAAGGCAACAAAATCCACCAAGCAGCACATCTAAAGTTCCCAAGTGGGTTATGTGCAGGACTACTTCTTGGCCAGGTGCAGTGACTCCTTGAAGTTTTCCACAAGTTGCCAAGCAACCTCATGGTGACTTTCTTCTGAGTTGCCTAACTTTATGAAAATGCAAGACTAAATTGTTGAAATATCCCTTTAATGCATGGGCTTAGCAATGCTAGTTATGAAATTAGCTCCGATCTGCTATGAAGATGTGTAGCTCGCCAGCATGAATATGAGTATGAATGTTCGAGCACAACACTGAATTTCTTATATGCAGGACTCTGGACCTCAGCAGCATAAAAAGCACAACAAAACACAGAGCTTCACTTCTGAATGTATCAAAAAAAGCTTATGATCACCACCTCCTCAATAAAATTGAAAGAATGTGGCTAGTTGCCAGCATGTGGTGTTTTTGTTTATTATTATAACTAATATTCTTACAGAACTCTTAAATGCACTCCTCTCAAAACTAACAGCTGACTGTAGTAAATGTTATATATGTTTTTATGCTTTATTGCCATGCCAATGAACTCCATGCTGACAGCAGAGAAAACAGCACTGCTGCAGTTTAGCAGAAACAGTGTTGCTCACTTGCAGAATGATGAATTGCGCTGTAGGGCCAACCTGAGGGAACAAATCACTCTTCCATTCTTTCAACAGGCCAAATGCACATGCTATCTCAACATCAGTGGACTAGGGCCCAGTCAAAGTGCACAATTTGCAGATCACTGTGCAGCTATATAGAAAATTACCCTGTCTGAAGAGCTAGATGATGATGATTGAGAGACCTGACAAGGAGTCACGTTAGCCTGCATGCCATTGCATGTATCAATTAACAACTTTGCTCTCTTGAACCAAGGGTATATCTCAACCTGATTTTGTAGCCAAAATACGGAAAGGTCTGGTCAATTTTCTTGCAAGTTGAGTCAAAAAGATGCAAGCTCTTTTTGGTGGCATCTGATTTTGGAAGTTTTGTACCCTGATCTGTTTAGGATGGAACAGACGGAACGGCGTACTCAGGTTTGGTTTGATCACTACACTGGCTCCAGGCTTGACTACTCAATGGGGCTGACAAACACACGCAGCATCACTCCGCGTTATCTCATCCCGTTGCTGTAAATCTTTGAGATACTGTCAGATACAGCATTGATCCATATCTGCCTGTTTGGTTTGCAGAGTTTCCTAAAACCCTTTGAGAAACCAGAAATGAGCTACAGCCGCCGAGACTGGCCTGGAGCAGAAACACAGGACGAAAGCCAGCCACAGGCTCGCTCCTCTAACTTCTCGGCTACTGCTGTCTTTTTGTATTTATCAAGGGAAACAGTGGTGCACTGCAGGAAAGAGCTTTCCAGAAGTGACAGTGGTTGCTGTTAAGTCACAGTCGGGTGCTAAAGTTTCCTACAGTCACTGTAATTAGATGGACAACAGAGATGACAAGTATTCATATGTGTGTGGATGTGGATGCACACATATTAGTAATCCTCCATGAAGAACATTCATGCCCTAACCTTAACTATAGGCTTGGATTCCACATGGCCTGAGGAAGTCATTACTGGACTGCTAGCCGTCTCTAACCAAAGCCTGGTGGTGATTTTATCTGTTGATATGCAGGGAGACAGTGGAACAGGTTGTTCTCTTAGGTTTTTCTCTAAATATAAAGTTAAGAGAAGGTGGTGGTGCTGATGAAAGTGCAGGCTGTGGGGAGGTTACTTTGTCAAGAAGACAAGAAGCAATGGAACTAACTGGTGGTCGAGCCCAGTGGCTGCTTTGCTCCGGTGCTGAGCTCCATTTTTCCACCCAAACAAATAACGTCACAGCACCTGTCAGAACAAATAGCACAGAGCTGAGAGAGAGCAGCGTGGCCTAATATAGTACACACACTTTACACATCTACTCCACACACTTAATAAAGCAGAAATGGAGAGAGTCAGCAGAGCACAAACAGTGTAGTTACTCTAGAAATGGAAAGAAAATAAGATGCAAATCAGGTGTAGTTCAAGATGGGGCGACACAAATAACCAGGCCTCCTCAACAGCATGAAAAATTGATGCATCCATCAATCCTTTATCTTAAACCTGCTTATTCTGTGAGGGGTCGGGTAACAGGCAGATTACTTCTAGTATAGGTAACAGGGCCATTCACATTTTTAAGGTCTCAAATTCACCCAGGCCACAGTCAGTCAGTGGACTTTAAGAACCTGAACTTTGAAGAACCTATAAGGCTTTGGCTCTATCCACAGTAGGAGGTCGATAGAATAGATCACAGAGTGAAGGAAACTGGTACCAGCCCGGCTCCCCGATGCCGGCTGCCAGTCCCACTCTTTCTCTCTGCTCCGTACCGTCAAACCAGCTCATTGCTTGATCCTTACCTGACCCAGAGACTGGGAGATGCAGGTGAAGAATCTGGTGGAGAAGAGACTGCAGGATGCAATGCAATCATTTCTGGGCTTTTCTTCTAAATAAAATAAAGCCATGTACTGTTTGGTCGCGCTGCCCTTGCACTGAGGAGAAAAAAATTGCTCAAATGTTACATGATCTTGAAAATAACCACATGCATGCCAGTCAAACCTTAATGGGAAATTAAGCTAGTAGTGTACTTCCCCAGACTGTGCACACGATCTGCAGTTTACACAGACAAAGAAATAACAAAGCAACAAAATGTCAAAAATCCAGAATATCGTCTGTATATTGACACAGACCTCCCCATTCAGAGTATCTGGAACTTGGATTTACTACCACGTCCTATGAAAATTTGGTTTAGGAATGCATTTCCTAAGGATACATCTTAACATATGGGTTGTTACGTTTCTGTAGAGAAGGGCCTGTACACCAATTAATAACTAAACAACTACAGAATATTACCTATATGTAAAAAAGACAGTTGCTGTGACATTCCTAAGAGATATAACATGCAACATTGTATAAAATACAAAGCCAATTGAATTGTTGCAACAATAAAACTGAACAAGCACAGCCTAAATAATCCTTTATTTATCAGCAGCTTTCTTCTGCTTCGAGTAGGTGGGAAACGTATCAAACTACGCTTTTGTCATGACATGTAAAATACAAACTTGAAATTCAAGCAACAGAAATGCAGCTTTTGAGCCTCCCAGACTGTAAGGCGATAAATTGAAGCCCAGGCAGAATGTAGGTAAGGAGACTCTGAGCTGGTGATGAGCTGCTCTGTAGATTATTGAGTTTTCTGGAGTGGAATAAAGTGCTTCACATGGTAGTTTATGAAATTGAACATCTTCGGAGCTGAGTCATGGTTAGGCCTGAGTGACTGCTCAATGACTTGTACAGAAAGTGTGCTTGTGAGTTTGTGCGAGGACTTCTGAGGAGAGATTTTGTGCGTTTGTGTGGAGGTTCACATGTATTTATGTCTATATTTGTGCAAGTGTAAGGACTTTTTTTGTCTTGTGTGGGGGCACTTACCAGTTCATAACCTTTAATGGCTTTGTAATGACTCTGTGCACTGCCACAGAAAGGAAAACTGCAGCTGAATCCAAGCAGCGGTGGAGAGAGGGAGTCACATCCTCCCATAATTCATAAAGAAACATTTGTTGCATTACCCACTTTGAGACCCAGGATAAACATTTGTTGCCAGACCTTTGTCAAATTTAATATAATCTGTCTTCAGCATAAGGTGGATTTGAATTTTACCAAATATTTCTCAGAGGCAGAGTTGCTGTAGGAGCAAAAATAATCTCACTGGCCTCAGTAGGTGGCGCAAAAGAAGAGAATGAGTTGATTTCATCCCTTCTCTCATGAGATCTAACCGATTTAATGACCTTACCCTTCCATAAGGTACGTGATTGGCTAAAAAAGGGCCGAAGGATGGCATAACATCCCACTATTGGAAAGTAAGCAGAGGCCACAGCATCCAGTCCGCCCAGCTGGAGAGCGCTCCCACGACTACTGGGCTGTGAAATTACCACAAACACGACAAGTGAAAAAAAAAAAGCGAATATTTCACTGCCTCTATATTGAGGGCCAGGAATGTCAATTTCACAAACAAACTCCCCTCCAGATTCTGCAGCTGAGAGATTGGGGCATTAGCCTTTCTGTGGTTTCTGCACAGGGACAGAAAACAAATAAACTCCCTGCCCTTGAAAAATGAGTTAGAGAGGCCAATTAGAAAACACAACTCAAGCTTGATGGAGATACCAGAGGCAGAAAAGTGAGGTGGGAAGGTGTGAAGGAAAATCTGGCAGGAGTCAGGAGCTGTCAATCAGAATTAAACAAAAAAAACAGAAGGCGATGAATAAATACACAAGCGAGATAATGCAGTTTGTCATTAAGCAGAGCTTTGTGGAATAAACTGCGGACAACTGCGAGTTGAAAACTGACACACCAGCTGTAATTAAATGCACATAAGGATTTTTATTCCCTCTTCGGGGGGTTTTTAACGCTGTTGTTTTTGCTTCGTGCTCCAAGACATATTCTTTGCACGCCCACTTGAGCGTGAGGTCAGGCGATGAGAGAGGCCAGGTTTGGCTGAGCGTTCGCTGTGGCGACGGTGGGAAACCATCTCTCTCCTCATGGCTAATACCCACTGGAGCCACTCTGCACAGCCACTGTTAAATGGGCCTAATAGCCCAGATGAGGGTGGAGGGGGGAGGGGGGGCATGTGGATAAGACGAGCGAATGCCATTGGCCTGAAGCAGCAGGCGATAGGCTTCCGAATATTTGCAAAAATGGGTTTAGAGCACACCTACTCATTATGGTAATAGCCAGCTCTTAAAGGCTGACGTATGGACAAATGGCTGTGGTGAAACAGCGCCGGGACGGGCGAAGGTCATGGAGTACGTCCACAGGATCAAGGAATCTTCTGCGTGTCCTAGTATGACCTCTTTATTCCGTAGCAGTCATTTTGGTTTCCCTCTGATTCCCTGTTTCATTCGTCCCATCGACCAGTTTCGCAAATCACCTAGTTTACAGGGATTACATTTCCACTAATTTTGTTTACCTGAGCGGGTTAAGTCTGGCAGCTTGTCTACAGTCATAAATAAGAATTAAATCAGCTTTCTTTCTTGTACTCTTCCATCTTTCTCATCATTGCAGTAACACCAAAGGGGATGATCTTTAGATGAAGATGATGGGTATGACGATTGTGCGGCTAAATCCAAGACACAGCAGAGTTCCCAAATTCTCAAAATCACAGTTAAGGATGCACATGTTGTGTTATGACTTTTCTCAAAAGCACTGTATTGGACATGGACATAAGAATTTTAAAAAAGTACAAAACAAGAATGAGCTCATTAGCTTTCTGGTTTCACCACTAATCAACGTGGAAACCTATAAAGCATTGTTAAATGTGGAAATGATCAGTACAGTTGTAATTAGGTCGGGTTAAAAATCATGGTCGCCAGTTCCCAGAGCCCAAAGTGGCGTCTCCCAATTCCTTGTTTTTGCCATATATACAGTATATACTGTATACTCACACACACACACACACACACACACACATTTATATATATATATATGACAAATTAAAGGAAAAACCAACATAAAGTGTCTTAGTGAGGTGTTGGGCCACCACATGCCGCCAGAAAAGCAAAAGATATTTGGTGTTTTGATGATGGTGGTGGAGAGCGCTGTCTAACACGTCGGTCCAAAATCTCCCATGGGTGTTCAACTGGGTTGAGATCTGGTGACTGAAGGCCATAGCATATGATTCACATCATTTTCATACTCATCAAACCATTCAGTGACCCCTCGTGCCCTGTGGATGGGGGCATTGTAATCNATATATATATATATATATATATATATATATACATACATACACACACACACACACACAGTATATACTTTATACTGTACTTCAAGGCTCTTTTGAGGTTCATAAGACAACATTAAGAGTAAAGAAAGCAACACAACAAATGCAAAGTTAAAGTAGAAGTAGTAGTAGTGGATGTCTAATGGAAGCTACCAATCATTTTAACAATGACATCATACGTAGGTAACTGAAATGAAGTAATTAATGTGGCAATGATATTGAAACATGCTATACCAACCACAGCTATATGTGTCAAATGGGGGCAAAAGCAGAAATTCTCACTCTGTTGAAAATCTACACCATCTGGGACTCTCCCTGAAGTTACAAGTCAGGCACAAGCTCAGCAGACTTGAAAAAACTGTCAGTGCTGCAGCGCTCTGAGCCTGGAGTGCAGGCTGCATGGAAAAACACAACTCTCTCGGGTCCATGTTAGCGGCTCTCAGTGGCCTGCTGAGGTGTCGCAGAAAAGTGAGAGCTGCTGCTCGGGGGCTGGAAGCCAGAAGCCGTCCAGTGGGACCTGCAGCCAAGTCCACACATCAAAGTAGTGCTGCCGTAAGCTGCTTTTTTTTTTTTAAGTAACTGTCTGCATAGACTTCTGCTCCCTGGACTGTGTGGTTTCTGTTCTCCGCCACTGCCTTTCTTCTTCTCTCGCATCTTTTCCCTCCCTTTCTATTTGACCCAAAGAAGAAGAGCAAGAATAGGGAAAGAGAGAGGAGAACATGAGGTAAGAAAAAGAAGCTTCAGCAGGATACAGAAGCATATCAATGATGTATCATTTGTGTGTACATCTGTGCTATGTGTCCATCTTTGGTCTTCGTAAGCGAATAGGCCTTTAGGAGTTAGCAGTTTGCTTGGATTAGGGTGAAGTCAACATCATGGATCATCTTTCAGACCATCACTGGACATTACAACTCATTCAAACCAGACCAAGTAGATTCTTTCGAGGTCAGCAGCTCTAGTCATCAGCAGGAAAATGATTTGACTGCTACGTAGAAGTTAAGGAATGAATGAACAAAACCTGATTTAGTCATGAGAGCAAATGCTTTATAAAGTGTACTAAGAAATAAAGTTTACTGGTACTGACTGATTGAAATGTGCCAAAAGCATTGAGTACACTGGAACTGAATGCTTGCTCATACTCTTCTTTACGGATTCTTTGATCAGACAGACAGACGTGTATGCCAGTCTACTCTTGAAACATCCCCATACTTGAGCTGAAAAGGCCCTGCGCTGAGGTCTATTCTAAAAACTAAATATTAATAAGAAAAATCTATAAGATGAAAGAAAAATGAACGAAATAAAATTGGAACACCACACTTGCGGATGTTTCCCACCATGTCCCAGAAGGGGGCAGGTGTTGCAGACAGACCCATCTTTAGTGATGAGGAGGGAGTAAATGGATTAGTCTCAACTGGATGCTTTTGGATCAGCATGGAATTCATTATTATGGAAGCTATTCTCATGAAGAAAAAAAGACATCATATGTGTCATTTATCCTACAGCATGTCTAGTGGTGATTATAGCTTATATTGTGGTTCACTGGTTACGCAACTTATTTCTAATCTAGTCGTGGGACTGTGTGTGTGTGTGTGTGTGTGTGTGTGTGTCGGCGAGGATCTACAGTAATGAGCCAAAAACAAATTAGGGAGTAATTTTGATGCCTTGCTGCATTCCCCTCTTCTCCCCTTCATTTACATTTCTATCACATACAAAGAAAAATATGTTTTTTTCTGGCCCTCCAAGCCAAGTAATCACCGCTGACTGGGAGGGGATGAGGCGAATGACCTTTCTGCAGCAGCGCAGAGTGGGGCTGCGTTCCACCCTCTCTGTCTGTCAGACAGCTGATGTGTTTTCTGTTATCTCATTGTGGACGGTTAAAGGACAACCTGGCCACATTTTAAATGCATAAATCACTCAGCTGTGAAACTCATTACTGCATGAATGAGGAGAGTGTATGTGTGTGTTAATGTGAGCATACTGTCAGTGCGTGTTGCAGCCATTTGGCCCCTGACTCTGGATTCTTCCCAAAGATTGGAATATGTTCTTTGACAGGAAAATCATCACCCTGGTCACCAGAGTTAATTGATGGAAATCATTTAGAAATTCAAATATACATTGTATCAAGGCTGAATTGATTCTGTCATTCCCAAAGGGGCAATAAACATGCAAGGAGAGTTTTGACTGATCCTCCCTGCACACAGACACACATTCATATAGAGTGGAAGGGATAAACGACAGACAGTTCCTTTATGGAACGTGTTCAAACTGCTACCACCAATAATCCATCATCGCAAAGCTCTGTCCCAGTTTTTGAGGTCAAAAGTCATGAGCAGGGTTCAGATTTGACGTCAACAAAAATACACTCGTAAAAGCTTTTAAATGATAGACAGCTCACTTTTGCTCCTCAGCAAATCTGTCAGAGCAGGAGACAAAGCTTTAAGTGATTTTTCTTGTTCTTTGGCTCCGTCCAAGACGCTCTGCTCTAAGTATCTTATAACGACCAGTTGGCCAACTTGTATATGATTCCGATTATGGTGCTTGGACGCCGCTCTGTGTTTTGCTGTTTATCCTGGCCAAACCTGTGTGTGCCAGCTCAAATAATGTCCACTCTGGTTGAATAACACAGCATGAGAAAGTCCAGCATTTCAGCCCGGCAATGACTGATGTGTCTCATGCGGCTCTTTTTTTTCTCCTCCTCCTTAAATGTACATTTTTACATTTTGAGTGTTCAGCTGACAGGCTTCCTCCGAGCGGCTCGCAATAATTAAATACAACTAAATTAAAGGAGAATTACGGTTTATTACAGCGCGAGTCTGTAGTTCTGTAGTTTTGTCAACCATTTCCATCAGTTCAGTCAGCACAACTCACAGAATAGATTACATGTGAATGTAGAAAACTTACAGCGTTGATTATTGGTGTCTTCGCAGTTGTCAAGGCAAAAAAATAAAAAGATTGCTGGGTCATATTTCATACCGGTACCTGAAACCACATACCCCCACCAATGTAGCCATTTTTTAATGAAGGGCAGTTTTCGGTCTGAACACCTGCTAACTCCCCCCTTTGGAGAACATAGACTCTGAGCCTACAGGTGGATGTTGGGGTGGAGGTGGGGCTTTTGAAATGCTATTTGAACAGCAGCAGTGGCAGCACAGCTTTCAGGTGAGCGGTGTGGCAGCAGGTACATATGCAACAAAAGAGTGAGCTGAGCACTGATGGTTTAAGTACATCGCCTTCATCTAAAGCGTGCATTGGATTTATGTCGCAGCGAGAAGAGTAGCAGTGGACTTGACTGCTGGAACTAACTTGTAGGCTTCACTTCATTTATGCAGTGGTGGAAGAAGTACCAATACAACAGTGTAATAATAAAATATTAATATAACTGGATTATGATTATTGTTACATTCATGCGTAAGCATCGCTTTGATGTCGCAGCTGGTAAAGCTGGGGCTAATTTAAACTACTTTATATACTGCAAGGCAGCTCAGTAATAATAATACACTTGTGTGTATTTGTTAATTTTTATATTTTGTATCAATAATCTCAATCTGCAAAGTAACTAGCAACTACAGCTTTATTTCCCTCTGAAATGTAGTGGAGTAGAAGTGTAAAGTACCTTACAATTGTACTTAAAGTTGTAATCTCAAAGATTTTCATTTCATTGTCTTTCACAGTACCTACGGCGATAATCGGTAATTGCAGGTGTGTTTTTGGACCTCACTTAAGTTTCACTTTCACTTTCCTCGTCTGTAGTCATCAACCTTTTCTTTGTTTGTTCGGCCATAATAACCGTTTACTCACAACACTAACAGAGACCGGAAACACCAGTATGCCGCTTCACACACAGGTGAGTTGAAGAGCGAGTCCGTTGCGTTAAAAGCCTAACTGCACCACTTGTGATTTTTCCGGTAAAGTCGCTGCCGACACCCGGGTCGTAATACTGCAAATGCTGCAGGCTTTCATCAGTGGGCAATAGGCTCAATCACCATTGTGTTGCATCATTCGGCGATAGATAGTGACTTAACAGACGTTTATTTAAATGAAAACCTTCATGTTTATATCAGTACAGTAGGCTACTTGAGTAAATATACTTTGCATTGCATTTATGACACTTTAGCTGAGATTTTGGAACATGACGTCTCTTCAACAAGAGGTATAATCGTAAGAGCGCACCTGAAAGGTAAAAATTCTGCATTCCAGGAAAACTGTGTGCACAACTAAGGCAAGTACAGGAGATCAAAGTTAAATCACAAAGTCTGTAAACTTTGATTTGGTTGTTTACAACAGCCAGGCTGGCTCGTAATTTTACAGTCCACTATGGGTTTTTTTTCTTCTAAATAAGTTTGGCTAACCTGGGGGTTTGTTTGAAAACTATATGATTGTCTGACCACTCCAGGCGTCTTCTCAGTAAAGTCGTTGCATTCCCAGATCTCAGCAATTCCCTTGGTGAGCACAATGTAATTATTACTAACAGGGATCATAGCCAAAACTATGAAAATGAGGCCAGAGTTGTAATAAAACAGAAGTCTCCTTTAAGATCAGAGCGGAGTTTGAATAAAAACCTCACTAAATCATCAGGAAATTTCAAAGCAGCTGGGTAAAGAGGAGTAAAATGTCTCACTTCAGCTCTTGAAGACCAGTGTGAGCAAAATGAGAGTTGGAAGGTGGAAGGTTTTTCAAGGTAAGGAGCAAATTAAGGCAAGCACAGGAGGAGAATATGGAGGGGAGAGATATGATTCAGCAGTGAGAGGGTGATGTGAGGCACAGCATAAAGTTTTCAGCCGTTCTCTCAGACACACACACACACTGACGCTGGTCTACCAATCAAGCCAGGATGGGAGATACCACACACATACGGCTCTCTCGCAGGCCTCCAGCATCGTATTAATGCATGAGTGAGGCGAGTTTTTTTTTCTGCAATCCCAAAAATAACACATTGCGTAACACTTTCTCTCCCTCCTGCTCCTTTTCTCTAATATGTTGCTGTCAGTCTCCCTCACTCTGTCTCTTCATCCATTTTTCTCTGATGCAGAGACTGTAGGTGGGAGGTGCAGCGTCCTCGTTTTAGATGAAATGTGGAAGTGCTACTTTTTTGTGCACTGGAGAGCACAGGTTATTGGAGAGTTGGCTAGACTGACTGTAATGAAGTGAAGGAGAAAGAGAGAGTAAACACAGAGTTTTATCTGAGCGTATCCAGTGACCAGAAACTGAGAAAGAAATTAACCAAACACAAACTGAGTTACTATAACCTGGCGATTGGGACTGGTCGACAGACCTGGCAATCTTGATAAGAAAGACCGTGTCAGTTGTACCAACAAAAGGTGGAGACAGAGCAACACTTCATGCTACACTGCAGCCAGAAGAACCAAGTTCTTTACCAAAACAAAACTCAAATGCCAAGAATTCCTCATAGTTTCATACCAAACAAAATTAAACATTTCCTTGGGGAAAAAATCTGACATTACCATGGTAGCAGCATAAATATGACCGAGCACGTCACCGCCTGAGGAACAGCACATGAATACACACTGAGCTCCTTCAAAATGTGACTCCTCTTTTTGATTTCTTACTTTCACTACTACTACATTTAATTGTTACGATGTCTTGTCATATATTTCTTTATCTCTTTTAAACCTGCATTAATAGATTTTTAGATTTTGGCCACTTGGGGACAGCACAACAAGTCGTACACAAAACATTGACATATTATCTCTTCTTACCTTTTAAAGTTGATGTTGCAGATGTTTTAGCAAACTGCTGCTTTTTTTACACATCCAGCAGACACGGAGCAACATTAGCATTTAGTATTTGGAGTCCTGTTTCTGGCTACCTGATGAATGTAAATCCCATATTCTCTTTCTCTTTCAGCTGCTGAGACTGCTGAGAAAAAGTATCTGGCTCTTCAGCTGCTCAACGCTCAACTATGTTCACCAGCTAAATGCTAACTTGTCTCTTTACCATTTGGCAAGTAGTATACAGTGGGTTTATCAGAGCTTTTTTGTCGCCTGTTGCTGATGGAAACGAGACTGATGGGAGCTGTGAGACTGGACAAAAGCAGTTGGGGTCCCAAAGATGTGGGCCTTAAAACCAAAACAATGGGCTGAAAGATGCGAAAAAAATGTTTGCGTCAGTGAGTGTGTAGTCATGTGAGCTCACATGCCTTGCTGCTTGTTTTAGTCAATAAGTACAAGTGCATGGCTTTTAAGTGTTTGTGTGTGTGTGTGTGTGTGTGTGTGTGTGGTCACACCAGCAGCACTGATTAGCGCAGAGGAAGTCAGACCGATATGCACGGAGAGGTGGCTGAGAGAGCTATCCACACTACACAGCTGTGAAGAGAGAGAGCTGCCGATCTTGAGACAGGGAGGGAGAAAAAGGGAGGGAGGGGGGGAGAAAAAGAAAGAGAGGAGGTTTTAAATTAAAGAGGAAAGTGATGACAGAAATGAAGAATGAAAGAGAGAGGTTAATGGACAAGTCAATGGGGCTTTACGGTGCCAGCACAGTCACTTCAGAGGGAGAGAGAGACAGACAGAGAGAGAGAGAGAGTCAATGGGGACTAATCAGCGTAACACTTGAGGGAGAGTGAGAGAAACTGATATAGAAAGAACGACAGTCAATGAGCTGTTAGCATTATAGCACTCGAGGAAGCCAATGAGAGGGTGAGAGTGAACATGAGTCACGTGCGGCGAAGGTGAGAAAGGCATGTATAAAGGATAAACCCGGCTAAACTTAGTTGAGCCTTCTATCTATGAGAGTTTTGTACTCTTTTAGGGACTTGATACGATCCATTTTTACATTTACTATTCTATTACTTGAGGCAAGGAAGAGGAAATAAGTGGTGAAAGGAGAAGAGGGGAATTGGGATGGCAGATGGAGCGATGGGGTGCAGGGGCAGCTACACTCAATGAAGTGAAAAAGACAGAGGGCCAGAGAGACACAGCGAGCGCAAGAGCGATGGAGGTCGCACACCCCCTGGTCTGTCTGAGCGGAGAAAGTGGAAACGTTAGTTCAGGGTTATTTGAGCAATTACTGTAAGAGTGACAGGACGTGTCGCAGCACAGAGGAAGACAAGTCATCCTTCCGTTGGTTGGCTACACATATCCATCTTATGCTGGTGACCTTCACACATGTTTTGGTGGTATTCTAATAATAGCATTTCCCACAGTAAGTCAAACTCATGCATACTCTTTGTATGCCTCTTGATTCAGATTAAAGAGACATGCTGGACTTGCAGTCGGGTAGCTTAGCTTCGTTGAATTGCCGGATGTCTACGGGATGAAATAACTCCAGAATAATTCCAGAAATTTCAAAGCTTCTAAACTTGGACTTACATATTTGAAAAGTTAACAATGCATCACTGTATGGCATGTACATCAATGTATCACTACTAAGAAAAAAGGCCAACAACAGTCTGATCCACTTTTTTTACATGCGCGCACACTCACAGGGATGGAAAAAGCAGTTCCAAATGAAACAAGCTTAACTAATCGAGTATAACAAGCTTTTTTAATTTTTACAAATTATACACTTCTTCCATCGAAAAGACATTTATGAATTTGTCTCACTCTGCTTTAGTAGGAATTCCCCTACTAAATGCTAACGCCAGCATGGCAACATGCTCACAATGACAATGCTAACATGCTGATGTTTATACTATAATGTTTACCATGGTTACCATCTTAGTTTCAATTCATCCTGAGGGGGACAAGAATGCCTGTCCAAATTTTAATTTTGCCACAAATATGAACCTTGTGGTGGCGCTAGAGGAAAAGTCAAAGGATCATCACAGTCAGTAGGCTCTGGACCAAAGAGTTAGACCAATCAAAAGCCCCACAGGCTGATTTTGTGTTCATTTAAATAATGCCCTTTCCTGGCAATATCAACTTGTGTACAGGAAGTGAAATGAAGCCCAGACAGAGGAAGGACCAGATAGCATGAGCAATGTTAGCCAACATGTATGAATAGACAAAGAAAAGAGCGCCCCCTACAGAAACAGTTAATTCAAGGTGTTATCCAAGAGGTCAAGGCACCACATGCCACTCAGAAACACCTCACGGACACAAAAGAAACTGTAAGAACCCGACCACTTATAACCATAATGAGGTGTTCCCATATTGATCTGAAAGGTCTATGGAGAAGGCTGAGAAAGGATTAAATAGAGGTTGGTGTATGACTAGAAAGTGCTGATAGCTGTAAGTGATTTGTGGTACATTTATCCAGTGATAAAACAAAAGCTGCACTCTCTAACCAGCACATGGCTGTCGGGGACTTACTTCCCTTCTTATCTGTCAGTGACCTGATAAAGAAATCAAAGGGGCAACTCAAGGTCGAACCTTTGTTTCCACTCTTCACCCCTCGCCAGCTCCCTTCACCTAAAACCTGTTTCTCTTTTTCCCTGATTCAGTGGAGTTTAATTTTTAACTTCAAGATAGCTTTACCCTTTTGCCTGGTGGGTGGTTTTCATTTGTTTCCATCTGTTTTATGTGGCTTTCATTGAAATTGCAAAGATCCCCCAGAAATCACATTCCTCTCTTTGAGCCAACTGAAGTCCTGCACTCTCCACACTCTGGTTTTCACTTATTGATTTCAGTTTTCACGTTGTTTTCCTCCTCTCTTTTCCATTCACTCTTACCTTTCGTTTATCTTTTGTGATTACTCTGTCATATGTTTCCAAGGTGCAGACTCTGGCTCTTTGACTCCTACAGTGACTGCTAATGTTAGTGACTGTATACTGCCCTGGTGCACTCATTATGAATGTATCTGGAGAGAATATGTTAAACGGCTAAAATGTGAACAGAGAATGTTTAAATTCCTACCTGGCACTCTCTCTTCATCTCCTCAGCTTGTTCTGTCTGTCACCGTCTGCGGTTACTTGAGAAAAGACACAACATCGCAGCCCGACTCACTGGCTCTGAGTGATTTCGTAAGACCGGGTGATTGGGGCACAACCCGCTCATCAATCACCAAGCCTCGGTCAGAGACATTCCTGCTGTAAATATTAGGTGATTCAATATTACTCTGCCCTCATTATCCGCTATTAGGCTGGGAAGGAACACACAAATTCTGACTCTGTGGCCCCCAAACCCTGTCTGGGTCCTAGATGAGGAAGTAATCACTCCACTACATCGTCTGAACATTTTCAATACAAGTGAGGGCAGCTAACCACTAAAGCCGCACCACAATGAAAAGGAACAAGTAATGGGCAAAGTCATTTGAGTTTGATAGTTGCTTTCAGCTGTTCTTATGCCTTTGTACCATCCAAAGGCACTGGAATCATTATGGATGAGTAGACACACTCCCTCCACACTTCAAATATCCACTTTCCAAGCTTAAGGATCTGCTGGCTATCATGTACACATCTTTAAACACATAAATGCTTGCACTTTGGGCCCTTTCCCCCGTAGTCGTTTTTTATTCTCCCAACAAACGGCACCACGGTCCTCTTTGAGGAGGACTTTCAGGAAGCTCAAGTAATTTGGAGTCACTTGAGATTAAAGTAAACACATTCTAACATGGCAAATTGGAGCAAATTAAAGGCGCGAATGCTCCAGAGGTGAATAAATGTGCTTGGTATGAAACACCCTCCCACACTGCGAACGTTTTTCAGTCGAGATCAGTGTAGTCGAGTTCAGATCGGGTCACATCAAATGAGCTGGAGAGAGACAGAAGCAGCTGTGAGATATATAGATAATACCACTACAAATGAACAAACCACAGAGTTGTACTTGGGTGGTGGTGCAGTAGGAATGACTTGCAATACACTTGGAGTTCGAAAAAGACTTGTACAACATGATCTAGCCCGCAGCCACCACCACACACACACACACAGAAGAGGACATGTTTAGGGGTCATTCATCGGAGTGTAATGACTTTGCTGCCCCCCGGTGCTTTCTGAATGAAGCAATCTTTACTCATTAATATTCATGACAAATTGTGGCTGGTAGCACCCCCGCTGCGTGTGTGTGTGTATGCGCGCGCGCGTGTGTGTGTGCTCTAGAAAGAAGGCTAAACGCACCCACACATGTAGCAATTATTTCTTGTTGCACCTCTGCCGAACTATTGCTCCACCTCTGAGAGAGTTTTCCAACTTGAGGTTTATAATATTCAACATTCAATTTGAGTCTCAGTGTTAGAAAAGGATAAGCCGGGGCTTGCAGTGATACTGGAGGATAGTTGCAGGATCAGTGCAGCATGGGGTCAGGGTGAGGGATTAATAGTACTACTGTGGTTTCACACACAAACACAAACACACATGACCCATTAAGTTGCTGCGCACTTCCCCTCCAACAATATATCCGCAGATTTATGAGTAGACCTTGAGAACATGTAGCTGATTGTATTTTTATTATGCTTGGACATAATGGGAGATTTGGTACAGGAAGGAGTGTATAGCTATTTCTATACAATAGCGCAGTGAAGCACTGAATCAGACTCACTGTAAGCAAAGGGAAGCAGGAGATCCAAGCAAAATAAACTCAATCTCATTCATGGCTTCTTGTATGCATTCCTGGACAGTGATTTTGTGCAGGTCGCACACACACATATGAGCGTGCTGTCTCGTCTATACACCACAGCACTCATTTTCATCGCATTAAAATCCAAGTGCAATTAGATGGATCATAAAAATGAAAAAAACAGGCAATCCAGGAAAAGACTAAAAGCCGCCTGAGACGCATAAAAACAGCATTTAGCTGACAGAATTGATTAGGAAACCCTCAAGCAAGCAGACAAACTAAGATAAAGCTATTCCAAATTCATACAAGAGTGAGGTTGCAGTGAAAACAGCCAAAATCAACATACATCTCATCATTTAACCATGAACATTCTGCTTCCCATCCTGCAGCTTACCTGCTTGGCGTGCAGATCTGCCTTGGAGGGCATGTTAGGGCTGGCAGCAGGGGTCACGGGGGCACTACGGCTGCCCCCGGCCAACACCGCGCGCACAGATGCCAGCCACTTCATGATGGTGAGGCCGAGGGATGTCACTCTGACGTGCCCCAGAAAAAGTGGACACAAGAGTCAAACAGAGCCTGGAGGAGGATGGAGAGAACTGCGTGGAGAGTCGCAGAGTCCAGAGTCTACTTCAGGGTTTTTGTTCACCAGTATGTTTCCGTCTAAGAAGCATCGCAGAGGCTTGCGTGAGGGGTGTGACCGGTCTGCTGCCGCCTCACACAGCCCATTCAGTCTCACTGATCCCCCTAACACACACACACACATTTACACACATGCATACACACTGACACAGATCCAACACGCAAGCGTGCACACTCTTACAGTACATACAAGCACACAAACACACACTAATCCTACAAGCATGCACGCACATGGATACATGCACGCACCACCCCCCACCCACCCACTACCCTAGTGACACACAATCCTTCCTCAATCACTCCATCACCATCTGTCACTTTCCCCTGTTTCTCCCTTCTCTCCAGCCACATTACTTTAGCCCTGACTTACATTCTACTCCCCCACCGCACACACACACACACACACACACACACACACACACAAACACACTCAGTCACACACCTCCCGCTGTGCCCCACGGCCATCAGACACAGCAGAGATGGATGGCTGGCATTAGTCCATTATTAGTGCTTCATGCAGGCTGAGATGTATATCTGTCTGTGATGGAATGAGTGATGATGGATAGATGGAGGGACTGATGGATGCACTCACAGAATTACTGCTGATAAATTTATGGTTGGATGGAAGGATTTACATATATACTGTAGATGTATACTGTATGTGTGTACATACATACATACATTTGGTGGTGACCTCCGACCTCTGGGTGTCACCATGAAGGACCAGCAGAAGCCTTATTATGTTCTGGTGGCATATGCTGATTCTAATGGAACGTCACTGCTGACTATTTTTACGGGCATATGCCATTTCAAAAAGGTCACTCTGCTCCACTGACAGATACCACTTTCCATCAGATAGTAACAGATAACAATTTCCATTCCACAGGAAGAGCCAAAGTTAGAAATGTTCAGAGTTTACACACAGCGGTTTTGATTTTCAGTTGGATGAAAATCCCAACAGGAATTAATCAGTCACATCTATAAATAAATCATTTCTACAAACACTTTGTGAGAAAAAAAAAACATATAGAAAAAACACAAGGACTGTTGACAATATAAAGATCTTCTATGAAAACTCTTCATCAGCCACCACAAAGCTGGAAATTCTACTCTCTAGCTTTAATATTCTCTTGGATGAAAATGCTACCTGGAATTACTCTGTAAAATGTCTAAAAATTAATCTCTAAAAAAATTTACGAGGCAAAAACCAAGAAAAGGAAAAACACTGAATGTTAAATTCACTGTTTTGACAATATAATTTTTATTTCGGTCACATAAATGTATTTTGTAATCCAAAAACTAGAGTCTAGTGTGTTACCAAACCACCGCTATTAGATTCCAATGACTGAAAAAGTTCAGCAAAACTTAAAGTACCCTGTGGAGTTTTCTTCTTTCCTGCCTTTTGCCAGCCCACTGCAACGTTTCTTGATGTGCAACCCCAACCAACTGTCAGTAAGTGGAATAGCATGAATTGGTCACTTTAACGCTTGTGCAAGTACATGTGCACCCTTGTATGCGTGCTAGTAGAGCACAGGCTGCAAACAAAACAAAGAGACCTGCTCATTAAAACACTGCACCATAACGCCACTACTGTGAAAGCCTCCAAATATTATCTTTTTATATATAATATAATATATATTTCCATACAGTAAAACTGGACACGCTGCTTTTTCAGGCCTTACACACTGAGGATCCCCACACTGAGCATATGAATTAAGACGCTATTTTGTCCTGTTATAGCAGTAACACCAGAGGGGGTGTTTCTCCTGATGCTGGGTACGGCTGCATCAGTGATGTGGCTTCATCAAAGTAACCGCAATAATGGTAAAAAAAAAAAAGTTTTTAAAGATACTCTGGCTTTTACAACACTTACAAATGCATGTGTACAGTACAAGTAGACCTCTTGCCAAAAAGCACATATGGACAAGAATAGAAACAGGAGGAAACAAGAAAAATGGCTCTCCGGTTTACTTAAGATTTTGGTATAGGAAGCAATGGGAATAATCAGAGCAAATGGAATGCATGTTTGTCAGATTGCTTGGAGTTAACTGTGCACTTATTTCAATCCATATGGCTGGGCCTTTATAAAAACCACACTGATCCCCCAAGACAGTACGTCGTGTTTTTGAAGTGACAATCCTGCAGATCAGAATGGCAGCACATAGTAACAAATATCACAGTGTTGTACATTTTGAGAGAGGATAATCCCCCGCAGGGCTTTACAAGGGGTTGGGCCGTATTATTGCTGGCTGGAAGACACCCTCCAGACGAAACATAGAGGGGGAAAGTGTGTGGCTGTGTGCATCCAATTGTAGATGTGTGTTAGTGTGTGTCCACCTCGGCCTCATGCCCTGGCTAGGAGGGATATGGCCATATGTGGAGGCCAGGCGTCCATCTCTGCTGGTGTCTGTGTGTGATACTGGTGAGGATATGGCCAAAGCTTTGACTTAATTCATCTCTTAATCCCCTGCCTCAGTGTGGCATCGCATATGGCATGGTGTGGCTGGGGCATGACGGAAAACGTTGCAATTGACCGTGCGCTCAGTCTCAAGACAAAAGCGAGGTTTGTGAAAGAGGAAGGAGAATTAATACATCGAAGCAGATACAGAGATCTGAAGTGACAAGCATAGCCCACTTTTGATGACTGGTGAATCATGACTGAGTGCGTGTATACGCATCTTTGTGTGTGTATAAGAGAGTGTGTGTGCATGTGTCTATCTCCAAACAAGGAACCCTGCCTTTGGGGAGACATCAACGCTGTCTAATCTCCAACTGCGAGACATTTCCAGTAACAAACACTGAATCATGCAGAACATGTCACTGAGCCAGGGTACAGACTCATCTGCAATGCTTTCATGCCTTGATGCGTAATGAAACTTCCCTGTTGCTGTAATGAGTTCAATATTACACTGGGAAGGATACAATTAAACCTCAGATGAAGCAAAACCCAACAATGGCTCTGACATGAATACAGCCAGAGGCTAGAGAAATGCAGCAAGTGGTGGTGGAATGGGAAATAAAAGCAGTGTCAGTTGTGCTTTGTGAATGAAGATATTATAATAATGATTGGAGACTAAAAAGCACACATGTTGCATACCCGTAAGATTAAATCACAGGTTCGTTTTTAATTCTGGTTGTAATGTTTTGCATAACAACGGCAGTCTAACAAGATAATTAGCAATACTGTGTATATTGCTATATTATTGATGGAGAGGGCCGTGTCAAAGTGTTTACAGCCCTGAGTAGTGTGCAACTTCTGAGCAGCCTGTAGGTAGCCTGTCAGGCGAAACCCAAGGCACAATACAAATGTGAATCAAAGGAAGACCTGTTACTTACTGATAATGTTGCATTTGCATCTTTAATAAAAACAGCACTGTCCTTTTCTGCCTTATCTTTGATTTTTTTTGTCATTTTGGGTAAATATTATAATTATACCTTTACAACTGAAAATCTAATTATACAGTAAATTTGGCAGTTTTTCCTGAAAAACATGCAGCAGATGCTGTCGTAGGATTTTAAGCCCTGAGTAGTGTCTGCAGTTTTAGGGCAGCCTGTATGCACCCTGACAGGCAAAACATTGGTGGAAAAAAGTAAAGGTAAGACCTGATACTGATTGAATCTTTAATACAAATTCATTTTCAATTCTATTATTTTCAATTTTTTCTAGCAAAATATTATTATTGTATTATTTATAGATTGGCAAGTGTAAATAAAAATAGAAATGAAATACCCCCCCCCCAAAAAAAAATAATATATGCATAGGATGTTCCTGTATTTTTTCTGTCCCTAGTGGTGTCTACTAGGTTAAGACAGCCTATGTGTAGCCTGAAAGACAAAAGCAGAAGACCATCCCTGCTTCTAAAGCTTATTGCTGTAATAAGGGAGTGTATTAGCATTTTTATCAACTCAGAGCTTCTCTCATCTGGATTATGACAGCTGGACATTTAAGAGGACACTTTTGAGAGAGATTTTAGTGAGTAAATCAAACTAATACTGTAGTGGGGGGTTGCAAATACAGGACTTAGAAAAGTGAAGGGGACATTATGTCCTTGACTGGGAAGAACGGCACTGCAGGGTTTCTGCAATTCAAAACCTAAATCAAAGTGGTACTTGGACTTATCTTAAGAGGTGATTGTATACGCCTTCCAAATCAAAGGAGCTTTAGCTCTTAAAAAAGCACAGCCTGCAGCTAAATTCTGACGACAACAGGCTGAATGCTGCATTTCATCTTTTAAGAAAACACTTTATCATCCACCGCAAAGCCGGACTACAGAACAGAGAGCCACAGCTTTGTTCCAAACTTATAAACATCAAGTTTCAATGTAAACCACACTCCCTGCCACAACAGGGGGTGAGGAGGATGATGGAAGGGGAAAGGATACTGAGGTAAGGACAGGCACAAACACCCAAACAAGCAACAAATGGGTTTTAAAAATGATCTTTTATCTCAATGTTTTGGCAATAATGGCTTTTCATGTTAAGCCAATAAAGCAAATTTAACTGAAATTGAGAGAAAAAGATGCAGAGAAAGGGGAGGGAGGGAGAAAGGGCGGAGTTACGGCGAGCTTTGGAACTCCTCCACATTCCTTCCTGCTCCCACATCCCTCCCACGTTTTCAGCGCTCACTCTGTGCTGAAATGCCCCAGTGGAGACGGCTGCTTTCATCCAGCTCCAAGCGGCCCGGGAGAAAATCAAGAGGGCTGTAAATGTCTCGGCGTGAGAGAGGCATTAAAACTAATTCCCTGAAGACAGAAAAGGGCTTTTCCAAAGCAGGCGGGTCAGCACTCCGAACTCCACCCTCGGGACACAGCATGGCAGCATACAGGGACAGTCGTCACCTTTGCAAGAAGAGATGGTTGCATCTCTTTTTGCCTTTGAACCACATCTCTTGCTACAGCTGTGGTTCAAAGGTTGAATCCAAAACTTTGCTTACATGGAACACAACTGAATTTAATGTATACAGGAAATCTTCATTTTGTAGAATGCAACATACACACTAAAAACAATATCAAGACTATAGGAGCCAAATTCCTCTCAGATGACACGAGGAAAGTGGCCATGGCAGAAAAATGTATCCTCGATGCAGACGGTTGCCATTAGTACCTGTCAGGCTGTGATGCAGCCACACAGCTACACTGGGGAGCCAAGAAGTAGGAAAAAGAACAAAGTCAGGAAATCCCAGAGGGTGCTGGGATATAGAGAGTTGTTAGTCTGCCTCAATGCCCAGTTTCCCTTCTTGTGAGGTCTCTGTGCTTGTTGTTTCCTTTGTTGAGGCTGTTTTCGCTCTTACCGTAGAAAAAAAAACTAAGGTTAGACGTTGTTTGTGCTGTTTCTCACTGCAGCTGACATTTTCCTAAAATGAGCACACTCTTGTCTGTCTGTGTTTTCAGGGAGACATTCATCACCCGTGTACATTAGTTTGCATTGCAAGAGTAAACAGCATCTCGCTCCAACAGAACTCATTTCCCAGTTCCTTTAATGGGCAATAAATCATGTCACCTGAAGCAAAATGCAACCGGTCGCATCTTCCACGTGTTCCAACAAACACGGCGACTGTATATTTAAGGATGAAATGGAGTGATAAACAACCCTGGGCTTGCCAAGCATTGCGACTGGTTGAAAGTAAGGCAGCACAGGTGGGACTAATTGGAGGATGACATACAGCAGGGTCAGGACAGGCCACTGTTTTATTGAACATGCATGAATACTGATACGCTGAAGTAGAAGGCTCCGACAGAACTGTAAAAAAATAAGTAGTGAATCTGATGAGACGACTTCATTTTGAACGAGAGGACTGGTGTTGCTTCAGTGCAGTGCAGCTTGGCTGGAGTTTTGGACGGCCTCTCTTATCCTCTGCCAAAGGATCCAGGGGCCAGCGGGGACTTGAGACGTTTTTGGAGGGCTTTTTTTCCCCCTGCAACAGCTTTTTTGGAATGAGGCAGATGTAAACAATTACCGAGCAAAACGCTCATGACGGGGAGGAAACAGAGGGGGATTAGCTGAGTTTCATCTCCAGAGTTTTGGCATTAATTGACACACAAGCAAAAGCAGAGATGGGTTTTTTTTTTAAATAAGAGGGAAAGGGAAAGGGAAAGGACCCCCGCCCCCCTTCACATATCCTCTTCAACTTTGTAGCCTACAGATCCTGGCTCGGTCAGAACAGCACTACTGCGCTTTGAGACCCCCGATGAAAACAGTCAGAATCAGCGGTTTCTCTTCACGTGGGGGATTGTCTCAGTCAAAGGGGAGAAGAACCGAGGGCTTCAGTAGAGAATGTCACAGAAGGAAAATTTAGCATTTGTGGAAAAACACGGCGGTTCCAGTAGGACAGGTCGGATGATTTCTCAACTTGATCCAACAGTAAATCCTTCCTCTGTCTCTCTCTGATGAGAGGGATTGAAAAAAAAAGGCAAAGAGAGAGAAAATGAGAAGTTAATAAAAAAGGAAGGAGTGAAAAAAAAGAGGACAGAAGGAGGGTAAGGAAGGGGAAAAGAGGAACTTTGAGGACAGATGGAAATGTTACCTCTGGTGATACAAGAACATCTCAAAATATCCATAAATCTGGATATCAAACTCAGTCAAGCCTATCATGCATGTTATAATATTCATACAGCAATACACCTTTGGGATCAGTGCAAACCTGAAGGTTAGATAAACAGGCATGTTGCCAGCAGGTTGCCAGTTAAACCAGCAAAACACTGTGGTTGTACAGGGCAGCTCACTCTTGCTGTGAAACACAAGAAGGGCTCTGCCTGATTTATACATACTTGGTCTACATTCCCTGAATACACAGAAATTATAAAAATACAAAAAACACTGATTTCTTTCATCTCCTTAAGTGGTTGCTGAGCACAACACACTCCCAGAATAGATTTTGGGTAATGACTCCCCATGCTGCCTGAATAATTTATCCCTACTTTTCCCTAGAATAAGTCTGGGAAGTTTCTGCCAAAAATAAAATCTCTAGTAAACACAAGCTCTTTCATATGTGTGTGTTTAAAAAAAGAGAATAAGTGGGCATTACAGGGTAGAAATGCTCCCTGGCATTTGGGCAACCAGATGTCTGGTTTATGACACGATAGGGAAAAGGAGGCGAGGAAAGAGGTCACAAGGTACATCAGTGGACAAGAGGCATTACAAGTCTGCCCCTGAAATGTCTGACACTGTACGTTTTGTACTCTAGCTGTGTGTCGGCAGGAGCTTCAAAAGCCTACAGGAGATGAAGGAAGCATGCCAGGATTATTTGCATTCATAAACACACACACACACACACACACACACACACACACACACACAAGAGTAAGGTGTGTGTACCAACCTACAAAACCACACGAACGCACAGTTGGAGCTGTAGGCAACTCGGTGAGTGGCAACAGAAAGAGATGTTGTGTCAAAACAGAAGATGAACAACACTACTGCATTGTTTCATTGCCAACTTGGACTAGTGCCATGTGTCTTTCTAACACCTGTAATGCTTTGACAGTAAATCTTGCCTGTGCATCTCGTCAAACAGGTATGCCCTCTCGTCGCATTGCGGAAATTACTAAAAAATGCATTGTGAAATTCAGCTGGAACGCGACGAACATGAGACTGCTTCCTCTGCGATTGAAATGTGATAAGAGTGGGAAACTAATCGAGTTTTTAGGTTCAAAAGTTCAGGTTCATATCTATTGTTGGCAAGCATTTACCCAACGGAAACGCACTACCAGTATCAAGGGTGCTTCTGTTGTTGACCTTCACCTCTGACCTGAGTGGAGCGGGGAAAAGAGAAAAGCAACTTCTCTGCTGATGTTTAATAACCTAAATTCAAGGAGCAAATTTAGACTTGGGCCTAAATTGCTTCTGAAATTGAATGTGCAATTGTATCCAAAGTAGTTTTATTCTTCCATTATCCACCAAGTAAGCTCTTTTGTCATTAAAATTTTGATATCCAATTTAGTTGTGTCTTTGTTTGTAATCTTCATCTTTTTAAATGTTCTTGCAGCTAATGTGTCTTTGAGCCCCCTTTTTATCTCTTCGGCACTGTGGAAGCGTCATCTTAGTAAATATTTGTTTATCACTTCTCTTCCATGGTTTATCACTTAGCAAATAAACTAATTCTGGTCAAATACAGTGTCTCAAGGTGGACTGGGTTGTGGAGGCACTGCATGCTTGACTGGTTTTTCCATACAATGTAACACAGGGATTAGACAACCTATCCCTCTACCCTGCATTACAACTTAATTAATCATTGCGCAGCCTGACAATTCAATTATTGTTTAGGTTGTCTCTTCATCCGCCCAATTTCTCCAGAAGCATCTGTGTCCTTGTCTGATTGGTTGTTGTTTGGTAAAAAGGTGTTTTTAAGTGGACACACATGCTCTTTTCAGTAATTCCCTGTCAGAAATCACTTTGAAACATCAAACATCTCTTGTCACCCACAAACCACCATATGTGATTTGTTGAAAGCATATGATACCCGGGGCACTTTCCATTGTGTTGTGAGAAAAATCTGGTGTTTTTTTGATCAGATAATGACTAAATATGCAGCCTCAAGCAGTAGTAAGAGTTGGCACCATGCAAGAAGCCAACAACAGAACACAAAATGCCAACATAACACAAACCAATGTTAAAAACAAAATGTAACAATAAACGATGGGTGAAAGATGAACTGTTTGGTGACAGAGGGAGGAAATCAGAACCATCTTCCTCTGAAAGGCCCATTGCCAGTTTCTAGCAGGGGGAACAAGCACGCATGTTGCAAATCATCATAAAATAAATTCACAGTACTTTTTTTATGCTTTTTGCTAAAATGCAAAGCAGCTATTATTTTATTACTCCTGAAAGTGTCAATAACCGTACAAAAATGTGAACAAAGGGTTGTTTCTCACCCTGAATGACCCCCCTTGACACATAATAATATGAACAATGAGCAACTGGACTTCAATGGTTTGAAATTAAGGACCTTGCTCAAAAGCCATTCCCAAACCAGACTTGTAAGCCACCCCAGAAAGGTTTGAAATACCTCTGTAAACTACTAATCCCTTATTTGAAAATTTGAAGTTGGACATAATACCTTTTACCTTCTACTCTGGCTACTGCTGGGGTCCACCACGTAGTCAAGGGTTAGGTGGCTAAATCCCCAACTGTCTGAAGTAAGGGCTCAAACACCATCTGTCCCAAGACTGAGGGACATTCTCAACCTTTTGTCCTAACCACCCTGAGGGATTTACCAGTAAACTTTGATCCCATGGGCCCTCTTCTGTAACATCATACCACAAAAGGCACACAGGTCTCATACTGGCAGGCGTAATGGTTTTTCCATGGCACGGACACAAACAGACACCAATATAGCCTCATACACAAGCATGTGTGGTCCTTAGTTGACTTCCTTTGTGTGTTGCTGTTTTCCTTCGAGGTAAAGCAGGCATCCGCAGGAGTGAATGAGTTTTTAAGTGGCTCTGGTGACTTTGTGGGACAAACAAGCGGCAAGGTCCTGTCCCAGCACCCAAAACCTCAGACTGAGCTTCACACACAGCAGGAATTTGAGTGAATGAGAGAGCGTCTGAGTCAGCGCATGCATTTTGTTTTGGATGCGACCCTTTGGTACTGTATGTGTGTGTGTGCGTCCTTTTGCTTTGTGTGTGAGTGCACCAAGACTTAATCAAGCCATTGTTCCTGGACCGACCATTGAGGTTTCCCACTGTTGATATCACCAGAATAGCAGAAATATATTACTTTTATTCCAAACATCATTCTTCTGTTTCCCCTGCTGACATGAGGAACAAAATCCTCACCATTTACTTAATTAGAGGGGTGAGTTTTCACTCACGCATTGTGTCTCCGAAACGTTCAGGCAGTTCTGTGCGTCGGGCAGCTGCCAATCAGTAATGAAGAACAAAAGCGGCACATCTGCTGTGGCTTTGGCGAGAGAGCACCAAGACGGCCTCAAAGCAAACTCCAACCTTTTATAAAAACCATAAAAAGACCGCACTCAGTGCTGGGATAGAAAACAAGAGGAAAAAATCATAATAATAATCTGGGTAAACAAAATCTGCTGGCTGTACAGAAACATGCTCAGATGGAAAGTCGACGGTGCTCAGAGGCAACTAGAGGTCAACTATCGATGGGGCTAATCCACGGGAACATAGAACTCATAATTCTTCCAACTGAGGAAACTGGACACCATCATTATATCTGCCGTATCTGCAGTTCTGGAAAAAAGGAAAACAGGCAAACTAGACAAGAGTCTTGGCATTTGAAAGCTCCAACGTGTCAAACAGATATCGAAGGATGAGCAACTCCAAAGAATTACAGCACATGAGGTATTTTCTTGGAGACGTGGATTTGGCCAATCAGACGAATTGGAAGGCTGTGACATGATGCTACCCATATTGCAAGAGTGGAATTGAGGGATCAATACTATTACAAAAGACAGTTTCTTTATGAAACTGTTCAATAGTCAGGTTAGGTAGGGAGAGAATGGATTGGAATAGACAGAGCTAAAGTTTGGCTCTTTGGAGACTAAAGCAACCAGGGTCAAATAAGTGAGAACACGGCAAGAGTCAAACAGTCGGCCATGTCTGGAAGTTGATCCCAGTCTCTCAACTTGACAGACTTGAAAAGGATAAACAACTTGCATCAAAACCACTGTGCTAAAGTTATCAAAACCTGCCCAAATGTGGGAACTAAGGCAATCATCTGTTGTTTCGTGACACTGCTTGGTGGTTTTGCTTATTTGTATTGAGATAGTATGAACTTTTAGACTGAGGTCAAACTCCGTCAGAATATTGGTATCACAGCAAAACTGTTGTGGAAGCTTCCCAGCTGTGGCCTGGAGACATCAGCTCAACACCATAGTTTAGGGCTGCTGATTGGAATGCCGTGAAAGCACCATTCGCAGGGACACGTCTGGGAAACAGGCAAGCTCCATCCATCACGTCCCGATGAAGACGTTCACAGGAAACACGTGGTCGATCGGCATTTTTCCACTGTCAGCAGTCATCTGTTCACATAATATGTACTGGCCTCTTCAAAACTCTTTCTTCTGATATGTCCAAGATGTGGTGATGAAGCTGCTACCTGCTTTTTCGATCCCCTCCACTGGGTGGTTAAAAGTCAGGATTGGCCATAGAGCAACACCCATGGAGGTGGTTCTCATTAACCTGAAGGCTGTAAGTTGGATCTCCAACTGAGACCCAAAACATTGCACATCTCTGAATCTAGTTAAGTTGTTGAAGTAGAATTGTACACACACAAGCACAGTGGAGCAGTGGTTAGTACTGTCACCTCACAGCAAGAAGGTTCGAACCTGATGGTATTGTGATGGGTAGGCAGTATAAAGCAGCACACTCATACAAATAATCACTTTAGAGAACATTCTCGATGGTATTGAGGCTTTTCTTCAACAGTTACAACTGTTTGAACAATGAAGTGTTTTCTTCTAAGTAGTGTGTATACATGAGAACAAAACAATATAAAAGCATGACTAATTGGGCTTCATGGGAATTATCAACACAGTTGGAACTAATCTGTGACCAGACTCTTTGGCTGACAATAACTGGTGTATAAAATACATTAGTACATGCCATAACAAGAGTTCTAGCAATTATGTGCGACCAAAGTATTTGCTGCGTCATATAAAAGTTAGGCCTTAGTAATTTGCCGAACAATCGTGTTTGGCAGTTGAAAAAAAACACCCAGCCTCACTGGGAAAACTACCACCACCCAAACAGCTCTTCTTGTAAAGACAGGGCACAATGTGAAAGGTTTTGGTTTGGCAGTGCAGCAGGCGAGAGCTGGAAAGCAGCGCTGAATCCCGGCACGCCGCTGCCTCCATCCTCATGCTGCATTAGGGGAACAACAGGCCTGAAGCAGCAAATCCTATCCCCAAGTGGCAGCAGCTCTCCATCCCTCATCCGTGCTTAAAATGGGATACCACAGTCCGTTCCCTCCCAGGATGACATGCTAATGCTGCACAAGGCTGAGCTGTTGTTGTTATCTGGTGTCACTAACACCGGGTTATGCCTCTGCAGGCTATGCAGTATGCTAGGTTAGTCTCCTCACAGAGACCTTGTAACTTGCAAGGGCTGCAGTCGGTGGTGAAGAGTTCCTTTCCACACCAATCCATGATAAGACTCAAGAAATGATTTCTTCCTCAAGGCGTCCTAAATGACCAATGAGCACAACTAAATCATTGTGAAAACATTACATGAAGGAGACTGTGACAGTCAAAGGCATTGTGATTGAGGAATAACAGGGTGTGTGTGTTGACTTTCAATAGTGCAAACCAAATTTAATTTCAAACCTATTCAAAGACACTTTATATTGTAAGTTAAGTCCATTTTCTTATTGAACCAATGTTGCATTGGCAGCTTTGAAAAAATCTCAAAAAAACTGATGACACGTCTTTTGAAAGTCCTAAGCCAACCGTTTGGTTGGCTGTGAGTCTGGAAAGGGCTGCCTCTGGAATACCTCTTTGGTGTTTGGATGAATACAAACCAGTTCTTTGTAGCATAATTTTATTGGTCTTAATTATAACAAGAACCCACTGTGTCTAACCAATTTTGAGCTTTTAAGACCGACGAGTTTGATGAAATTGACTCGCAAAATTGCCTAAACTTAACCAAAGCATTACATTTAACCAATTTGTGCACTTATGACTGTCACGTCTTGATAAAAATTAGATATATCTCAGGTGATAGAGTGAAAACTATGTTTGGGTCAGGATTGGGCGGGGTAAAGGTTGTATTGTCTGAACAAAGGTTTAGGCACCAAATTGGAAAGTGACAGTGAATCTCCTGTCAACTTCTTTCCATCAAACTAGTGTTCTCAATACTTGTCAAATCACAGCGATGTCAAATCATTTCATAAGGTTACTTTACTTTTACTTTATTATTGTATTTAACAGGGACAGTGCATATTAATGACACCAATGACATGAAAATATGCCAGAGTTAGCCAGAAAGGCTAATTTTCATCTGTTGTCCCTGGGACAGTTTCATATGATTCATGTTGTAAAAATGCAATCTGCTTATACAAGCTCGTTTCACAACATCTGATGTGACTGTGTTGGGGTATTAATGGATGACAAAGACTACTAAGCTTAAGCCAGGAGTAATCACTTCCGTCCACTGAACTACACAGACTGTGTGACTGTATGACAACATCTATGGATTACCTGACGAACACAGATCAATTTGTTTGAATGAAAGTGAATCTCCCAGTGATGTAGTGGAGACTTAATCTGAGGCATGGAGAGAGCTAGGACTGTCACTAGTCCCTGACCCAAAGAGTCACATTACATTTCATTAGCTGTGCCAGGAAGTGGACTTTTCTTGAATGCCAAGCAACCATGGACCTCCATGCTATAAATGACAATCGCTAGGAAGGACTGAATGCTATTCACAAATGCATAGATCATATTCAGTCTCAAAAACACTACACACAAGCAGAGTTTTCGGAAAGAAAAAAAACAACCAAACTGCTTCTGTCTACCTGAGAGGCAGCTTACAACCCTCCTCCTCCCTCTGTCTCCTTTACTAATAGCTCCAGTAAACAAGTTCAATAATTCAGTAGCTTCAGCCGGTACCTGCTGAGTCCCAGGACAGGCATTCATCTTGTCGGCCTGTGCAGCAGGAAAAAGAAATAACAAGCGCATTATTGATGCTGCGATATTTGCAGGCAACACCTGAGATGTGAGAACAGGCTGGCCAGGAGACTTTCTAACATGAAAGGGTCAAACTCGAGTGTTTGGGATCGCCGTAACACTTTGGTCAGCGTCTTTAGCTTTTTGCTGCGTTCACGACTGCACTTCAGCGTTCTGCGGAGTGACACCGGTGATGAGAACTAACGGTGTGGCTGACATTTACACCCTCTGATCACAGATATGATGTGGAGGGAGTCACATAGAGGACAGACAGACTGGGAGGTATTTTACGTCTAAATTATCTGTTTTGAACCCTGTGTTTTTTTGGCTCATATTTGCTTTTGGAAAATTGTACCATTAAAAGTATGCCAAATGAGCTATTATCAGCTCCTGTTTGCAAGGTACCCATGGATGTGCAGACAACTATCACTGGATTTTGATAACGAAGAAAACTTGTGATCAAAAATGGGATGGGATTCATGGGCAAGTTCAAAGTGGATTAATGGATGTTTATTCGTGATGGACATCAGACATAATACCTTAAGATTCAGTGTGACTTACACTTCCCAAACATACAGTATGTGTATCATGTCTGTGTGGAGAGCAACTTTTGACTCAATTTCACCTGATGCAGTATCTTTGCCTCACATCTTTCCCTCCATGACTCCTCTTCAACTTTACTGCGCACCCCTGGGGAGGGTTTTGGCTTTTTCTTTTGGCTTTGTGCTTTGGAATGTCCATGTCTATTACAGACCATATCCTGTAATTTCCTACTGGTTAAAATGCTGTCCGGTACGATGAGTTAAATTACTGAGTAGCACAGTGAATATTTAATTCCCTCCCTCCCCCCGTCATGGTAATTCCGTCCGAATGGGGCCTTAGTTATTTTGCTTCTTGTCGAGATTCAACGTTCTCTTTTCTCTCCTGTTCATGTCGCTCCCTCAGCTGCCACACTGCCCACACGTTTCAGCATCTACAGTTGCTAGTTGCTTTCATGGTGATGTTTAACGGGAAGATTGGAGGAGAGGGAGGGAGGATTCTGACCCTGAGGTGCCTTGAAAATGGGCCATCTGGGCTTCTTTTATGCCAAAACTCACACACACAAACTAATTTGCTCAAAAATACTTAACCGGCACACCCAAACACCACCTTTAAAAAACACAAACAGAGATGGAAAAGCCATCGGGGAGCCTAAATGTTTACAGTTCTCTTTTGGCCACCGGCGGTTTGACACACGTCTGAGAGCCTCCGTCTGATGATGAACAATTTACATCGGCCTGCTTCCCCTCTGGCTTCCACCGCTTCTTTTGTCAGCGCTTCTGAGAGAAGCCTTCCAGTTGTTATCTGTGGTTTGTTACTTTGCGGCTGTATGTCACTGGGCAGCTAATCTGCTGTTTGGACCCGGCTGGCTTTGGTCTTAATGAAGGGCCGTGAAAACATCAACAGAACACTGACCAGAGTCCTTCCTGCTGGGGCTGGTTGTGCAACAGCGGAGGAATACGCTGACTAGAGAAAAACAAAAAGAAGCAAAACAAGTTATTTTGTTTTAGTTTTCTTTGAATGCAAGAAAAATACTTTTTCATTAGTCCCTTGGGCTTTTTCAGACCCAGAGCTTAGGAAAATCCCATAATTGAACCGCTATAAATTTTTACAAGCGTGGGAATTATGTTCAAACACCGGCTACTTCGCTCTTGCGCAAAACTGTGCGACTGCCCTATTTTTAAAACAACGTGTTACTGCCTGTCTACCTGCAGTCCTCTCAGGGCACCACAGTTACATAACAACAATGCTCTTGAGTAATTATGTTAAATAGTGCATTTGTACTAACAAAAAGAGCCTTCTCCACCTCATCATTAAATCAATTACAGTACCAAAGCTCTATTTGGCAGCAAAGCCAGACACCGCGATTAGAAAAATGAAAGACATTTAAGGGGTTATTAAGAGAGTGGGAGGGGGAATTAGTGAGGAAAGAATGGAGAATATTCTTTCATTATATTTTCTCATTAGTGTTGTCACTTTTTTTTCCTCCTCCAAATCAAACACATGTGTTGAAGCAGAACTAATCTTAAGTGATTTACATCCCCTGAAACTAAGTGAAAATGAAGAAAATGGAGGCTGGAAATGATTAACAAAGGACCCAGATTGGATATTGTTTATTCATTTTTACAATTTATTTTTGCAAAGTATCTTAAAAATTCATGGAAAAAATTGTATCTTTCTTTAGACACAAGTCTGTTATAAAGCTCCTCATTGCAACACCAACAGACATTTTAACTTGACGTGTAACTTGTCACAAGTGTTGTACTATTAAAGTGTCCCAGTAATGAATGACAGTTTGACAGTGAGCCAGCATGTACAATACCAGGACCTTGAAACTGACACAGCTAAATGAAATTCAGCCATCATTTATTGTATTATTTACACCTGTGCTTTTCTTACTTAGACATGTCAAATTGTCTTCCGTGAAAAGGCCAACTGGGACAACTCCTGCTTGAAGTCAGAGTCACTCTTTGGGGTCGGAAAGACATACAAAGAGTAACCCAGTTAAACAGAAATAGATTTAGACAGAGAAAGAGAGAATTATCACCATGTCTGCAGTTCCCAGTTAGTTCACAGAGCACTTTAGCATCTTTAAACTCATCATTTTAATTTTACTTTACTGTTTGGTTCAGCCTCACCGTTTTCAGCAGTGAAGAAAGTGGAGCATTTAGCAGCCGAAGGGCCAGATATTTCCCAGGGGAGTTTTTAGAGACCAAACCGGAGCTAAAAGAAAGCGAATATTGGACTCTATTGTGCGTGCACAACATAAACAAACCGAGGTCCAACTCATAGAAAAACAGCTCCATAGCACTACTAGAGGTCAAAAGGTTTACAGGGAACGTTTAAGTCATTTTGTTTTAATGCATCACAGATCTATGGGGCGTATGAACTTGCTGTCGATAGTTTACTGTACCCTTGTTCTTGGTTCTCAAGTTCAGACTATAGTGTGTGTTTATCTAGAATCCCTCTCCCGTCCAATTAGAGCTGCCAGGATGTCCCCTGCCATGTGAAGGAGGGGACAGTTGCGGGACAGATGCAGGGAGATGGGATGCTAGGATGGCTACCACTATAAGTGATACACTTAAACTGTCATCTCACAGCCTCTGCGGTTAGCCTGTTGACACTAAGATGCTCACTGTTGTCACTTCCTCTGACATTCTCTGTGGCACCGTCATTAGGCGGCAACATTACTCAGACCAACGCAGGAGGAGCATGTGATTGTGCGGTTTGCTCCGAGAGCTCAGAGAGAAAACTGGCAGATTAACAGGATCAGGGAGGTGAAGGAGAGCTGAGAGCTGTCTGAACAGGCTGTTTGATGAAGGGCAGCAGAGCAAACAAACTGCTGCAGGTGGATGATCACATGGTTCAGAGCTTTGACAGCACACATAATGTTTTGCTGGTAATTATTCACAATTTTCAGTTTCTATTCGCTATCAAAACTACATTATGTAGCGCACTTTGGCATCTAATTTGTCTTCTTTTCACATTCATTTTCAGGATCCCGAGGCCTGTCTAAGGTTTTAGGTTTGTGCAGGAATGTGTGTGCGCCCAAATCTAATTCCGATCTTACAAATCCATGCCTGTGTGCTCTCAAAGATTGACTTGCAGACTGAGTTGCGCTCAAATTCGCTTTGTGCTCCCTCAGATCTTTTGTCGTCAATATACAGTATTTCCGTGTCCTTGGCACATCATCACTTAGGGCAACGGGCTGTTGCCCCAAGCTGCCTCAGTCTCAAAGAAAAGCAAATCAGAGTAACAAGGTATTGGTTTAGGGGCTGCAAACACCGTGGCAGAGAAACGTACACACACTAACAGATACCTTACAAAGTAAACTAGAGTTTGACATTGTCTGTGCTCAGACAGGCAGATGGTAAACACATATGCATACAGAAAATGGAAAACAAATTTACCGGCAAAGACAGATAAATAAAGATATGCAACTCTGTCCCTGTCTTTTTCTGTGTTTCTCTCACACACACATACAAACACACACCAGGCTGTTTTACATTCAAGGCTCAACCAGTTGTTTGCACTGAGCCTGCTGTAAGTAAGCCAGAGCCAGCCTGCCACACGCTTCCAGGGTAACAATGGCAGCCGGCCCGGGGGGTTGAAGAGGGAGATGTGAAGCCCCCCACCAGCCTGCAGCCGCCCTGAGGTCGCCAGCATTATGTAATAAGTTGGCATCGAGGTCCAAATGTCTATTTATTGATAGCCAAGGCCTTTTGAACAGATCCCATCCGGGCCTGAGAATCACCTAGTGACTGGCCAGAGAGATGAAAGAATAATATGCACTGAGTGGCGTTTGGCCCTGCAGTCCTGGCTTCAATAAAAAGAGGAAAGCCTGCACCACTACCATACCAGCATTTTCTCTCTGACTCCTAACAATGCTGGAAGAACTGGCTGCTGTGGTTCACCCATTCCCAGTATTCAAAGTTGGTAAGGGATGGGAAACAGTGCAAGAGGGACATTAAGTTAGCTCAAGGCAGAAGAAAGTGAGGCGAAGAGAGAAAAACAAGCACAGCAGGATTTCTTCCTTTACATATACTGTACGAGTTCAAAGTAGGGAAAAAAATGTATACAGTAGTGGTGACCAATTACAATGACAGATGACTTCTTTGTAACGTCTACATAAACACTAGTTTTCACTAAGTAAATGCATATCTGGCAGGTTGTGTACAGCTGGGCTTTAGAGCTTTTCTCTGAAAACAGCTACCTGCTGTGGCTGAAAGCGGTGCTATCAGAGCGGTGAGACTAAATCTAAGTCTCAGGCTGTAAAACCAAAACAGTGAGCTGAAAGGTGCTAAAAAGCTTTGTAGAGCTTTAAAGAAATAAATCAGGGTGGCTGCTAATCAATACCAGTACACTGGCTCTGACTATTGCCTAGTTGCATCTGTAATGCTGGTTCTTCTATTATTCAACTCAAGCCATTAAACTCAAACTTTTTAACAAGGCAGAAAGTTAAGGTGGAATTCTGTCATGTCAACAGGGTCATGGCACACTTATTTTTTCTCAAAAACACAACATAGTTTTCTTTTGAAATGTAGTCCTGTACCTGCAGTAGGAAAAGATGGTCTGACTATTCAAAGTATTTTTAGTTATTCCCTTGATTTTGTTACGTTTCATTAAAGAACTTCAGGAGTCAAAGTCTCTCCTGCTCACTCACTGAAGCCACACACACACATATACACACACAAGACCTGACCTACATACTGCACTGGCCACTCTTTGTTCGTCATGGCCAGCAGCAAACTGTGAAGCTCCAAATCAACTCACGCTGCAGCAGTCTGGCTTGTCTCGTTCATAAAAAATATGGCCGTGCTTCACCTGAAACACTCACATGTGAACCACATAAATTCCTGCACCTGTCACACAGAACACTCTCTGTGTAACACATACCTGGTCATGACTAGTTTCACAACACACCATGTGTTTTTAGGTGTGAAAGATCAAACATTATTCTGCCTTAGTGGGACAGTAGCATACAGTAGGAGCAGCTGCTCCTGATTCTATCACATGAAGATCCAGTGGAAGATGTGCTACGACCCAATTTGGATTCTGAACCATGACTTTATAAACTGTCACCATTTTTCTGCAGTTTCTTTAAGATCAAGGTGATGTCCTACAATTGCTTGTTTTGTTTGACCAACACTCTAAAACCCAAAGACATTCAGTTTACTATCAAGTAAAACCAAGAAAATCAACAAGAATTTAGAAGCTATGAAAAGGAAATGTTTGGTGTTTTTGCTTCAAAAATGACTTCAACAATGAATCGATTCAACGAACTGATTACGAGACAAATTGTTCCACTCAAGTTGAACTCCTTATATATATATCAGTGAGAAGCAACATTCATTAATCAATGTGCGGATAGCAAAGTAGACATTTGGATCTTACATGTTCACCAGTTTAATAAGACTTTTAACAACCACACAGGAAGAAGAAGACCAAACAATGATATAAACTTCACTTTTTGTTCTCACAGCTCTTTGACCGCCGGCCTAATAGAACACTTACTTTCTCTGCTTTGGAATGTGGCTCCAGAAATGCAGCTGTGACTTTTGTCACATGTGCACCAAATGGAGGAGGCCTGCAGCTCATTTAGATCTTGACCCATATTTTTATATTTCAAAGACTTTGATTTATTTCCATATTTTATGGAATCATTGTTGATTATATCAGATGAAGGCAGCAGTTTTGTGCAAACAATGAAACAGATTCTGTCAAAATTCCAAATATGCAGATGGTTTTGATCTTCAAGAACGTTACTATTAGAGTATTCACTATCAGCTGTTATTGTTTGAGGAAGTTGTCACATTTTAATTTACTCTTAGAAAAATAAACTTGTTTTTGATACACGGGAAAATGGCATGATTAGCTTTATTATTTTAACCATGAAAGAAGCTCCCTGAGGACTGCCATTTTTCATTTTTGACGTATTAACAGAAAACAGACAAAGGCTCTTTATACTTGTCAAGACTGTACCTCTGGCCCCATTGCATGCTGGTCATTTGATGGCTGAAGTGAAACATTTAATTCCTTTAGAATCCATTGAAAATCCATCCAGACGACACACAAAGAAAGAGGGAATATACTGTGTTCTAATCCCGCTGCTGCTAACAGCTAAGTGCAGGAAGGTTAAGTGAAATCACAGCATCTGTCCAACAACACAAATTAGTTTAATCTACACACACAGCATGTAACTGTCCCCCACCCAGACTGACCATTGGCCCTCTCTACACCCCCCTCTTGTGGTGACATGATGCTTGAGGTCAGGTTGGCAGTGCGTGCTGGCTGGAGTTAAGCTTCCCTCCTGCGCAGTATAAAATAAATTGTTAAAGTGATCCATGACCTGCTGTATAGCCTGGTCCTGTGGCTCACTGAGAGGTTTGTGACACTACTGAGGGGTTTAATCCCCATGGAGCTGCACACTGGAGCTACATCTTCACATTTGTCATGTAATTTTTCTGGTGTGTCAGTCTTGGTACAATCTTACGTGTGTGTCATTTTGTCTGCTGGACAATGTAGAATTTTGGATTACATAAAGGTTGAAAAACCTAATGTAAGTTCCAAGAATGAGACAGATTTGAATCTCTTGTCTAGTATTTAAGAAATAATAACAACATGTGCCACCAATGAAGGATTAATGTAAAGAGGGGAACAACTACCACTATCTGTACACACTTTTGAGAAGACACACAAAAACCAGTACAAACACACACACCGTTACAAAAAAAGATTACAGGGCTTAGTGAGCTCTGTCCCTGAGAAAATAGCTTCTAGGCTGCTGGCCTACTCCAGCTCAGCTTCCTCTTCCACAGCCAGATAGCGGAGTTAAAAAAATAAATAAAGAAAGAAGAAAAAAGCAGCCAGAAGAGGCAGAGGGAGAATATTTGTTCGATGGAGAGGAACGGTCGGGGAAATTAACTTGAGGCAGGTGAAGAGGAAGTGTCAAAACAGAATTAATGTTGCACCCCAAAGCTTAAAGGCGAGATAATAGAAGATATGAGGAGCAGACTCAAAGTTTGACCTTAAACTTTATACAGGAGGGGGAAAAAAATGTTATGGCCTCGGCTCGTGGCTGGGATTTTGTACAAATGTAGCAGCTGTTAGTCTCACTTTTATCAAGTGAGGTTGGTGCTGCATTTTGGCTTGATTTGGGCAAAATGGCTAAAATTAAGATCACACACGGAATATTCTTTTCTGATGTTGATACAGACAGTGACCAAGTAAAGGAAAAAACCAACATTACAGTTAGTTAGTGTCTCAGTAAGGTGTTGTTCCACCACAAGCCTTCAGAACACTTCATTGCTCTTTGTCATAGATTCCCTGATGAACAGTAGTCCTCCAAAAGACATTTCCTCACTTGGTGTTTTGATGATGGTGGTGAAGAGCGCTGTCTAACATGTCTCTCCAGAGTCTCTCCAGAGTCTCCCATAGGTGCTCAGTTTGTTGAGATCTGGTTACGGTGAAGGTGGTGACATTTGTTTCACATCATTTTCGTGCTCATCAAACCATTCAGTGAGTCTTCGTGCCCTGCATGGAAGCATCTGCGTTTGTTATGCTAGTCCTCAAAAAGAAATTCAACAGTGGACAGTCATATAGTTATACCATTTACATACATAAGTTCACATGTGAAATAGTCACACTGATGTTCAGTGCAATGAACTGTAATGCTTTATATTAGACAAAACTCTTCAAATGTGTGGGAAAAAAACAAACATTAATTAATTGTATTTGTTTTTAATTACATTTTGCTTGAAGTAGTTGATTTCACGTTATTTACGATGATATCACATCCAAGATGTCAGCAAATGCTGATGTTCATCAAACCTAAAGCCTGGACAGAAATTATACTTCACTTTCTTCATTCTCTCAACAGGCTCAATCCAGGATCATCTGGATTATGCTATAAAAACCTATTCTAAATCAAAATCAGATCTTGTATTTCTCCCAGCTTACATTGCCAATATCAGTAACAAGTCTGGGTGAGGAGATAATCCTTCATTCTCCAGGGTCCCGGACAGGCCGACGACATTAGGGACATGGATCGCTGCTCGCGGAGTGGCATGCATGTGGTGAGAGGGGAGGAAACGTGACAGGGAGAGGGTCGTGCCAGGTGTCCACACACACACACACAAAGGCAAACATGCATCTACGGTGTGTAAATAGTTATTGAAGGTTTATCTCCCAGCGACTTCATTCAGGCACACCTCACTGAATTAGCTCACAGTTCAAGGCTCATCCCATCCCACTGGAGATAATAAACCTGAATCTCCAATTTAATTTCCCACCTATCTTTGTTTTTTGTGCTGTGTTCCCCAATGCATCTCTCTCTTTTTGTCCTGCTTCCAATCCAATTAGCTAACTCAAAGTTCAAGCCGTGAATGCTGATAAATGCTACTAAAAGAATGACTAATTTGATTTTGATCAAAAACAAACAAGCTCTTGATGGAACCAAGCTAATCGTTTTTCACTCCGCTCATTCCGACCAGATCAGATCGGGATCAGAGCTCACAAACCTCAGCGGAGGCGCGTGTTTGCAGGGTAGCTTGTGTGTTATCTCATCAGTTCAAACAGGCTGAACACACCACCGTGTCTCATTTCAACATGAGGCTGATAAAAATCAGCACACTGGTGGCGTGTTGGTCCTCCCCAATCTGACCGCACGGACTCATTCCAAAATGCACACACATGAACCACAAGGAGCAGCAGCACACACACACACAAGCCTATACACACCCTCAGGCAGCGGCTTTTGACAGAGGACACCTTGAACAAAAACCACAGTGAGTCACTGTCAAAAGAGGAAAACAAACAACTCGTAAAACACACCATCAATTTTCTTTGTTATTCACCTGAACGCAAATAAAAGTGTCATCAACACAGTAGCACCTGCCCTCTAATGCTACGTTTCACTCGTCTAATACATGTGTTTAGCAATGCGACAGATTGACCTTGCCTCCAATTCCAAAAAGGTAGTAATTGTGCGAGAAAAAACAGAAGCGCAGGCCTCCCTTCCAAGCGCCTTTGATTAATAGCGTCCGTGTCTGGCATAGTTCAGTGCCGATTGGATTTACAACAGCGTAATTGATGGGTGAACTCCTACTGTGAGACAAACGTCAAGACAGGATTTCCTCCCGAGCTGCAAGCGTGAAGATTCCCAGCGTGCGAGGACGGAGAGAAGTCGTACGGAATAAGAACCAAACCATCTGCTGGTAAAATAAGCGGAAGATTTGTGGAGATTTGTGAGAGGTGAATCTCAGGTCCCCCTTCCTCTGAGCGGCTCTGAGATTGAAATGTAGATTGAAGATGGAGCTGAGTGAGAGAAGAGTGGACTGGGTTGGTTTAATGGAGGACAATGGCTCCATAGAGTGTGAACAAAGAGTCTTTCACACACCTGAATGTGTGCATTGAGTTGAGATGAGATCATAAATTAGTAGAGAGGAACATAGGTGAGGACTGAAGGACAAGGGGTTGGGATGAGGGGAAGGGGGTCTTATAGGGGCAGTGAAGGTAAGAATGAGGGAAAAAAGAGGGGGTTGTGTTTGCCTGTAGGGTTTCATTGACACAATCCGATAGCAGCAGGCAGGGTAACTTGTGTGGACAGGGAACACCCTGAGGGTCTGACATGTGTTCCTACTGAGAACATGGCGTTCAGGTGAAAAAATGCAGTGGGAAAAAAACAAATAAATGGAGATGCACAGATAGCACCTAATGCACTGTGCTATCACCTTCCTGGAAGGTGTTAGCCACAAGTTCTAAAAGGTTTAGGAAATTAGCGTTCTGCCCTGTTGATCTCGGTTTTCTGGGTTTTTTGATCCTATGGGCTTCATGGTTTCATTTTTTACTACTTCAGATCATGTGCTCTGTTGTTTTCAGATGAAGAAATTCTTCATTCTCCCTTGGCATTGCAGCCCGCTGCCTTGGAGTATGAGTTGTAAATTGTGGTTACCCACTTATGGACACTAAGAGAACGGTCAGTTCTTCCAATTGCAAGCTTGCATGCAAATTATGGCTGATGCTTGTAGCAGAACACTTTCAAATTTTGTGCTTTAATGCTTCCAACTTATACAATGACTGACCAGCCCAGTAACCCGAGGAATTACGTCCATATTGGACAATTTCGCACCTCACAATTTACGTCAAGTGCCAACGTTCAGTGCCACTGCAGGAAGTACTTTGCTCTATATGAAGCAAGGCGGAATGTAAGGGAGGTCTGTGGAGGTTGGGGTGATGGATGGGCACGTGGAACATCTGATTTTCATGCGAGAGAGTTTTCATCCCGTCAATGACCAGCAAGCAACATTTGCCTTTTTATGAACTGTAATCACAATCGTTCCCTTTCCTTAGACAAGTGTTCTCGTTGTCCAGCCCCGGCCTTACCTTAACATAAGTTTATATGCCATAACCACAAGATTTTCATAACCTCAGTCATACTGTTGCCATGTGCAGATATTGCAGAAAGTGGGAATTTAAAAAATGTTGGATGTGAAAAAAGCATGAACAGGTTTCGCTGATTTGTCCAACGCTGACATTCTTGTCTGGCAATAGGGTTGGACTAATACAATGACTTTGAGTCATTTGGGGTATTTTGGGTCAACTTTCATGCATAGTGAACTTGCCTGCATAGTCTACAGTATAGCTGTACCACAGCACTGTCCAATTTCATGCTTAATTCGTACACAAAACACAGCAAAGAAAAGTCTGGTCATAGACTCCCATAAATTATCTACAGTGGCCTGCAGTCATGAATGTTTGACAACTCAATGAAGAAATCGTGATCAGAGAAGAAAGTAAAACCTTGGCATGCCTGATAAATCACATTAAATGAAGTCTGAGGGCATTTTTGCTTCAGGCCCAAGTTAATGTCTAAACATGAATGCTAGAGAGAGAGCTGCATGGGTGGCACCAGGGGGAACCACGCCCCCTACTCCTGACTGTGTTGCCATGTTTAAACCACAAAGGACCACAGACTTATGATCCCTGTTCTTCTTGAACAAGGTCCAATAAAACCCACTATTGTGTTCTGTATTTTGTAGTGTCTGTAGTGTAGTAGTCTAATTTTTCAGTTTTCTGTTGTAAGCAACAATCAAAATACTATAAGGAATCGTGGTCTATTAGGTTTTCTTAAGACAGCAGTTCTGTTCTGATATACTAATTTGGTTCTAATGGAAAGCATTAAAAAATGTCAACAGTATTAAAGTGAAAAATAAGCAAGAGAAATGCATGAAGGGGGACTTGTAAAACTGCTACTACTTCATGAATGAAGCTTTCTTGGACATTTCCGCCATTGTGGGAATACCTGTCAGGATATGTTTCTTAGCGTTTCTAGGAGAGCTGCTGTTTTTCATTTTGTTGCGAGCGGTGGACAGATTCTTTCCGACAGGTCCTGGTCCACTGGGATGTCTCTCTCTCAGATGGCAAGCAGTCGATTTAGGCCTATACAGGACTGTTTGTAGAGCGGTTACCAATGGTTACGAGGTGGCAACTCCTTGGAAGAGTGACAAGAAACGTGGGATTTGAGACATTTTTCTCTTTCTTCCTCTGATTTATGTGCCCTGAAAGGTTTTTCAAATTACATTGCCAAAGAGGGAAAAGATCACTGTGATAACATTGCAGTCAATTCTTAGGTCGTCACTCCTCCAATGCCATGTAACCCATGCTCACCCTTCTCAAAAACACTCTCAGACAGGTTGAAAATGGCTGCACTCTGACTGTCTGGGCCCCAGGCCCCGTTAATCCAACAATTCAATTTAAACGGAGCAAAGGGGTTTTTCCAGACCTGCATTTGACCCCAATGCTGGAGGTAAACATTAAGCTAGACTGCTGTCTGCTGACAAGCCTCAATAACCTGTATACCTTAGTGCAGCCTATAGGGCTTCCTAAAGCAGGAGCTTGCAAACTTTTCAAGTCCAATAGCCTCATGTGAAGATGCATAAGACAGACTGCAGTTTGATATAAAGGTTTGGTCACAGCGGCCTTCATGTGACAGAATTTCTGCTTCAAGTTTACTTGAAAAAAATGGGCATTAAAACTTGGCAAATAATCCTCCTGAGCACAAGGCAGTACAAAACGAGGTAAGGTCTGTGAAGGTGAGAATTGACAGCAAAGCTGGTCTCAGGTGTTCGAGACACGACGTCCGCTGCATGACAAATGCATATCAGAACATCAGCGCTAATTACATCAAGGTCGAAACAGTTGGGATCAAAGAGGACAGCAATCACTCCAGTTCTCAGATGACCAAAGATTGCGAAAGCCCTTCTGCCCTCTTTGAAACGCAGCGGCTCTTAGGCAGCATAACCCTGAAATAAAATAACATTAGAGACTGAAATGAAAGAACAAAGGAGAGAGATTCACAGAGGAAAGAAGAGAGCATTATCAAGCGTGCATTTTGCTCTGTGTGAAGAGTGACAGGATAACGGAGAACAAAGCTTAAGGAGGAGCAAGAGGAGACGAGAGGCAGGGAGGAACAGAGACGGAGTGAAACTAAGACAGAAGCTATGTTTCCATTCAACTGTCAGACAAATTTTGCATAAACTTTTCTCATTTTTTTTATTGTCATAGAAAATAAAATCCAAATCCAAAATTTCCCATACCCCGACGGAAAATACCAGGAAGGCAAGTAGACTGGCTTCCAAACGTCTTAAAACTAACCAAATCAACCTGAAAATCTCTGAATGACTAATGTCCTGATATGCCACGCTTAAAAACAGAGGAATGAATTTGGCGATTTGCTAAAGCTTCTAGTAACTGCCATGCAACGGCTCATATGAAAAGAACAAGAAAGAAAAATCACTTTTGAAGCAGTGATAGTGGTTTTGCTGCTCAGAGGTACAGTACAGTACAGTCTATCACAGACTTGGAAAAGTGCCGGCCTTCTGTACGGTGGGCGACCCTCACCCGAACATAGCCGGGGCCACTGCCAGGGAGGGAGGTAACCAGTGAGAGACTACAAGAGGCCACAGCACAGTGAGGGGGAAAAGAGACGGATCAGGGCTTCACGTGAGGGAAATCAAGAGCAGGGAGTGCTGGGTGGTAGAGCGAGGTAGAGAGACAAATAGGGAGGCGGGGAGAGAGAGGCATGACTGGCAGCCATTTCCAGTGAGAGTGAAGTGAACCAGAGCAGAACAAGTGTAGGTCAAAGCCAGACAGGGAAGCAAATCCTCTGTCCGTGTGAACATACAGCACTTAGTGTGTTACATAGTTTGAGGACTGAAACACACACACACACACACACTCATACGCCTGGACACAAACTGAGAAGCGGGGAGATCACAGCCACTGAATAAAAAGACTGGATTGTACGCCACTCCTGGCATTGCTCTAGAGCTAGGAGTTTTAAAAACTTGAGTAGAATAATAAAACTTGTGAGTCAAGCCTCTCTGGAGCATTATTTCTCTAGCCGTGGCATGAAAAATACCCTGAATACTTGTGCTGCGGTGGAGGCTGAGTGAAACCGGATCGGGAGCTGAAGCAGCAGCTCAGCGGGGGACGGTGTGTGGGTTCGGAAGCCGGGTTTTTAACGAGGTGTCGAACTGATCGGCTCTGCACCGGCCAAACTGATACACCCACCCGCTCAACCTCTGTGTGGCCTGAGCAGCACCCAGGACAAACCACCAGGGACCATCAAACAGAGGCCGCAGTCCTGCCAAAGCTGCTTGCAGCCCATTATCGGCCTGGAATTAGAACATTTGTCTCCTGCCAAAGTCTTTTAATATCAACAGCCCATGTTTTAAATGAAAGGATTTCGCTGACGTGCTTATTCACAGCAACTTACGATTGTTAGAGAAGAAGACGCATAAGAAGTTAGACTAAGAGGAGTAGGAGTTATGAATCACACTGCCTGAAAACATATGCAACACACTTCCTGTGAGTTTTAGAAGAGAGAAGCAGATTCTGTATAACCTTAGAGATAAGGACTGATTACAACGAGTACAGGAGAAATGATGTATCCACTGGGGAAAGAATGACGTTAAAGGTGCCAGTATACTGCTGGATGGTTGACCACCTTCTGAAACCCCTTCTCTCCCCACCTTTGCGATGTAGGAATTGGGGAGTTCTTGTAACTTTAGGAAACTGACAAAACAACAAGTAGCAAGGTTTGAGTTTCTCTCTTTAGTCCTCTTTTATCATTGGTCACACAACTCCTTCTTTTCGTGTTTTCGTGTTTTCAGTGAGTGAAACACTACGAACGCCTTCCAGTGGTGAATGTCACCATTCGAAACAGTTTTGCCTCCCCGTGTGGTTGGACGACACATCGTACAAACTAACTCTTTTGTTGCATTCCCAGGCCATAAGTCGCTACAAGACATGAGTTAAGCCTAAAACAAAGTGTCACAATTTAATTTGCATTCCTTACTCATCCAAAGTTAGAAAGAGCAGTTTGGTAACTCCTGGCTTTCATTTTCCTCAGTGTACTAATACTTCTATGGTATAGCAACATAGCAAGTATTGCTTGTAGAAATAATGCAAGATTGATGTAAAATAAGTACTGCAAACACCATTCAAAAAATACGGTACAGATGGTGGCTGCTACTTTAATTTACTGTAAGCAAGGATGGGAGATACTACACTGTCCACTTGATACAGTAATGCTACTGCACTACTGTAGGAGCCTGTTTCACAGCATGGTGCTGTGACACATATAGACATTAAAGTATTACTCACAATTCAGTGCTTTCTTGATAAGTAGTAATTTAACACACGTTCAAATCTTCTCATCCTATATTGAAAACTGGATGACTTTTTAAGCAAACTGGCCTCTTGAAGCTGTACTCACGATGGTGAAAATCATTGCAACAGAGGCAGAGATATCCTGACTTTGTACGGGTCAATCTCCAAACTAACTCAGCTGTTATAAATGTGTCCAAACCAAGTTGAAATAACCCTGATGGCATCAACAAGATAAGTTTTTCAAACTTTGGAAAGTTCCCTCCAAAGCCACAGAAGACGTTACACAACTGTTGTCAAGGGCTGAGTAGGACTCCTCATAACGAGTGAACTGAACTTGATGTGTAATATTGAAACTGCACTGACCCGCAACTCATGCTGTACAGCCAAATATTGTTCCAACCTACAGAACTGTATTTTAAATTCTAGTGGAGATCCCAAAGATACCACACATGTCAGGTTGACTTTTGGGGAAATGATGCACAAAACATCTAGAACTTTTCCATTTGATGGAAGGGTGCAGCGTTAAAAACAGGGAGAACATTTCACCCAGTGTTGACTTCATATGGCCTCAATAAAGAGCTAGAACAAGGAGATATATATATATGATGCTGTTGGACAGTGTGGAATAAGATGACCTTAACGCTACTTAAGGGGAAATAAGGGCAAGAAGTGGATGTTTAGGGGTTGGAAAACATTGAAAGTAGAAGTAGAAAAATGAAACCACCTTTCTCCAAAGAAACATTCCTAATAAAGAATATTCATTATAAAATCTGTGGAATATCGCACATAAAAAAGACACTGGGCCTCATGCAGGAAGCAGTAAGAGAACATTTTACGAGTGGCCAAGAGCACCAAGTTAAGAAAAAAAGTTTTCACTCGTTTGATTGGATTATTAAATTCGTGGGCTAAAGAAATACTATTGGTCCATTGATCCCAATAAGACTATAAAAACTTGGATGACAGTGGGTGTGTTCAGCTTCTAAATGGCTTACATTTGGCCATCAAGGCCTTACCCTGCCCTTATATAGTGTTTAGGGGGTGTTACCTATGCTAATAACAAACAATTGGCCACGCACCTCCAATTTATGATCCTTCATCATTCAAGCGGGATTCATTGTTCACCACACCTGGGTAACAGCAGACTTGGATGGTTAAGAAAGTTTGGTGCATCTGGAGTTGACTTCTCTTATTTTTTCTCTTAACAGAAAATTAAGAGAAAATATAAGACAAATTTAAGAGAATGTTGCTGCATGAGTCTCGTTGTTTTTTGAAAAACACGCTCCTGTTGAGTTTGTCCAAAAAAGGCATTCATCCTTTGAGCAGCACAAACAAAACTCAGATTTCAGATGTGAATATCTTTAAACTTTGCCACATAAAAACCAAAACTGCACAGTTGATGCCACTAGGAGTAAATGATAAGTATGTTTTAGTAATTTGAGCAAACTGACCCTTTAAACACAGTTCTTGAACCTCATGAAACCTCGTCTGCACCAGCCTAAACTTACCTGCACAGTAACCCCAGACGTGTAATAGCCCCACCCATCAACAGATGGCAGTGTTCTGTCTGTGATGGTGAGGGGAAGAGAGGCAGCAGGAGCACGGTAGACCCCTGCAAAGAGGGAGGCTGCTGTAATCACGGATCTAACCTTGGGAGGCGATTGTTAGGCTGCAAATGAGCCGCCGAGGTAGAGATTGGGTGGAGCTGTGCCTTGTCCCCACAGAACTGAAGATTAACATCATTTTACATTTATATTACAGGCGTTTAGCAGATGCTTTCATCCTCTGTGACAAGTGTAGTAGGATAAGCTTCAGCTGCTAGTTCACTAACTAATAGGGGGGAAATGTGGAAACCATCACATTCAGACAGTGGTGAATAGTTGGCTGATGAGCAGATTGTGTAAGTCATCTACTTTATGATTTTTGTCCGTTCCTCATATTTAATCTATTCACGAGTAAAGGCAGAAAAAAAATGACCTCGTTAACATCTCTGCATACTGCTAGTGGCAGAGAGAAGATAAATGAGAGAGGAGAGAGGAGAAGATGGGACTTGAGAAAAGAGGAAAGAGGTGGGAGGATGAAGAGGTAGGGGCCAGGAGCAAAAAAGAGGAGGGGGGAAATGAGGAAATGGGAGCAGAAGACAAAGAAAGAGACAGAGAGGGAAGCGAGAAGGAGGATGCTGAAGATTGGGAATGCCAGGGAAAAGGTCAGCTGCCTCTTCAGCACTTCTCTTTGATAAACTGAGGGAAACGGTGGCCTGGATAAATCCTCTTTTGTCTTATTTACTGAGATGTCGAGCATTTCATCGCTGGGTCTATAAATGGGCTCCTGTGGGGTAGAAACAGTCGGGCTGCGCTGCAGACGGCCGAGTAACTCTGCAGAGAGAGTTGATGAGTAGTGTGGAGAGAGCTGGTACGCCTGCTTCAGCAGTGTTTCGATCTCAGATTTTAGGAAGGGGTCATCTGCAGTGTCAGGCAGTCAAATGCAAGACTTTCTTTAGATCTTCTTAATGATACTTTAAGTTCAACTTATGACCAATTTAAACTCTAACAGACCACTGTGGCAGAGAGTGACAAGTGCATTCCACTGTGATGTTATATCTTCCCCTTAATACACAGAATTTTGGTATACTCCATAGGACTTCAGAATAAAAGCAAATAATGTTAAAACTTAATATTGTTTTAAATTCCTGTAATTTTGCATTTAATACCTTTTAAGAGCTTGGATCTAATGTGGCAATTATGTCATACATACCCGGTGTCAGAAAAATACCACAATATGCATTGTTTTTACCTGAAGACATAAGCTGACAATATACTGTAGGTACACGTTAAAGAACATTTTTGGAAATTATTATTTGCTTTCTTGCCAGGTGTTAGATCGATACCGCACTCTTGTCTTTGTGGTAAATATAAAACTAGAGCCAGCAGGCAGTCAGGGTAGCTTAGCATAAAGCTAGCCTGACTCCGTCCAAAGGTAACAAAATCCACCTACCAGTACGGTTGCCACCCAAGCAGTGAGACTTCAGGAAATCACTCCGCCCGACCAAGAAATGGTACGCAGATAAAACCACAATGTGTCTTTTTTACACTTCAGTTTTAGTATAGATTAAACAACCACAATATAAGGTTTTAATTAGTGAGCTTTAGAGGAGCTGGTAGGCAATTTTTGTTACGTTTGGACAGAGCCAGCCTAGCTGTTCCCCCTTGTTTCCAGTCTTTATGCTCAGCTTTCTGCTAACTGGCTCTATAGTAGTTTCTTATTAACAGACAGAAATGAGAGCGGTATAGATCTTCTCAATTCTTGTCAAGAGAGCAAATGGGCATATTTCCATAAGTGTTGAACGATTTCTTTAAATGGCAGTGTGAGGCTGAGCATTTAGGCTCATTTGAATCAATTACTGCCCAGACTTCATTTCTCGGCACTTCCTTATCCTCCTTCACGACTCACTACCTTCTCCTCCTGCTGCTCAAACAAACATTACCTCCCACTATCAGCAGCACCCACTCACCACATACTGAAAGCTGATAGTAAATATTTGGGTTATTCCAGCAGTAACCGCAGTCCAATCCCCCCCAGTATGATAACATAATGCTGAAAAATGCTTATCATAGGGTCTCCTAGTGGCTCAGCTGCCCCGTGCCAAAACCACATACTCAAACCTTGGCACAAAAAAATATGGCTTACACTAAGCTTATGATGAGCTTTTCTGCTGACTTTCCATTTCTGAACAATTTCATAACTATCAACTGTCATAAAAGGTGAGAAAGGGCCTGAGAAGGAGACACTTCCTGCTCATGCTGTGACTGCATGTTAATAGTCAACAAATGACCTCATCAATCAAAACACACTATAAATCAAACAAGCTGGGGTCTGAGTTTCAACACATCGGTATGTTGACGGTGTTGCATGAATTGACAGGGATTAAAGTGAAAAAAAGTTCCTTGATTGAAGCTCTCTCATGTCCGCTTGTCTCCCTGCTGCAAACAGGATGTGAGACACGTGACATACCAAAATAAAACCTTTGATTGTGTGTTTATAAAAATAAACAGTTCGATTAATAGGTTTAAGTGTCTTAATCACATTGAAAATTGCAAAATGTGTGGGAAATGAGCAAGAGAAGTATAATCAATAGGCAAAATCAAATGATTTCAAATAAGAGTTCAAAAAATGTTTTTATAGTGAATGTTCAGTGTCTCTTCTTGAGTTGATGCAGATGAGCAGTCTGTAATTATGGGAATATTTTGAATATCTTATTTAATTGGCGTATGTTGCAATAATTATGCAAAATTAAAAACATGATAGTTAAATAAGAACATATTACTCAATCAAGGATTCAAGGAGCAGAAACAAGAGCATTGTTGACCTTGATGAGGCAAAGCAGCGACTGTTTATATGCAGTGAAGGTAAAAGTAGTAGTAGAGTTTAAATATTAAAACAAATAATTGTTCGATGAATCTGACGCTGTGTGTGAAAGGAAGTAACGACCCAGTAAAATTTCAGATACTTTATACTGTATGCATTTATTTTTATACCCCATAATTCAAATCAAAGCTCCATATAGTTAACAGCCTTATTTAGATGAAGGAACATTTTTTGCCATCTCATATTTATACTTTAAGTGACACTAAAACCTTGCTAACCTGATTACATTTTAACTTACCGTGGACACAAATTGGATATGGATTGATTGTTGAGAAAGAAGCCTGTGAATATTCTCATTCATCCAGGTCATAATTATCTCAAGGAAATTGAATCAAACGCAACTGGATTTTTGGTTTTGTCTGTGAAGACGTTTCACATCTCATCCAAGAGGCTTCATCAGTTCGTGCTTGTTTGACCAGGCTAGACTGGTCCAACTAGCTGGTGTGGAGATCTGGGTATTTAACCTCTTAGGAGGCGGTCACAAGGCCAATGATGTCATTGGGTCGTTGGTGCTCCATTTGCCAACGACAGTCGTTAGAGTGACGGTCGTTGGGGATGGTGAAACGATGGTTTCGACTTCGTTAGTGCTCTATTGTGTTATAACGACAGTCGTTGGAGTCACCTGAGGCCATTTGTGAACGGCTGTTGTTCTTAGAGGCTAAGTTGTTGAATCTCCTGGGAAGAGATGAAAGGGCAGCATTGTACATTGGAGATAGGTGGTGTCGCAGACCTCCTCCTCTGTTTAGAGATGGTTTTTCTATTTTGGTATAGATGGCTTCCTTTACTCCTCTTTCAAACCATCTATCCTCTCTGTCCAAGATGTGAACATTGCTGTCCTCAAAGGAGTGGGCTTTCTCCTTGAGATGTAAATAGACAGCAGAGTCTAGGCCTGAGGAGTTAGCCCTCCTGTGTTGGGCCATGCGTTTATGTAGCGGTTGTTTGGTTTCACCAATGTAGAGGTCCTTGCATTCCTCGTTGCATTGGACCTCACTTATTCCCAATTCATGCTGTCTGAAATGGGCTTAGCACTCCAGGATAATTCCTGGAAGACTCCACTAGGTGTGTGTGTGTGTGTGTGTGTGTGTGTGTACGGTCTCCCATGAAGGCTGCTGAGATATAGCACTGCAGTGACACTTGACCGATCCTCGGGCATACTTCGTCATACATCACGTATCAGTAAAATAATCTCTGGTTGTTGCAACACACACACACACACACACCAAATATTTCACATGAAGGGTATCATAAATGTAACACACACACACACACACACACACACTGCTAATGAAAAGAAAAGGAAAGGGTTAAAAGTGCACCTTTTTATGTAATTAACCCTGAGAGGTGAGCTGGTGTAATGGAGCTGTCCGAATGTGAGTCATGTCGCTAATGAGACTTTTAACTGATCTGTAACAACAGGGTCACAACCAGCTGACCTCCCTGTTGTCAAGGAGACATTCAGGATTATGAATGCAAAGTATGAAAAAACTTCCACTCCCCTCCTGCAGCTACATGCTGGGTCAGAGGTCAGAGGTTACAATAGCCAAACTATCGCTCCATTTCAGACTGCCTCGAGGCTGCCGGCTAAATCCTCGTACGCTACATTTGTCCTGAAGGCATTGCAGAGAGGGAGAATGAGGAGAAAAAGGACAGATAGAGTTAGAAGTAATAAAGAGTTTTCCAGTCCGGTCAGATGTGAGCCTGCGGCTGCACCACTGCTGCTCCTCCTCTGGCTGCTGTGGTCAGATGCTATTAAGGACACATAAGAGAGACGGATGGCCGCTGACAGGCTGAGGAAAGACCCAAGTGAATTTCTCTGGGTTTCTTTGACGTCTTGGTGTTTTACGAAGGTGGTGGTGGAGGCGGCGGGAGGGGTTTACACGGGTAGAATTTACGCTGTGGTCGCCGTCCGGATCCCGAGTTCATGACCCACCTCCCATCCCAACAAGCGGGTCTTTGTGTTGCCTCTAATTTGACAGGCCCCCGTGTTTTCCCCCTACTGTTTGGCCGCACTTTGAGCTTTTCTTTCTGCTGTTATTTCAGTAGTACTATTACAACTGAGAGCCAAGAAAACACATGGTTAACTTGTCATGATTATGAGGCTTTCACAGCTACTATCAAGAAAAAAAGGCAGAAAATTGTGAAAAGTGCAGTTTGATTAAGATTGCAGAGAGCCGCCTGGTAAGAGAGAAGAGAAATTCAGTATGTATAATTTATAGCAGCTCCATGCCATTGGGAAAAAACTCAAATAGCATACCAATTAAGTTATTTTCTCTGGTTTTTGGAGCCCCAGTGATTATTTGGGATAGAGGAGGTGCAGGGAGGCCTGTTCTGGTTTGGCCTGGAGGCCCACATCAGGCCCAAGGCATGGAGATCCTCTCCTTTGGTCCTCGTGACCGCTGACATCTCGGGTTACTTTGTGTAGAGCCGCCTCGCTTCCTGCATCGCTTATTCTGAGACTCGCTTTACCGTCTGTTTGTTTGTGTTTCTGGGTGTGTGTGAGTTAGAGTTTGTTTGAGTATCTTTAAATGAGTATGTGCAAAGTGCTGACACGGATGTCCACTTTCCTGTCCAAACAAAGCTTTGCAACACGTGTCCATCAATTCCATCAATTAGCACTTGCAAGTCCTTTCTATTGTCTGTTTAGCTTGAGACTGACAGTGATTGACACCATACCTGACATATCTAGACTATCCAGATGTGGTATAACCCAACTGTATGGTAGCCTGAACAAATCAAAGGCTTAAGAATGATCTCCAACAAGTACTCCATGGTGTTCTGATGGAGCACTTGAAATGATTGTGAAAGAGAGAAAGTGCTGCACAAATGAAAGACATTAAGACTAAGGCGCAAAATAAGTCCAGTTGGAACGTCAGGACATCACAGGAAAGACGAGCTAAGTGGTGAAAGAACAGAGGACAGTCTGCTATTTAGAGTTGGACCGTGGCCTGAAGGCATGGCACTAAGGCTACCTTAGCAGCTGTGTAAACCCGCACCCACATTTTGAATTCGACAAGAGCAGAAGGACAGATATACGCTTTTTCTTTCCAGCCCTTCTGCTCAAGCTCCAACCAGCTCACTTCCGTTTTCCTGGAAAAAGAGTGCCTTGGGGGAAAGCAACAGACTGCCGCCCCACGTGACTCTTGGCACCATCGTTTGGCGGCTGGCACTGCCAATCTGGGCCCCGTCACGGGACCCACCTTGAGAAAGAAGCCACCCGCTGTGTGGCACAGATGGGATACCATTGAGCTGGCACGCTACTTTAGTTCATTGATTCATGTTGACCTCGTGATATTTTTACAACAGAAGGGGGATGAAACTATAATTCATTCATAAGAAATCTTTCATATTGACAGCACATAAAATTCAAGCTCTACAGTTCTTTTCTGCTGCCATAAGTGAGAACAAATGGCCTGTTGAGACTACAGTACACTACCTTGGTTCTGTTATGAACTGCTTGCAGAAGAAATACAGTACAACTTTGGACAGATACATTTGAAGAAACGGCTGCGCCGCAGCTACAAGTTTCTCACTGCTGCAGGGAGAATCGATTCCAGACCTGCGTGACGTCACATACAGGATACAGGTTGTTTATTCCCCTCCGACGCAGTTATTTTTGGGATACGGACGTTTCTCACACAAGGTGCCCGAGTTCATATTGCACAAAGCTGCTGGGAGCCAAAACAGGATGGAGCTTCTCCTCTCTCCAAAAAACAGATGCCAAAAAAGAAACAGATGATGGGAGCGATGCAAGGGGCGGATTCTGACAAAGGGGTGATCACTATGAATCAGAGATAGACTCAGCTTGAAGTGATTACACAATGGGATGTAAGGAGAAGGAGCTGGAAAAAAGAATTTCAAATTTTACCCCGACAGTCTAACAAAGTGTTGGCTGATGACGGCAATGATTGGTACACAAAACTAAGAAGAAAGTAAAGGCAAGAAAATATTATCGCAGCCTCAAGTACCATCTCGAGGTTCCCATGAGGAAGGCAGTTACTCCACCTGAGCTGATCAGTGGCCAGCAGCAGCATGACTTAGCAGCTACTTGATACGAATGGGCATAACAGCTTGAATGTGGAGCAGAGTGATGCTGAAAATAGCACACCCACTCGGTCAAATCCTTGTGGATAAATTAGTGTTAAAAAATACATTAATATGTTCAAAAACAAAGAGCTGGCCAAACCTCTGTACAGCAGCAACATCTGAACTTCTGTGAATGGTTAGCAAAGATCCAAAAGGCATTTTTTCAAGGGATGAGGTGAATAATGAATCAAAGTAAAATTTAAATTCAGGATGAGCATCAGGCTACTTTTTGCACTGGCCCAACAGGGATACATGATGCAGCCACGTTGAGTCCAGGCTATCGAGTAAGAACTGAATGAAGGAGGAGCTTTGAGAGAATCTAATGTATAATCCCAAAGCATACTGTATATCCACCAGTATCAGTATGCCTCAGTGAACTGCAGCTTCAATCCTGGGAGGAGGTCTGGAAAACTCAAGGTTTTCCCAATGTCAAGTATTCAAGGATGAGGAAGGGTGTATTAGGATTTCATTTTACTCTAATTTGGTTTTGCTGTTTAAGACTTTCCTATATAAACTGCTGAAAAGTCTTCCAAAATTTAAAATATAAAGACAGAAGTCCACTTCGAGATATTTAATCCGAGGTCGGGACACTAACACATAGATCTTTCCGAGGTCAGGGAAAAAAGCAATCAGTTCAACTGGTCACCAATAGAGTGTATCCATTATCTACGCCCACTTTGCCCGGCGAGACAGAAAATGAGGAATGACTGATCGTTTTACACTGCGTTTCCGAGGGGGAAAGGAGGCAAACAGAAGTGGGAGGTTAGGGGGAGTGAGCTGCAGGAAACGCCCGACCGCAGCCCTGTCCTCCCCCTGATTTATCCCCCTCTCCTTTCTGCAGGGCTATTAAGGGTAAGACAATATTTTCATATTGTTTTATTAAACACTATGTGGCCTTATTTATTGCTGTCTCCCCAGACAGCTATAGCATACCTGCAGCAGCAGTTTGCACAGCCCCTGACTGGACTGAAAAGGCCCATTGAAGCTCCATTAGATGAAATATGGAGCTGTCAGAGAGTGACCCCCCCCCCATGCAACTGTGCGTTCAGATAAATGACCAAATGTGATTCTTAGCAATGTGTTATATTATCTGTGTGTTGTGTCAGGTTACAAGTGTGTTTTTGTACCTGTGTGTGCGTCACTGCATGTCTTACTCTACCAATTTACTATATTATTGTCTGTCTGTGGAGAGTGTCTTTGTGCACATGTGGCCCTGTGTGTGTGAATGTGTCATTTAGTCATTAAGACGGTGGCTTAATGCTCCCAGTAGCTGCTTTGTTTAGATGATCCAAACCACTGCAGGCTAACAGGGTGCCAATGGTTCTCTGCCTTTCTGAGCGTCAACCAGGCATGTCAGCATGAATCATAAACTCTCACACTGCCTCGGGACAACCACACAAACAAATTATCGTCCTGATGTGCCTTGGCCAAAACAATCTGCGGCCACCCAGGACCTTAATTTTCAACACAACATCTGCTAGTTGATGGAGATTCATCAGGCAATAGCGTACCTGCTTCTCTGCAGCCTGTTCAGATCATTTTCACCTTGCTGGCTGACGTGGAGCACAGACTCAAGGGTGGCTCAAGTGGTACTGGGATACACCAATTTGCATTGATATTGACGTGACTAATTGAAACGGGTGTTGGTCAGATGTGACCGATCCACATTAATTTTAATTTTAGTCTGCTACTTTGTGTTACATTAACAGCATCCCATCATGCCAAGAGATGTTGTAGACCTTTGGCAGACCCTTGGATTCAAATGTCAGCCTCAAGGCCTGGGACTGAATCCCACAAAAGATCTTGCAAAAAAAGGAGACCAAGACGAGATGAGTGATTGGAGCAAAATTACAACCCATAAAGATATAGTATACGGTATCACATAACAGATGTCTGGTTTGGATTGACATCTGAATGTTGAGCCTTCTTAGAGGCTTAAAATGTCATGAGAACACACAATGGAAACATGTGTGGGTCCCAGTGGGAATCAAACCTCTAACCCTGGCAGAGTAAGCACCATTCGATGGGCTTTGTAGATGGAACAATTCCACCAACTTTTAAAGTGAGAGAGAGGGTGAGAGCTATAGTGCACAGACAATATTCCCTGTGTGAAAGGACTTATATGTCAGCCAGCTGATTCAGCAGGAGTGTTAAGTGTTGTTCTGATGAGACGGCTACAGTAGGGAGAGAGAATGTGTACGTATGGTTGTATGTCTGTGTGTGTCACAACTAGCAAATCTACCATTCGCAGCAGCAGTGTGAGAAGCTTTAGAGAGCTCATATCAGATCAAAGAACAGGTAGTCAGTGGGGGGTGCTCATACTTACTCATTAGATAGCTGGGGGGGATAAAAAGAAAGGATGAAGGGTGAAAGGGAGGAGGGGAGAACGATTTTTGAGAGACAAACATACAACTAATGTGTGTAAAAAAAAGTGTGTATGTGTAAAAAAAGAGAAAAAGAGTTAAAATTATCCAGAAGAGGAGGGACAGCTTTCTGAGTGTGTACCAGCATCACAGCAATAAGCTACTGAATCGACAAAGAAAATACAAATCATGGTCACTTTGGACCCATTACATTGACTTGCATCAATTCCCTGGAGACTTACCCTGAACTTAACCATAGCCACTGCATGCCTAACCCTAACCAAAAGCCAAGTCTTAATCATAAAATTTTAGTGGTTTACCTTGTGGGGACCCCTTTTTGTCCCCAAATGGCAATGTTTGTATTAGTGTGTTAACAAATGTACAACTACACAATATGATTAATGCAAATACACACACTGATAAAAACACATCTTCATATGCACACACACACACACACACACACACACACATACACACACTCCAAAACTCTGCTCCTGAGTCTATAATGTAAATGTCAACAGTGTTTGATATGTTAGTCAGAGTGGGTGTGCTGTGATGGAAAAGAAAGGTGAGAGATAAAAGGGAGAGAATGAGAGAGACTAGTAAAATGCAAAGGGGATTGGTGGGGTTGAGGTGGGGAGCTTGTCTCACTTTGGTCTTGTCTCTACAGATCAAGAGATGCAGACAGCAGGGCAACCAGGGGGAGCAATGACCCTGTCAGAACCACTAACTCTCATCTAGTCAAAGGCTGGAGAAAAGGGGGGAAAAAAAGAAACACGTACGTGGAAAATAAACTCCTCTGTGACACAGGGTATCTTCGTGTTTCAAAGGGTCATGTTAACACTTTTTAATTCCACAAGGGATTGAAGTTCAGGTCAATTTAAGAGCTAAAACTATGACACTAACCTTACAGATGCTATTGTAAGTTGTGAAACACGCAAAAGGCAACAGAAAAGATTATTGTTATTACATGGTGTAGAAATAAGTCCTATAATGAGTGTATTTAAGCATTTTCAAGCATTTCTTTTACATTACAGTAAATGGAAGAATGTTTTTTCACTTACTGTTTCAGTCTCTATAAGGACCAATGGACACCCTGTGACAGAGTGAGTCAGTGCGTGAAATAGACTTTGAGCCTGGTTTGGCTTGAAAGATGAGAAATGGTTTATTTTTCCATGTACCTACTCACCTGTATGTCTGATCTTTAGTCTTTCTATCCATCAGTTGTCTATCGCTGTAGCTTTCTTTTCTGTCTTCTATGTCTGCTTGTGTCTTCTGGTCTAGAGCACACCCTCTATACTGCACACATGACCACACGCACGCACAAAAATAAATGCCAAGGCGGCTCACCTTCATGCTGCCTACAGGTGACATGCACATGACATTATGTCAAACTTACAGCTGAAGAAAGCCATCATAAAACTCCTTCTGACAGAGGCAGCCAGTCCCATGGCGCACCATCCGATACACTACACTGAATCACATTGCAATTTTCTATATTCTGTCAGTCTGCCCAGCACTCCTCTGTGATTGCAGCAAAAGGCTGCAAAGTGGTGGTTGTCAGCTTGCATGTTGCACGAGGTCATGGTATATCATGCAGGTTTATGTATGTTGCTGTCTGGTTCTGTGTCGCTCCAGAGGAAGAGCAGGCACCAAACTGTTAAACATGGTGGTTTTGTTTTATTCTATATGTGGTATGAGGCCGAGGCTGCTGTCTCCTCTTTTATAATGGATTTCTCCTTTAGGATTGTTTGTAACATTAATCTACAAAAATGGCAGTTCTAGCAGCAGCCTGTTCTTTTTCAATGGCAATGTTTTGAATCTAACACATAACCCAAGTGCAAGATGCATGCACCAATAGCTGTGAATATTTACCTTGAAAGCAAACCTAACCATCTATTAACAAGAATAATATTCAGTTGCACCAAGAGGCTGCAAATTTCTTTTCACTAGATTTTCATAATTCATGAGTACAAGCGGAGATTTGGCATGATGGTGGCAATGGAGGAAAAAGGTAACCAAAATCATTAGGAGTCACCCACTGGGGACCCTGAATATCACACTAAATGTCACAGTACTCTAGACAGTAGTTGATGAGATACCTCGCTGTGAATCAAGGTGCTGACTCGGAATGTACCGTTATAACTTTTTCTCTCCCGATACCTGTTCTGATTCTTCAGCTCTGGGTATCTGGCAATGCTGATTCCTGAGCCAATGCCAGCTTTTCCCAAATTTGAAAAACTCAATTAAAATCATTTTCAGCGAGTCCAGGGATTGTGGTGGCGCTAAAAACTGAGTCAGTGACCTGCTGTGACTGAATGAATGTAAGTATTAGCAGAAGCACTGAATTCTTATTGAAAAAGAAAATATTTAATATGAACCAGTCACGTCATTGCAACTCTCAATTCGTTTGATAAGGTCAGTATTGGTCAGTATACGCAGTAGTGGCGTATTGGTTTGGGGCATCTCTAGTACTGACTGCACACAATGACTGACCAACAGACCAAATGACCAACCAAAAGTACCAGTCATAGTACTTGCAAGGACTCAATTTGCTCCATAAAGTCTTAGATCAATCTTAATCCTTTTCACTCTTGAGGATATTCCTTTAATTATGCTCTCTTTTATTGAGTCATTCAGACAATTGGACCTCACAAGCACCTGACAACAAGAGACATATGCACAAATGCAGATCAACAGCACCCTTGCTGACTGACTTCTGTGGCACTAATCCTATGTCTCACAGAGGAGTAACTACACCTATGGATTTACTAATATATGTGACAAGGTAATTAAGGGTAAGGGCGGGAGTCTATTCACTGCTGCAGCACGCTTTAACCTTGACAAGCTCTGTTGCTAATGAACTGCACTGAGGAGAACACTAACGACTTCTTACCACCAGTCTTGGGATCACTCCAAAATCCACTTTCAAACCACAGCGCTCACCCAAGGTCTTGTTTCTAAACCGGCAGAATTTGGGATTGAGTTTGGCTGGCGGTTGTTCTCCCAGGGTGAAGAAAAAAAGATTCATCAGAGGACGCGTTAGAGTGAGGACTCTCCCATGATAATCAATGAGATTTGACTTGCAGGAGATAAAGTTACGGTTGGTGAAGATGGGACAGTCGAGTCAGAGAAGGGATTTATGTTTATTGATTGGTGGAAAGTTCAGCTATAGGTCAACTTGTGGTACCTGGGGGAAAAGGAAGGCAGGATACAGCTACATGTTATATGAACTACAGCCTGGCAGAAGTGTTTCATCATTGTGCTTTTAAGAGGTAAGTTAGATCAGTTCAGCCATGGTTTAGATGCAGTTTCTCAAAGCTTCAACTGCTTCAGTGTGGATGTCACTGAATGGACTGACAGGCAAACAAGACAAGGAGAATCCATAAACCGTTAAGGTTCTTGGATACCTTCATACTGTCGAGAAGCTTACAATGAGTATAATTAACCCAGCTAACTAAGGCATCTTATAGCATGAGTACATATGTTTTTTTCATGGGTGGCCCCAGAGGGAAACCCTCCCCTAACACTGGTGTTTGTTCGTTAAGGTTAGCTACTCTTCAGGTAGAGCTTCCAACTCAGACAGTCACTTCATTTAATGCACTCTATAATTTACACTGGAAATAATCTGCAAAAGGTAATAGTTTGATAGCTGTGTTTACATTTGGAAGGATGCGTAATAGAATCGGCAAATGCATCCAGTTTGCTCTCTGACCTTTCTGTTGCATGCATAACACAAAACACTGAATGCGACTCAGTGGTCAGCATGGTCACCTTACTGGGATCGAGTGGCTGGGATTGTCTGTCTCTCTGTAAGAGACATGCGACCTGTCCATGCAAAGTATGCCGGGATAGCCTCCAGCCATCTGCAACCCTGCACGAGATAAGTCTGTACAGAAAATTGATGGATAAATGAAAGAAATTTGACTTTGCATTTACATGCCCTAATAATATTTGCATGAGTGCGCAAAACTCTAGATGTGTTAACTGGGTTTTGCACATACTGATTAAAAGCTTAATTAATTGATTTAGTCAGACTAGTTTTTACATAGGTGGAAAATTACCTTAATCCAATTCTAATCAAATTATTAGTGTGCATGTCAAAGCAAATGACTGCAATGGCTTCAATTTAGTCTTCTTTAGAAATATATTATTATTATGCTTTCACATAAGAACATATGGGGGTATAATACGATAGCAGCAACACCCAATCTAATACAGCAGCTCTGTAACAAACAATACCTTTCTGTAGGTTGCAATCTTCAGTTTGTTCAGATTTGATTACACTGTTTGATTAAACTCTATGGTCATTTTTAGCTCCTTTTCTAAAGGTTGTAATGTACGAAAAAAATAGGATCACCTTACCTTATATAAAACTATCCGATACGATAACACCCAGACTGAGGCCTCAGTCGATTCATCACCTCTTTGAAACATTCTCAACAAAAATTAAATAAATAACCTTCATAAAGATAATACTTTACTTTATATTGCAGGGCTATTGTATTGGATTGCTATCATTGTTTCCACCACCACTACATGCGAGATCAAATAGTCATTACAGCTGCCACAGGATCAACTGTTCTGCTATGTCATTTTCCCCCCCAAGTGCCAAAGGAGGCCCATTTTCCAGGTGAGCTCCACTGAGCAGCATGAAAGGTCTCCTGATTACTCACATGGGTGACTTTCTGCCTCCAGCGTGCTGCTGTGCTAAACACGACCTCTTCACCCCCCATTCAGCATCAACATGTTTCACCTGCCAACTCCGCTTACAACCAGAAAATTCCCTCTTGCTGATCTTTGCTGCATGACTTGAATGAAATCTCTCATGTTATTTGCGTTTTTGTTGCTCAGTGGTAGTAGTAGGAAACAGTAAAAGCACCTGAGGACAAACAGCTGAGGCAAACACGCGGCACCATGACCCCCAACATATACACTCCATTCCCCAACCCTCGCACTCACCCACTCCCTCCCCCCTCTTCGTCCCCATCATGAATTTTAATCACCTTACAAGCATGACATTAACCTTTTCGTACAGCGAGCAGCCGTCACATCCTCTCATGTGTGACCTGTGATCTATCCTACCGGTGGTTAATTTGGGGAGGCAGAGGGTGGTCCCCTGCTGAAGGGTGGGGGTGAACAACCAGCCGTGAGACAGGTCCCTTGGCGCCCACCTGGAGATTAAACGCTGAAGCGAAATACAGACGGAAAGCAGAAGGTTAGCCCTGACATGCTTGAAATAACACGACCTGCGCTACACGCTGCAAACACCTTGGTGAAGTCACCGGTGGCGTGCTAACAACCGTAGCATCCTGCTCAGGCACAGCTGCACGGCTCGACTGTGTAATCTGAAATGCCTCAAGAGCATCAAATAAATTCTGCAAATGAGCTTATCTGGAGCGACTTATTTTATTGTAATGCCAGGCGATAGAATAAACTCTAATTCCAAGATCACAACAGCAGCAAGGAGCGCAAAGGTTCAGATTTATAATCCTCTCACAATATTAACACAAAAGTAGAAGGATTACGTAAGAGACCAAAGTCAGCAAAACAAAAATAAGAGCATGTAAAAGTCAACACAATGGAAGGTGGGGAGATAATTCAGCTGAGAGAGGATGAACTGAGGTACTTCTTCAGAGTTTTTGATGAAAAACTGGGAGTGGAGTAACAAGGTCACTCCCTGCAGGGTTTAAACGATCGAACCCTCAGAGGAATAAGCCAGGAAGCCGATTCATTGCCTGTGTATTAAAACTCATCTAAACTTTTCTTGCTCTACGATAGAGGTCGGAAGTAACTGCTGCTCAGAAAGCCCATGGGAAACGAATGCTGACTGGTGGGTGATGATGAGCCCAATTGAATGCAGATTACACTAATTGCACTGCAGTGGGGGTGGATTAATCACTGTTTCAGAGACTTGAGGTAAAAAGGTGAAAGCTGGTTTGCAGGTGATAATGAGCTCCGGGGAAACTGCTTCGCCATTTCAGTTCCATCAGAAAAACAATCAAATTCTCCTGCCGCGTAATGAAGAAATAATAAATGAACAGGAGTTTGTCTCAGTGACATTGGTGCAAGAACATACTATAACAGCAACTCAAAATACACACAAGGAGGCAGACGCAGTGCAACAGTTGACATTTTGTACTTCATCTGAGTTGATGAATTTATGGTGTCAAAACACTTCACATACATGCTCATCATTCTCATACAGAAAGCGGTTTCAGAAAGTAGTTTCACTGTGGGCAAAGTTTGAATATGGATCACAAACTGTGCGAGTAGCGACCATCTGGTGCACACAGTGAGTTTAACCTCCTCCCACCTGCTTGTCAATCAGTTTTCTTGAATGTGTTCCCTGCAAGGTGCCTCACTGTAAGTTAAAGCTCTGGTGCTGGACCTTCATTATAGTGACATCTGCTGTGAGTGATGTTTAATCTGGTTACTCTTCGCAGACTAATGTGATTCCTCATCCTTTTTCAGCATGTGCAGATTCTTCAGGCTGCTCCCTACATCTGTCTAAAAAGACGGCGTGTGGAGAAGACAAACAGAATTCACAGTGTAATATGTGTGTTTAGGGCCTTGATGCAAACATACCCAGTAAAGCATAAAAAACTAAACCTGAAGAAGGTTAAAACACCCCTGATAACTGGCATGCACTTTGTTGATTTATAGTGCTTCGCTGCTAAATAATCACAGGTGAATGTCACTAGTTCGGCAAGTCGGCTATTATGTGAATGAGCAGATTCTTCCTACTGCATTCTGGGCAACAGACAGGACAGTATTTGATCAGGAAACAAATGGACAAAGCCTGAAGGAACACAAGAAAATGTTGACCCACACAGAGCACTGCATCAACAAAAACTAAGACAATCAATATCACATCACTGTTAACAATTGAAAGGTGGAAGATAAACCAACTGGGGACAGAGAGCGAAAAATGGCTCAGCTCTCTTCTGTAAAGCCTGCCACCAGTTTCCAACAATGGGAAAGAAATATGGCACGTGTGCCACACAATGGCTTAGACTGAAACCAAAAACTACTGGCACAGATTGAGTAAGTATTTGCCAGTATACAATGCAAATGTATTATTTTGTAGCTTACTAAAATCCCCACTCAAAGCTGCCAAAATACCTCAGAAAACTCACTCAATTTGTTTATTTTATTTTATTTATCCTTCATTTAGCCAGGAAGATACAACATCTCTTCTTCCAGGGAGTCCTGGTTAAAAAAGACTAAGAGTCTACAGCCATGGTTGTGGCTCTGTGAGGCAGCAGTGCTAACTAAAGGCAAGGTAAATTTATTTATGTAGCACCTTTCAACAATAAGGCATAAAGCATAAACGTTATCAGAACAAGATATAAAAGGAACACAAGAAACACAAAGTTAAACTAAATTCCAATGTCAGCATGCTAACATGCTCACAATGACAATGCTAACATGCTGATGTTTAGCTGGTACCAGGGTCACCATCCAGTTTAACATTTGCTAATTAGCTCCAAACACAAAGTAAAGCTGATAAGAATGTTATTAGTTTTGCAGGTATTTGGTCGTAAATCAAAGTATTGGACAAATAAATATTACTATTTATCCTGAGGGGGACAAGAATGTCTGCAACAAATTTCATGACAATCTATCCAATAGGCTTAGAGACGTTTCAAGTATGTCAACCTCATGGTGACACTAGTTGAAAAGTTAAAGGGATCACCAAAGCCACTAGGACTCATGCATGAGGGACCATGAATGTCTGTACAAAATTTCATAACAAACCATCCAATAGATGTTCAGATATTTCAGCCCGAAGTGGCGCACCGACAGACCGCGCAACAGACCAACAGTGCCATCCCTATAGAGCCAGGCCACTAGCATGGCTAAAAATATCTTCTGAGAAAAACTAAATCTTTTTCTGGTCTGCACCTGTGGTTTTGATACAGCAGAAACAAAAAGCTCAGGTGGAAATACTCTGGAGCCCACAAGAGCTGCCTGGTTGCCAAGTTCACCTGCGCTGTGGTTCAGCAGAGATAAAAGTGAATATCCTATTGGAAAGGCTGTGTTTCCTGAAAGGCTGCAGCACTTCCACAGATATTGTCGTCCTCAATCTGCCGCATGATGACGGAGCAAAGGTTCCTACTGACCGTGCAAACATGACTTCATAAATACTCTGCACCTTTGATCAAACTGGCAAAGTTTGAGTGTCAAGATTCGTGCTCGCATGCCGAGGAACAGAAACTGCAGCGATATATCACTCCCTATCATGTCACTGTAGCATTTTATGAGGTGCATGTGAGCCCCTTTATATCGTTGTACAATGCTACTTTCATTTTACGAGGTCACTTACCCACAAGAAGCACGACATGTGCATCATCCATTGCTGAAACTGAATAAGTAGCCATCATCATGCATTATTGAACAATAGTAGTCTATCAAACCTTGCTGGCTCCCCTGGGAAACTTTCTGACTTGTCCAACATGTAACAGACACGCAGGTCTTATTAAGAGGAGCAAGGATAGGGAGCCGAGAGGGACATTTTCTTTATCTTTCTTTTTCTCTCTGGGGACCGGCAGGGTAGCACTGTGCCTCACAGAAACCACTGGCAGTATCAGAAGGAGGAGAGATGTGTGATCAAAACATCTGTCACTCCGAAGCCCAAGTGGAGTCCCACAGTGACCGTCACCTGCCAAATTGTTTTTGAAATCTGAAATTCAATTCACGCCGGTCTTCATCTCCCCCTCGCAGAATGTGTAATGGACATGGAAACCAGCCAAAAAGAGCATTTGCCCTCTAATGGATTCATGGGAGTCATGTTTGGAGTGCAGGCGATGGGGTACAGCTACAGGTGAGCGGCTGTGTTATGAAATGATGGTTTTGTTCTATACCCTGGAGCGCTGGAAATGCATTAGCACAAGTAGAAGGGGGTATCTGTTTGTCGTACTCTTTTTTTCTAATCCCTGCTACATGAGGACTGGCTCGTCTTGCTTCAGGGCAAGAGAGAAAATGAGCAGAGATGAAGGTTGAAATTTCCCTGAAACCTTCCAATGTGCCCTTTTTTTTCTAACTCATATAGCTCATGCAGAGAGCCAAAGTGAAACCACAACATTTGGGTTCTGTAAGAACATTTTAATCAAAAACCCCCCCAATAACCAAAACCATCCAGTGAGCTGCAGTTCTGTGGGCGAAAACGCCTTGTTAATGAGAGAGGTCAGAGGAGAATGGCCAGACTGGTTCAAGCTGAGAGGCAGGCGACAGTGACTCAACAGTGCTATGCAGAAGAGCATCTCCGAACACACAACTCTTATAATGGATGAGCTGCAGTAGCAAGCTAAGAACAGGAAACTGAGGCTACAGTGGGCACAGACTGGTAAAAACTGGACAGCAGAAGGTAGAAAAACATCGCCTGGTTTGACAAATCTCAGAATTTGGTGTAAACAACGTGAATCTATAGATCCATCCTGCCTCGTGTCAACGGATCAGGCTGGTGGTGGTGGTGGGTAATATTTTCTTGGCACACATTAGACCCCTTAATCCCAATTGAGCGTTGTTTAAATGCAAAGGAAACGTGGCTCAGGTAAAGCTTGCATCTTTTCTTTGGTGTCTGCAACTGATCAGCATATGATTTAAGGTATAGCTATGAGGCTTAGCGTTAATAAATTACCCTTGACATAACAACAAATAATTTCTCCAGTACTGCCTGTGCCTTGACAATGTGGACAGGAAAGTGGGGAGGGCTGAATGGCGTCGTTCCTTTTAGCCACAGAGATTCCAGGTAAAAAGTTGTAAAGATAACATTAGAAGATATCATGGTTGAATATCATGGAAGTTTTACGGCTTTTTCCTGTACACAGAAATGTGCATTCATTTGTTCAGCACAACAAAGTGTTAGTAATGGTTGTTTAAAATGAATAATTATAATATACATGTATGTGCTCCTTCATAAATGCCAACAGTATTTGACTCTGTTTTCTAACGTTTGCACTATAATTACACCCAGCAGATTAAAGAGCAAAACACAGTCTATTATTGTTCCAACACAAGACATGCTTGCCTGTGTCCAAGCAGAAACAAAATAACACTCAAAGGTCAGTGCCCAGTGACATGAGGCGATTGGCACGCAAGCGACAGATTGCAAAAAGATCTAATCTCCAGATGCCCTTTCAGGAGCAAAACAAAGCAGCACAGAAAGCAGGGATGGCTTGACTGACTCAGTTAATATAAACTGCACAAGATAAATAGCTGTTTGGCACTGGCATTTGAAAAGCCCGTGGCACTCACTTTAACTCCTGTATGGACACTGGAGCGGCAGCAGCATGGATGATGATGATTCATGTCTAGAAATACTCCAGACAAGCTTTGAAAAAGTGGAGAGTTAATGATCAAAGACTTCCCTCTACTTTAACAACTGCTAGTGAGATGCCCTCGAGCAAGGCAGCTCAGTCGACAACTATCAGCTGTATTCATCTGAGAAATACATAATCAGTTCAACAACTAAATAAAATAGAAACAATAAAAAATAAATCAATCAATATTGCATTTCATTTTGAACTTTTTCTTCTACTCTAAAAGTTATTCATAGTGACCTCTGTTCTATTTTCTAAGAACAGGTTGACTGCTTTCGCACAACGCTTATATTTCAAAAGAGCAAACATTTCTACCTGCCCATAGTTCAATCAGATCTTACATTGGTTTCCTGATTGTACCGCTCCACTCTTCTTGTCCCACTCTCTCTGTGCTCGGCAGAAAACTGCTAATGCGGTCTGTTATGAGGAAGCTTGGAAGTAATCCATATCTTGGCAAACAGACAAACAACACAAGGGCAGAAAATTGAGGTTATTCCATGACAGAGCAAATGCTTGTTTTCATGATAAAATGATCTTTTAGAACCATTAGAGGTTTTGACATCCTCAACTGAATAACAGTGAAATAAAGAGAGAAACACATTCTGCTAACATCCTTTGGAAATTCCTAAACAGCAGCCTAATTCTCTAGTTGTTTGCCACCCTTTGCAATCATTGACTGTCTCCTGTCTCCCTGTAATGAGCTTCTTTGGCCTGCCCTGCAGTCCCTTCATCAGAGCTACACGGCCCTATGTGAGGGGCCCTTATCATGCAGTCAGCTCGGCATCTTCCCTAATTAAATTGAAGCCAGCTTGGCAGGTGTCCGTATAATGAAAGACCAGGGGCTTACGCTTATTTCCACCATGCTGGGGAAGCAATGACTCACGAGGTTTCACTATTTGCATAATGAGCGCCGATTCGTGGACAGGAAAAAGTGAGAGAGGCCCCTGAGAGTGGCCAGAACAATGTAGCTGAAGACTGCAGGTGAGAGAAGGGTGCAGAGCGAGAAGAGAGAGGGGAGCAGCAGTGTACCACCGCAGCCTACCAGCAGTAGATGGTAATTGGACTGAACAAGTGCCAAGCGTAATTTTAGCGAGAGGGCAAGACAGGCGTGGTGACGCTCGACTTTAGAGCTGCAGGACTGTTGCAACTTGACTGACAACCCATTCGCAGATTCATTATCCTGCCTGTCATTCTGTGAATGAGGCAAAATGTCACTCAGCACCTCTGTGACTTACAGTGATCCTGTCCCAGTGTCAGAGATAGGTGGTAGATTGTCATGTTGGAGCTACTCTTGTTACAGACCTCGTGAGCACGGGGTGGAACGAGTAGTAAAATATTTTACTCCTGTGAAAGTACTGTCACTTCAAAGAAACTTTAGTTAGTCAGAGGTGTTGTTTTTTTTGCTTTTGATCCATTGGTAGAAAACTCTTAATTCTGCTATTGGTATTCCACATGCTTCCTCTTTTTACTTGTAGTCTTCATTACTGCCTATTTCAGAAAACACTCAGGAACAAACTGGCTTTGAGTACCAAAGCACTGTAGGAATACATTAATGTGAGCTGAAAGTAGGAAAAACAAAGGAAATAAAATAAAGGAAGAATTACGAAGAATTTTGTACATTTATCACTGATTTTCTTAAAAAAGGAACTCCACACATTAAGTCACAGTGATGTCATCAAGGTTATCTCTGCTTTCTGTTAAACATTTACAGACTGGGGGCATTATGGGAAGTAGTGTAGGAGTTAATGTTTTTGGAGCTTGACTAGAAAAAATCAGCTAATTTAATTGGAGCTTTACACTGTTTGCTTATATCTGTTTTCACTTGTAAACCAACGGCTCCAACTATGTAACACCACAAAGTAGCTACATTTTCTATTTAAATGGTGTGACTACAGGGCCGTCAGTGGAGGTCACCACACCACCAATAATGCGTGAACACTCACAAGTCAGAATAACAGGAGGTTTCTCTCTCCATTCTACCTTGGTGTGTTCACAACTTTTTAAAATAATCTCTTCCGAGAGAATTTTATGGAAGTGTAATACTAAACTCCTGAAGTACACTTTTAATTTCAGTGTCTGGGCTTTTTAAGACTTCCATGCTTCTAAACAGACGATAGAGATGATACTAGATCCTGAAATGACCCTCTGTACTGTGTAGGGCAGAGGTGATCATCCACCGCAGGTGTTTTCACTGATGAGGTCTTCCCCTCTACAGTACATGAAACAGTGCTTTTCAGTGGGGGGGGAGTTGGGATCAAAACCTAACTGCAGACTCATGGCACATTGCTGGCCACCCCTGGTGTAGGGTTTACTCTGCGAAGGCCTGGGACATGATTCTCTCACACAGTACACACTTAAAATGCAGCATGGTGAGTTTGTTCTTCATGGCTACAATAGATTACCATCACATTAGTGAAAGCTGCAACTTTGCGGTTTATCTAGCACATTCTAGTGCGGGCTGCAATTAATTAGCTGTGGTTGGGTGGGAAAGTGCAGGCACAGAGAAATGAGAAATCTCCCCCATTTATTCAGTGTGAATCTTAATTGCCTGCTTGTTTAGAAATCATTAATGGCAGAGCCTCAGAGTACCAACACAGGCCGGCTCATGAGATCGTACCCCTGCAGAACGCAGAGACCCAAAGTGTCTCCAAATAATGAGGGGGAAACATTAACACAGCTCTATCTCCCTTGTTCATCTTGATGATTTTTGTCATTAATCAATATTGACTGGCTAACAAGGCAACTAATTTATCTTTGTGTGAAATTAAGTGTTTGTCTCCTTTTCTAATCCATTGTGTCTTAAAAAAAACCCTGTTAACTTCGCAATCGCAGAAAGATTTAGTGATTCTCTAAACAGTTGAATAGCTGAGTTAGCTCGATCTATTTTTGGCAGAGAAACAAAGTCACACAACAAAACAAATACAAAGAAAGAGGGAGATTTATTCCCTCTTCAGACAAAAACACCCCCCACACAGGCAGGACTACGCATAGATACACACATTTGCAGGGTACACACTCATCACTTCCCTTGCAAAAACACATTTTCAGAGTGTCAGAGAGTCGCACATAAACAACTCCTTGTAGTTTGGCCTTTTGTGGTGTTAGTTGTAGAGACCGACATGTGTTTGTATCTACTCTTTGTTATAATGGAATAAATATATAATGTTGTAACACTTTCTGTGCTGGGCAATGATTAGAATCACATATTAGGATTATTATAATGTGAATCCATCTTAAAAACTCCTATAATTTATTAACATTGAAACAATTTGTTGTACTCACCCTGCATACTTGATCTGTCAGAAGTGTGGTTTATTTTTGTTGAAAATTTGGAAAAAGGTTAAGCAGTTACTGACGGCTGCATTTTAGCACAGTCGTGTTAGTACTGTAGACGGCAGGAGATAATAACACTGCCTATTAACGCACTTTTAATGCACAACAGAACTGACAGTCACAGCCCTGTGGTGCAGCAGCCTCAGGCTGTGTGAGGGTGTATGGTTAGTCCCGCAGTGAAAGGTGTGTGTGCAGAAAGTGGCTGCAAAAGCATGAGCCAATAGTCAATATATGCTCCTGAGTTAATGGAACTTGAATGTAGCTTACAACATGGGAGCTTTACTGCTTCTGCATCATGCTTCCATTCAGTGCAAAATGATCTGCACATTTTTTCATTCCAAAACCTTAACCAAGTGTGTGTTATTGTAACCATGACGACAAGGTCCTTCATTTTAACACGTTTCCCTAACCTTAACAAAGCACTTATTTTAACCCAAACCAAGCCTTAACCAGAGCACTGTCACATCATCAAACAGATTGTTTTTGTAACAGTGATTTGTTACGAAAGGCACAAACAAATGATGTCATCCTGCTGATAGTGACGTCAGATCAGAAAACACTTGTGTCATTAGAGGGCATGGATCGACAACGTATTTTGTCATTTAATTGGGAGGACTTGTTGGGTAAATCAAAATGCTAATTAAAAAAAAGTGAATCCCACTTTTTAATTTCTCTTTTGAAATGTATTTTTAAATGTTAATTGAGAATTCACTGTGAATCTTTTGCTTTATTGAGTTATCTATAAAGCATTTTTATTTGATCTTTGTTTTGATGGACTAATTCATTTTTTAAAGATTTTTATTTGCTTTTAATGCCTCTTTTGTCCAGTAGAATTTCAATTAATGTTCTGCCTTATAACCATTTCCAAAGCTCTTTGTGTCTTCCACAACTCTGAGAAGCAATAAAAAATGGGTAGAGAAAAAGAATGAATGGAGCCACTGACATTTTAGAATGAACTCGTTACATTTTCACACCATCATCATGTCGATGTGTATATGTATGCCCTCTGTTCTCTCTATGACTTGGGGTTTCGGCTCTGATGAAGCATGTCTGCAGCTGTGATTCTGCTGGCTGGCAGAGGCTGTGCATTTGAATTGTTCTCAGTTTTCAGAAATATGCTTTCTACATCTCTCCTCCCAATTCTCTGGGAAACGACCACAGCAGCAGAGATCAGCAGAAAGATACTGTGGCTCGGTCTCTCTCTTGTTTTCTTTTTCTGTCTTTGTCTTCACCCCCGGCTCATTTTCCCTCTGCTCTCGATGGATGGGTGGGAGGCAGAGATGTTCCAACCATTAGTCTGTTCTTAGTCACACTGTAAAATTGATTGCAAACGGAGGGAAATTGAAATTACATCATTACAGCATTTATCTGGGAGGCATTTCTAAGCTGAGGAAGCCGGATAAGAAATGTTCATTTTGGGAGATCTCCATGATACACAGTCAGCAGCTATACCAGGACACACTGAGGAAATGTAAAAGGAATTATCCCTCATTTTTAGGAGTTGTTTTATCAGAAGGAGGTTGACAAACAGCAATGGAAAGAGTCTAGAAAAGCTCCAGTGTGATTAATGGCTTAAAAATGCTCATTGATTGGACAGGTTAAAATTCAAACCGAATCTGTTGGCATTTGGCATGCACAGCAGTAAGAGCCAAATACCTGTGTTTTATATCCAGGGGACATGAAAAAGACTCATCCCTAATGAGAACGCTGTAAAGAGAAAGTGATGTAATGTTAAGAAAATGGCTCGCTACATACCGACTTCCTTCAATTTTGACCTATCGTATTTGCCGTAGTTGTGTGCAGACAGTTTTCCTGTGCAATGAGAAACATTTGGGTGCGGGTGTAATTTGGCTAAAATGTTGGCTTGTTTGCAACCTGTCTGATCATCTGACTGCTCATATTGATTTCCTTTGTTGTATCAATGTCGCCGTGTTCCGAGATCTCAGCAATTATTTTGGTAAGTAGAATTTCACCTTAACTAAAAGAAACAATGGTCAAAACTACGAAGATCAAATTGTAATAAACCAGGATTTTACTTCAAAAGGCGCTCACATAGACAGTCACTCGTGTTTAAAGACATCATAAAAATTATTCCTATGTAAAAAGACATGCTATTCTACGTGTCTAAAGGTCATTGAAAAGCTAAAAGTAGTAAGCAACAATTCATTTACACGCCCAAAGCATGTGATGCATACTATTGTCAGGTCAAACCAGGTTACTTATCCCATTATGAAATCTAAAGTACTTTTCCTGACCTTAAACCTTTACAACACACAAATTGTAGCTGTTATTTGCCACTGTAGGGCAGCATTCACCCCTGATAATACAAAGTGGCATTTAAGAGTCACTTTGTGGACAGCGGCTGTAGCACAGACCTCACTGAACCCTTCCAATCATTCTGCAAGCAGCGGGGCAGGAGGGTGGGGGGTGCAGCTTTTAGCTGGACAAATGAGAACAAACTGCAGAAGGACACAAAAAAGATCAAGAATTGCCTCGCATATGGTGAACAGGACGGCATCTTGTGGAGCAAATTGGACGCTCATTAAAGGCGAAATCAATGGGAAAGGTCAAGGACAGTGTAGTGCATGCGTCCCCCTAAAAATGACTTGGCTACAATATAATATCTCTCTCCGACTGTGTGTGCGAGCGTGTGTGCATGATCCCACTCACGCACAAAAACAACTAGATCAAGATTGCTGCAGTTCTTCCTGTGGTATTACATAACCTCTACGTGGCTCGTACTGCAGAGTGGGGAGAAGTTCGGATGAGTGGAAGTAAAGCCGGTGGCTCTGAAGGACGAGGTGCAGAGATGAGTAGAAACAGGAGGAAGAAGTGCTCGCTGAGCCGGCTGCACAAACAACAATGAATCCTGCTGCCAAGGTGACACCGCATCTCTCACCAGCTCTTTGTCCTGCTGAGCCTTCTAACCTGTTGACAAGGTGCCAAAACCCAGCGCCGGGCTCTCTCCTCACGCCGACTGATGTTGAAGAGCTGCTTGACATGTCAAATCCCCTATTTTTTATCTGTTACTTCCTTGGCATACCAGTCACACACACACACACACACACACACACACACACACACACACACAGGCAGACAGAGAGAGCTGTCTAATAGCAGCACTTGGTCGTAAAAATAATCTCTCTTAGCAACCAATCCCAAAAGCAAACAAGAGCTATTTTTTCCAGTGATGGTCTGAGTTGCTTGAAGGCAATTTTCTTTTGTTCTTGCAAAGAAAATGTCATCAAAATCAACACTTGCCATGAATGCCTAACACAAAAAGAATGCATCTATGTTACGATGGGTTACAGTTACCAATGAGGTAAACCTTTCCTGTTTCCTGCTACGAGGCAGGTATGATACACACAGGAATTTTCTAGCTCCTGCAGAGATCTTCCCTACACATTCCCCATGAAGTTACTGCACACAGATACAATGCTGAACCCAAACTCTGCAAAAAAAACAGGGCAAAGGTTACATCACCAGTGAGGATAGAAGCAGAGAACTGCAGAGAGATCGATGGCAACGTGTAAAATACAACTTCTTGTTGAAACATTTGTTCTGAGTTAGCCTCAGGAAAAGTTTTAAAGATAACACCATGACTCACACAAAAGGTAAACTTTCCACAACTTCATTTTTTCATTTTTGGTAACCCCTCCACGACGTTGAGAAGTTTCAACTCTGACAAGCTTGGATTCTGGGGGATTTTTTTCAATTCATGTCCTCTAAAAAATTCATGACCCAGCACAGTACGAGCAGCTGGGTGTTTCTCAAGGATGAGGGCTTTATGAGGCAACACAAACTTGCCACTGTTTTGTGTATTTAAGCCAAAAAACTGAACTGCAGGGCTATGTGTCGTACACTCACTATCTTGTCTTTACAGTGTAATCTCTTGAAGAGCCTGAGCAATTTGCATACATTGGGAGAGACACGCACATTAACTACGGTAAGAAATTAATCTGGTGCACGGACAGACAACCTTGGGATTTTAAATATGAACGCAATCTAAAACCTCATGACCCAGAACACATTAAGCAGTCACCACGAAAGACTAAGCGCCGACATTACTGACACGAAAGTCAGGTGGAACAGTCAATGAACTTGAGCATGACCGACTTGTTTTAATAGTCTGAACACACACACTTCCTGCGCACCTCAGTGGCCTTTTTAAATGTAATTAAGCTCCAGATTTATTCATTGACTTGAAGTGTGAAGAGATGCAAAGGACATAGAAGGTTGAATGTGTAAGGTAAGAACGAGCACGGAGGGAAGGCGGGGGATAATTCTCAGAAGAACCTGAGACAAAGGTTACGAGTGATTGAGCGAGAGCTGAAACAGAGAGCGCGAGGTGTGTGTGTGTCTGTATCAGGAGTACAGCCTTGGATTATATACTGTAGAGCGGGGATTAACATCTCTCCACAGTCAAGGGATCAGCGTGAAATTGCAAAGGTGTGCCTCTGTAATTTTCACTGCTGCCGGGCCGCCTCCTCTGGGGTGTGAAATTTTCACCAGATACCAGATGAAGATTTCCGCTCTGGCTGAATTTTTTTTACTGGCTGGATCTTTTCCATCGACTGCAGGGTGCACTGAATGTTTGGAGCTGTTTATTAAAGCTTTGAAACTTTTAGTCCTTACTATAGATGAACATTACGTGATGTCACCTCAACCAGAATACATTAACAATATTTATTTATGTTCCATAGTCTGTACCGAAAGCTTTCTTGTTGGAAACGTATAACATATACTACGTCAGTAAGCACTCTGTGTAATATATCCACACACAGTCTGCCCCCTGTGATAATGGCAGCTCAAGTTATACACAGCAAAAATTGGAGTGTTGAAATTTCAGGGTTAAACATTTCCGAGTTGATATCCACTCCCAAAGTGTAATTTTAACACATTCTGATTTAAATGGTGTTCAGTGTTGGAGTTATTTGGCAGAGGTGATCACATCAGTGTTAACCAAACTCTGCAGAGATGTAATTAAGCTCCGCCCACGCATTTCACTGTTCCGGTTGGAGAGAAGGAGACAAGTCAACGCCATTTTCCTCCTGTCGCGCAGTTCTACACGGTAAGTGCAATTAAGTCAAACTTACGGAAACAATTATAAATTGATGCTGTGGACTGCGGACAGTGAACATGATCCTAAGGTTATCCTTCGTGGAAAAGATATGTTTGAAATGCATTGCCAGTCTCTCCAGGAAAACCCACAATTGAAGTCACTATATGGTTTAAAAAAAATTCTACACTTAATTCATTGAAATATTTCCATGTTTGTAATAACTATTCATTTGATATAATGCATGATCTTCTTCTGACTCAGTACGAGATCAAATTGCTTTTTGGATATCTCACACAACACTTTATATCAGAACAGGACTTGCTTTCCAGGATTTATGGTTTTGATTATGGATTTTTAGAACGAAAAAACCGTCCCACGAAGATTATTTTGGAGAGTGCTGGCAATGACAATGGTTTGAATTCTATTCAGATATTGTGTCTTGTGAAAAATATCCCACTGTTGTTTGGTGACATTATTCCTGCAGGAAACAAACACTGGAATTTGTTACTGTTGTTACTTCAAATAATGAACATAGCTTTTTCACCTTCTCTCACTCTGGGTATGACAATATATTTAAAGCATTTTATTGTTGAACACCACAAACTATTTAAGCACTTGTATCCACATAGAAACTTGATACCTAAGCATCATTTTATTATCCATTACCCATCAGGAAAATTGACCCCTTATTACATATGTGGTGTATGAGGTTTGAAGCCAAACACAAGCTGTTTAAAGATTCTTTTAAAAAATTCAAAAACAACCAAATCACTTGCTAAAAAGCATCAGATGGCCGTTGCTTATCACTGAGCTTAAATTTCATAAACCATTTGATATTCAAAGCTCATACAATGTGTCAGCTGAAAGTTTGTACATTGTACCTTCATTCACAATGTTTTAATTCAACTGTTATGACTGACTGCAAGGGTGAAAAGGCAAAAATAAATGTTTTATTTGAAAATTATTGTTTTTGTTGCAGTTAATTCTAATTATAATATTTTTATTATATATTATAATTAATTTTAACATTTTTTCAGTGTAGATAGGTTTACACTTTAGGGAGTGAAACTAACACTACCCAAATAGTAAAACAATATAACTCAGAGCAGTGTTATTTGTCTAATCCCTTTGTTACTTTAACTTTGTTTTGCGAGTTAAAGAAGGAACTCTGGCATAGTGTTAAATCTTTAACTATTTTGAAAGTGTTAATTTAACTCTGGAGAGTGTGGAGCTATATAAACCCTGAAAAAGTGTTGAAATCAACTCTGTGTGAGTTAATTCAACACTGGACTTTTTGCTGTGTACCAAAATGACACTGAAACAAGCCATCGTTCTCCCTGTCTCATTAAAGCGACACGAAAAAGTGGCTCCGGCAATTTCAACATATACGATCATAAAGAAGGCGCACCAAGCTGTTGTAGCATTTATCTGATCCCTGATCAGTTCAACTACTAAATTATCTGTGTGGGTGTGAGAGCATTGATGTGTATGGGTGAGGGAGTGGAGTGAATGAGAGCTTGTGGAGACCATAAGACTTGTCTCCATTATAATTCCTTAATTCTGTTCATCCATTTGTTTGAGTCAGTTTATGGGTGTTGCTAGCCAACGCAAGCTAAACTGGAATTGCTGTAACTGAACTGTTAAAGTGCAGGAGCAAGTCTTCTGCTAGTGTTACAGAACAGCTCCAGGTGCATTACCTCCTTTTTCTGGACTGGAGGAGGGCCGACCCTGATTTGCATGCAGCCGGGAAACCAAAGACGAAGTGCAATCAGATTTGTGATCGGACCAATGGAGATGCATACAGTATGGGTCTTAAATCTCGTCTGGATTTTATCTGGGTACGAGACACTTGAAATGACAAGTGTACATGTGGCCTATGACTACACATAACCATGTCTTTCATAAGCACGAATGTAATAAGGGAATAATAAAGTAAATAAACACATCATCCAGCAGCACAGTGCACTAACCGATCAAGCACATGCCAGGTAGATTCCTTCATAACGTGAATGTTTAGTTTTACCGTTTACCTCGCAATCGTCGAGATGGAGGATAAAATGATTGCTGTCGTAGTAACTATCCAGAGTTGTAAAATCCTGTTTTGTTATAAACCGCTCTGCAGTGTTTTGGTGTCTGATAAGCCTTCAAACTCATGTATTACTCAAACCGGCATTCCAAGATCATCAAGCAATGCATTGCTGTTTTTGGTGTGACCACCTGTGACACCACTTGAGCCATCACAGAGATACAATATCTCTCTCACCAAAAAAAAGACCATCACTCAACCTAATTGGTCACATTGCCGTCATCACACTGTGTCTGTATTATCTCCTGTTTACTCATTTAATGCAGCTTTTCCAGCCAGGTAAGGACACTGCCATTTAAACTGAGGTGGCTCCAAATAGCAGCACTGAGATACCAGAAAAGGTCTCCTCTTTGAATAGAACTCTGGTGTGAATTGTTGCCAGTGATCTGAAATGACTACAGGGAATGATTCTCAAAGAAACAATTCTAACAAACGAGGCTTTATGTGGAGGCATCTCACATGCGGCAGCTACTCAGATGAAATGAAACGATGTCTCCAGATTCAGCTATTCACGTGTTCTTAACTGCTACAGAATGAACACCAGAACAATTACAGCAAATTGTGGCAAAGAAAGCAAGTAATCTGAACATGTGTCCATCACATGGAAGCACACATGCTTTAACTCTCATGAGCAGATGAGGGTTTTGTTTACAGGCTGTGGTTTACTTGTAAGTGGACAGTTCGAGCTTAAACAAACGAAAAAGAAAGTAAACTTTTCCTGTCTCGTTATGTTCAGACCAAATAAAAGTATTTGCAGGTGCGAGTGCATCCTCCAAATGTATTCACTGGTGAAAAACAGCAAATCAGATCGAACTTTGTAACCCAGCAACCACTGCAGCTGGTTCTCTTGAAAGTTTGTTTACTTCCCCTGTTCTGTATTTTTCCTTTTCCTTTCCTCTGCTGTCATTTGCATTCTCCTTTTCTGAGCTGCCTTTGCATTTGTCCTTGCAAATGTCGAGTGGCTCTTTGTGCCTCTGCCAAAACACAGGTGAGGCAGCGGACGCCTGCAGAAGAAGGCTAATGAGGTGCCCTGCCAGTCCAAAACCTGGCTCCTCATCTGGCCTCTGCAGCAGGGGATTGTGGAGAAGGAAAAGCGCCATCGCACCTGTCGCCAACTCCTGACATCTAAACATGCAACAGTGGGCTAGTGATACAAAAGCCCTTGTGGAAGTCACTTGTTTATTGTGGATTCTGTTGTTAAACTGCTGCTGCACATTTGTGACAACTCCAAAACACCTGACAATGTTTTCATCTTTTTTTTAGCCATCTTAGCCTTTATATCCAAATGTCACCAAACCAATGCTTACTGGCAAATAAAGACAAATGAAAAACAAACATAAGCATACAATGTGCTTTTGCAGGCCACAGAACAGCATTAGGTTTTAAATCTTTAGCATTAGTGTTGGTCTTGGCATGTGTCAGTCACTACACTCTCCGACAGCAGGTGAGCGTTATTCACTCTTCCAGCTGACTGCAGGTCTGTCACCCGCCACAGGAGAGCATGCTGGGAAGTGGGTCACTGTCAACACCGTCTGTCTCCCGCACATATGCTCCACCAGCACCATGTCTACCCCCAGGAAATGCATGACACCTCGACAAAGAACTAAGGAGACGGTGTCAAAGTGTGCAGCCTCGCTCCAAAAAAATCACTGCAGTTGTTTTGCAGAGTCGAGGCGCAGCGAGATGACACGTGGGCCACTTCACCACTGTCATGTTTCCTCCATGACAGACTACTCCAGCAGTGAGTGGAAACCTTTCCGATGATCCAGGGGCTGATGATCGAGGCCGTCCGTGTGATGGCTCTCTGGCCAAGTCAATACTCGGGTGATGAAGCAAGACTGAGGTACTCTGCTGGAAGCAATCAAGGCCATTTCCAAGATGAAAAAACTACTCCCAGGATCAATGTGTGTGTTGCCTGCTGGGAGGCCTGGTTTACCCACATGGCTGCAGAGAGAGCGTGCTGGATTAAAGGAAGGTGGCGGTGTGGTCTTGCTTGAGCACGACTCTTGGATCTGGGCTGGTAAATCGATGGTAATCAGCAACCTGGCAACATTTTTGAGAACTCCTGGCTAAGGCACTGCTGCAACGGTGTTTGACACTTTAACCTTGTGCCCTCAGCAAATAACATTTACCTTCTAGGCATCTGGTTGACACTTTCATGCAGAGCAATATACAAATAGAAAGCCAGCATGGGTTAGTTGTCCTGCTAAAGGGCACATGAGCTACTGTACAGTTGTGACCGGTGTTCTTTTGCATCCTGTACGGTGCAATCTGAATGTAAAGAAGCACTGCCTTCGCCTCTAACAGGGGTCATTTCATGGCTTATTGCCTCACTTTTGTTTCCTCTTGTAGCCAGGAACACGAGCCATTTACTCGGCTGATATAACACAGCAACAAACAGCAGTAATGGCGCAGCAAATGAAATGAATTTGAAAACATCCTCGTAATCAGTCAGGCACTTTTTGCATTTCCTCGGAGCCATTATGTTTACACATCTCTATGCTCAACGACATAACAGATACTTGCCATTAGATGGATTGTTTTATGGGAAGTGGACAAGTTTTTGCATAGGTAGGCCGCATGGGAATCATTCAGAGATGAGGTGAATTGGACAATTCAGCACACATTTTGTTCAGAATCTGTTGAATAATGCAGCGCTGTGGTTGTTGAGCTGAGATTATTCTGTTGTTGTTGTCACCACATGTGGTTGGTTTTGTTACACTGCCAAGCATTGTTTTGTTTTTTTGACATTATGTACTGCTGAGAAACCAGGCAAAATGGGTCAGGAGAAACTTCAGAAACTTGAGAGATAGGACTAACTTTATCAAGTATTCTCGGGTAAGAGTTTGTACTATTCACCATATGGGCTACACTGTACAGGCTTAATGCTTTATGATTCATTAGAATTGGCCTTCTGTTAGCGCTGTGAAAGGTATATCTTTTAAATTAAAGAGGGCGGTCATAATTCCGTTAAACTCATCCCCTGCTGTGCTCCCTCTGATGTGGCTAGCACCCAGTGTTCCACTATTATAGGAAAAGTTATCCATTAAATCCCATCAAACAAGGCTTCAAAAAATGGAAACTATTTCCACAATGTTCCTCTCAGCAGGTTGTCTACAGTATCCTCTACAGCTCTGAAGCCACTGTTGGAAAGCTTCTGAAATATGCTCTTCCTCCTGTGTTTCCCATTTTACTGTCTGTCAAGCACTGCAGTCTGGTATCTGCATAGAGGTTATTGACCTGGGAAAGATACAAAGAAAACTGATAGAGGATCTGTTTTCCATACAACAGCTGCCCATTGTCATTTCCAGAATGGATTCTCTACATCTCCTAAAACACATCTGCTGTGGAAACCATTTGATAATAAAGTTAGTGCACCTTTTTATTTTTATTAGCATTGTTAGCCAGGTGGGATGGAAAGACATTTGTGGGATCACTTCGGTGAAAGACAGTAACAAGAAGCCATTCATATCTTTTCCAAAAGTTTCCTTCTTAGTTTTCACCTTTTTTTCCTATCCCATTGTCACATCTCCTACTTTCTTTTTGGTTTCACAAAGAGCTTTCTCATTTTTTTTGGTCATTTCTTAATTATTCTCCATGGAGCATCCATCTTCCACAACTCCTCTGGTGTCTGCCTTATGAAAAGTCACTACTCTGTTGAACTCTCAACGACACTTAATCACGCTCACTTATTAATCTCACCCTGTCTGTGTTGTCAGCATAATGCAGTGGTGGTTTCCTTCAAAAACTGCAGTCAAGGATTTTCTCTTTTCTTCGCTTTCCTCTCACATCTCTTTGAGAAACGAACGATTACTAAAATGCAGCCAGATGTTGGATGTGTCTGAGGTACCATTCTTGCTTGACTGAGGCAAAACTCTACTCCAAGCCAACTGGCATGATGTATTAGAGGGAAGTGGTTCAATTTAGTCTGAATAACCAGGCTTTAGTGGTAGATGAGCAGTGGTAGAGCAATCTCCAGGGCTGCCAATACACAGAGCAATTACTGTACACACATCTGTTGCTGTGGACTACCTGTCAGACTGGAAGATCTGTTCACTAGTAAACGAGCAGTTCTTGGTCCTGATCCTCAGGACACAGAGCTGGGGTTCAATAGGTTCTGCATTAGCACATTATCTTCCCCTCATGTCTTCCCTAGTGAGCCCCCTACTGATGAAATTTGTGAAGTAAAAGTAGGTAGCCCCTCTGGTCCTCAGAGAGAGACAAAGGGCAGGGGATCAACTGAAGCTGAAATTAAGCAGCCCCCCAGTGACCAATAGAAAGATGCGTTGCCATAACAAACTTTGCTCAGTTTTAGTGGTTGAAAGCCATGAGCCGCTGAAAAAGTGAACTGTGCAGAGTCACCGATGTGAGTACAAGATTAAGATTAAGCCATTCTTGGAGTCTTTTCCTTTTCCTGAGAAGCGCCCTTCATTTCCTTTCGGATAAATATGGTGGATGTTCCTTCCTTTATTCCAAATTAAAACAATAAACACCTTTAAAAGCCTGCTGCTATCTACTGTTGCAGCTGCATTTTCTTCCACGATATATCTGCACTCCGGAAAACAGATGCAACCGAATGCAGGGTCAGAATAGTTACCCCCGGCATGATTAATTGGTAATCATGTGTAGGATAGTGAAACTGACAATGGTCCACCTCATTAAGTGATCATGAAGTTGAGGCCACAGGGCCAGTTCACAGGCCGTCCACACACTATGAAAATAATAATGATGTTGAGAGTCAGCCAACACGGTGCGGGGGCTAAATTAGAAAATCACATCCAATTAAGACTTCCAACTGAGGTGACAGGTTCCCCTGGGTACTGGGGCAATGAGATCAAAATGACAATGTCACAGAATAAAGAATAAACAGAAAACAGTGCAGTGGATCTGCTTATATCTGCTATGAAAAACAGAAGAGGACCTTTCATTTTCTATGGCTTTCATACTATGACTGTTCCCTCGGGTCAAGCTGAATGACTTATTTTATTGTTAGTCTGCTTCAGTCAGACTATCAAACTTTTTCTGATATTTAAAACAACTTTTTGTCCTGTATTCATCTTCTCTAAAGGTATTTCTTCCTCCTCACCAACGTCATACAAGTTAACCTTTCCCCATCTCATTTCCGGGATTTTACAGTAAGGATAAAAGCAGTCATATCCTTCAACAGAAACCTGTGCTTCAGCTCTTACAGCCTGTACTTTCTTGAAAAGGAGTTAATAGAGCTGAACTCTTAATGCGCAACATTTAAAATGGAAAAAGCTGATAGACAACTTCTCTCAGAGAAGTAGTTTTTAGCTATGACATACTTGGATCTCTACAGTGGCTACATCTCCTCTATTCACCAAAAACAAACTAAAAATATGACTTTTCTACCATTAATTATAACGTAAGTATTGTAGTTAAGTAAGGAAGTTAGTTGTACATGTAATAGTCCTCCAGCACAGTTTTTACTGTATGCATGGAACAAAAAGAGTTCTACATCTTGTTCTAAATGTTTCAGGAGACAATTTTTCATACCACACCATACACCCCTTTGACAAGAGAGTCTAAGATATTTCTTTCAAAACAGGTTTTCAGGAATTGCCTCCTAAATAAGCAGGTATAGAAACCCTGGATGGCAAAGAAAATTATATACTGGGAAAGGTTTTTCATTACATTCAAAGCAAATCCTACACCACCACAGACTTTTATTTTCATCTTGTTCCCCAGTGAAATTAAATCTAAACAGCAGTACACAGACTCTTGCACTGCAGTTTCTCATGTATTCATGTGCTCACCACTATTATGTTCAAGTAAATAAATCACCATATTCACGTGGGACATTAGGATGATTACCACAATCAAACAAGAGCATCATCAAGAAAACTGGCAGCCTCTGGCAGCTTTTATGCAACATTTTTCATTGTGAGCCACCGGGTCAGATTTTGCAGGAAATCTGTTGGATTATAGCACAAACAAAGATGTGGGTGCTCTTTTTTGATAGCTAAAGGAGCCAAGATTTTTGCAATGGCAGAGAGTGCAAGAAGACCAATACAAAAATGACTTCCAAGATGTTCATACTCTCTTAAGAAATGCTGCTTAACAACCAAGTCCCTAGCAATAGCACTGGACCATGAGGTAATTTGGCCACAGTCGGTAAAGGTAACGGGTCGGCAGGCAGAATCAGGCAGGCAAAAAACAAAGGCTGGAAAGCTAAGCGGATGTAAACTATACAATCTGGCACTGAATGAGTAGAGATAGATATATCAATGCCAGGCTGATCGGGGATATGGGAAGCAGGTGAGTGAGTGGGCGGGGAAGGTCAGGTGAGGGGAATGGGGGGAAAGGGGTCACTGCAGGGCAGGAGGGAGTGGCTGGATGTGGAATGACATGAGGATTGGGAAAGGAAAAACAGAGCAGACAACTGAATGAATACTAAGAGCTGTGTGAAGTTGTGACACAAAAGGAACGTCTATAAAACAAGGAATAATTGTGTCACAAACACCCAAAAATGACTTTTGAGATTAGTAGACTTTGAACGGCTTAGTCCAATAAAATTTGAAAACGGCATCTTTGAACACAGTATCCTGTTATCTGAGTATATCCATGGTAAAAAACATCCTCTTGTTAGCATGAATGGGGTTATAGAAAATGTGGTCTTCATTTTGTAAAATCAAATTGCAGTGTCAAAGCAAATGGCATATAATAGAGGCTACAGGTATAATTTGTTTACAGTAAAGGCTGGATACATAGATATATGGAGACACTTTAACATGTAACATCCAGCCATATTAAACACAAATGAGGCTTAAGGAACTGCACACTAGTCAGATTTCCACTCAAATGTAGTACAAATGTTAACCAAATGTCCAGAAAATCGTCAAAAAGGAAATGCTAATCACTGCGTGTTTCCATCTACCACTGTTATGTGAATATTAGGATATCAGGAGTTGGGCACATCGAGATAAACAGCTCGTGGCGCCAATTCTCCAGTCAGGTGCCATTAAACCACAGCAGAAGAAGAGGGGGGAAGTAAGGGGATGATGTAATTAAAAGAGCACTAGTCACATTCAAACAATCGAAAACCATGTAGAAAACATGATGGAAATATGACGTTTATGTTTATTTCATGTATTAATTTGAGGAAGGTTACAGTCTCCTCATCGGTCCACACAGATTTGATGTTTTTGTCTCCCGCCATTTATCATCTCTTCAGTGGAGTGGAAGCTTAGTGGACATTTAAGTCACATGCTTCACGTACATCCTGATTTATTCGCCAAGTCTGTTTCCGGTGCACTTTGTCAGATTTTGTTTTTTATCGATACAAAAAAAACCTTTTTTTAAAAAAAGTTACATTTCTAGCATTTACACTCAGCTTTTTTATATGCACATTGAAAATGCCCGTAAAAAAAACAGGTGGATGGAGACACACTTTCATGTGAGTGAGTAAAACTACAATGTTAAAAAAAAAAAAGCAAAGAGCTCATCCTGGGGATCAGAATCTCTTGTGCTTAACAGTCACTCTGTGAATTTCACTTCTTATCAAGAAAAGCAGTGAAAGAGATGGTGTACTGCTTCCAAAAACATGCACCAGAGAACCCAGATCTGGACAGGGGTCCTAGAAATGCCAGGGGCTATAGATATTAACTGTGACAGAGCTGTTGTTGAACTGTTTCCAGGAGGCCAATAATTTCTACCAAGGCCCCCGGTTAGCACGCCCACCTCACTTATGTCCACAGGGTAGCTGCAGATTAAATCAAAACCTTATACTACTGTATGTCTTTCATGCTCAGTATCCCTCCCAGCTTTATTCATGTCTCAGTAAAACTGAACAAAGAAAGACTAAGGGGAGTGAGGTATCTGCTTTCTCCATCCTAATCTCTCTAAATCCATACAGGAACTCCCCAAGAGCAGCTTAAGCTGACTCAATGAGAATCAGGTTGTAAATCAGTTTTGAAAACTCACTCGCTCTTCTGTAATGATACTTGATGAATTTACTGGATTTCTTAATCATTATTAAATAAACGATTATAACGCTAACACTAAATGCTTTGGCCCTTTCCAAAAATCCACAGCATCATCATGTTGAACTGCCTCAAACAGAACCACACTATCCCTCTGCCAAGAGGCCCACAAATAACACCAGAATTAGAGATGAGAAACATTGCTTTCTTCCAGACAGCGTGTTTATCTGAAGGGGCAGAGAGAGCGTTTTCATGCAAGGCCAAGCTCTGGTCTCTGTGATCAGTCGGCCATGTTGCGGAGGAAATGCTTATTATGTGGTTGTACGCGGGCCTTGTTTGTTGTGACCTTGAGGGCTCTTCCCATGGCGCAATGGGGCTCGGCGAAATGAGAGGAGTGACCACAGGAACCGCCCTGGGAAAGAAAAAAAAGAGTGATCCGAACACTGTCAAACTGTGCATTTTCTCTCCCATCCTCTGGTCTAGCCTATACAAACACTTTCCAAATGTCACAGGAGTTTGACACATATTACACTGTGGCTCCATCTGTCTGGCTACGTCTTAATCCTCTTTCCTTTTTATTCCTTCCTGCCCATCTCAATTCTGCTTTCTCTTCGCTAAACCACAAGATTTGGGTTTGCTTTCTTTATGCATGTTACCAAGAAGCATTACAAAACCAAGGCAGCTTATGCAAGCCATACCATCAATAGTTTAGTCACACATATGTACAGTAAATGTACTTTATGTGCACACAGTCAACTTTGTTAAATCTATACATAAACTCAACACAAGAACCCACACACTTCCTCCTTGCAAGCAAACAGGCATTGGTGGTTTGGAATAGAGCAGACGCTTTACTGCAATCAGAAGATAGTCCAGAAATACTCCATCAATCTGAGGGCAAGAGGAGCTCTTCACACTGCTGCTGTGTGAAGTGTGCGAAGAGAGGCTGGGTTCTTCAGATGTGAAGCTTATTATAGCCAAAACTCCCTGCAGCAGCTCGTCATGGACCAACAGCTTTGCTGTTTGTGCAAACATGTTAAATTCATCCACCTGAGGCCAACCAGCCGGCCTGATAACAGACAAACTGACTAATATTTTTAAAGTAAATGTGATATTAGAGCATTCTGGTGGTTCAATTGATGAAGAAAAACTGCACCATGCAAGACAAAAAAATGCCCAGACATTGCCTCACAACAAGAAAAAGCAATAAACATACTGCAGTGATACGTATGTAAATTGTCAATACGGTTAAACTCCTATATCGCCACATACTGTAACACAAAAATTTTTCACAGGACGTAACTCTTGTCCTACAGAAAACACCATGACCTGAAATGTCACGACACAAAAGGGGCAGTAGAGGAAAGGCTCTGCTTTCATAACATGAGGACCAATCTGTTGCCTTCACTTCTCACAATGAGCCACTCAAAGTCAATACTAGAGCCTTTCTTCACCTGTCAGCCTGTCAAATGGAGCCGATGCATTTCTTTACCCTCCTACCACTTCATGTTTATTCACCGTGCAGGTATATACATGTTTCAGGAGATGACACAAAGAAAAGACACAGTTTCTCATGTCTGTCAATATGTCATAACCCAACAACAGAAAGGTGAAGGGGCTGCTCTCTATGCTTTACTGATGATTTCTTTCTCATCAAAATGTTGACACAGGAACTACAGAGATACAGAGACAGTGATTGTAGCAATTCACTGCCCGTTTTGAGGCTCCAAACTTTGAAAGTAGCCGGAAAGTAGACAGTGCACTTAGTTCTACAATACACTTATTCAGTAGAAATGTATTCAAAGGGTGGAACAGGGGGTCAGTGGTTAACAAAAACTAAACAAAATGAAGGTCAAAAACAACTATGATGCATCATAACAACTCTATTAAAATGTCTTTCAAGGAGTGATTTAAACAGCGACAAACTTTTGAGTAGGTCAGCATCAGCAACTTTCACCACACTACATGTACTTAATCATGGTTAATTAGAGATGACTGAAGATGTACAGGAGTGTGAGGATGTTTGGCACAGTGAGACGTCTTCACCATCTTAATCTGGCTGATTTTATAGAGTCGTACTCGCCACCTTCCTCCCTCAGACATAATAAATCTACAGTAGGAGCTCTCAACGTCTCCTTAGGACTCTCCTTGGTGAAGACTGGCCAAAGCCGATGAGTCATTATTCAATTACTGCCATGGACTCGAAACACAACAAAGCCTGAGGTATACAAGGACAGCAGTGCTACTAGAGTGCGCACTGGGAGCAATGTAAACATCATCCCCGTATGATGACCGTGTTCATCCATGGAAAGAGAGCAGGATGACCTTGTGATTAAAGGAAAGACCAGGGTGAACCTGTGTAGGAGGCACTGTTCTGTAGTTCTCACCCCTATCCTCCTACATTTTCAGAGGATAGTCAGACAGCTAAATATGACAAATTGAACAAGAACGCCTGAATACTTGAATAAAAATATGATTTTGTTTTTTGCTAGAACAACCTGTGCTGCTAGTAACGGTTTTGTAATTGTAATAATGAACTGTAATACAGCAGTAGATGCAATAATCTTGCAGTAACAGCCCTTGAAGAAATATTATGTCCAGCCTAGTTGGCAAATATATCACATCATATCATTTGCTTCTGTTTTGCAATTGCAAAGAGAAAGCAACACGCGGGGCAGCAGCTTCCTCTGTATAATTTTGTTCACAAGTATGAAATCAAATTTGGAGTGAAAAATGATTTTGTAATGCACAGAGATGCCACTGTGCCAACTTATTAAAGAGGTTCGGCACAGTGCCAGTAAGTGTAATGTAGTGGCACAAGTAAAGATTGTGCGTTCGACATAAAAACTCTTTGTTTGATAAATATTGTAGCCCTACTGTGATCTACTGTTTCATTATTAAAGTATTTAGGAGCATTTAAGCACCTTGGCAGCAGAGTTGCATATTAATCACTTTGCCTAATTAAGTCCTGCTGATATGGAAGTCAAGCATCAGTAACTTGACACTTGTGGGGCCAGATGCAACAAGTTGGAAGGCATGATGACAAAAAACTGCTATTTTAATGCATGGGAACAACACGTACCATTTCTAAAGATAAATATTAGATGAGATGAAATTAACTCCATTCAGCAGAGCAGATGGGGAAGTCGCACTGCAGAGATTATTTGTGAGCGTCACCACTTGTCTCACAGTTCCGTTTCCATGAACATCCTCACTTTAATGGGTTTCTGTCAGGATGATCACATTTGGAAGACAAGCTACCGGCTCGGTTAATTCAGTTATTATTGTAGGAAATCACCAAATAATACACTGAAACAGACAAACGGTGTTTAATAAGACGAGGGAAAGAGTCACAAGCTTGATGCAGTGCGGAATACAAAGCTGTTAGGTGCTTCCTCATTCCATGTGCAAATTAAACAAGCCAGCCGCAGTGGGGATAAATCAGTCTCTGGCTCCTTTGCTCTTGAATTTTAGCACTTACAAGGAGCACCCAGAGGATACAACCTGTACGAATTAATGCACAAGACACCGGTGGAATAAATGCAACACTGATCCCATGTTCCATCATGTGGCTGGTACAAGCCGGCACCAGTCATGAGTGAGAGTCCGTGTCTCACAATCCCCCGGGCGCTGTGGCCCCTCTTAGGAACCCAGCTGTTGTGATAATCCTGTTATCTGCCATTAAATGTGCAGAAGGGGGAGGGCGGGGCATCATACAGACTGAATGTTGATGCCAGAGGACCGGGACAATACAGCACACCTCACCTGCCTCTGTGTGTCAGGTTAACCCTCACAGCTACAGACTAGATCTAAGCAAATCTGCTTGGATGCAATCCAGACACATTCGCATGTATACAGGTGCACTCACACAGGCATTGTTATCGCTGACAGCTTGCTTCTTCATGAGATCCTACTCCACACTCAAGGGGTACATCATTACATGCCAACATGAGCATGCATAATGTATGAAACATCTAGCATCAACATATGCATGTGAAACTCACCAATGCGCATAGGCTGAGAACAATACAAACTCCATACAAAATCAAATTATCAGGCGGTGGAATAGAGCAGAGCACACTGCAGAGACACTTCAAGACAAAATTCACCGTGATGTCAAGTGTTTCTCTTTGTAGCTCTAACACTGCCACTGTTAAGGGTACAGTTCCTGCTGGTGCCACAACCACTGAATACAGATACATCGAGGGTACTTTTAAGGCAAGTTTTGAATAAAAGCCTCTACCAAACACTGTATTTTATATTCAAAGTTTAGATTTTTTTGTTCAGTTGAACCGTTGCATCATGCTCATCTGTGTCGCAAGCCACATTCTGCACTTTGACTACAGTCAGAGACACAGCACAGGTCTCAAGTCGCGAGATGATTACCATTTATATAGCTCACACTATCGGTTACAAAGTAGATCCCTTATTCGCAGGGTGTCGCTCCTCGCGCAGGGATGATGGGATTCCATTTGAACACCTTGCACCCTGTTTGTGGCCTTGTCGTCTTTTATGACAAGGTGATATTTCAGGATATTGGACTGCGAAAGACCTCATGTAGAAAGGATTTCAGCAGTGGTTTATGGCAGACATACACATGCACACGTTCGAACACGCTGCATGTAGGCGCCCGGCAATCCATCTGAATTCCCCGTCTGACTGTAACCACGTCCAAAAGCTGTGTGATTTAAGACAGGGTCCTAATAGATATAATGCAGCTCGATTGCTGTGCCTGTGCGATCAATGTGGAAACTTGAGTCAACAGAAGTGGCAATCTCATCTCAGTAACATGCCGCACATGATAAGGAGAGCATGCCATAAACTACACCTGGGGGAATCACACTCTAGATGGTACCCCAGGACTTTTTGAGATTACGAGTTGGTGCTATTTGGCTTGACCCAGTTGTGTATGTCCCCTGGGTGGGGTAAGCCAGCCCTCAGAGAGAGGGCCTCCTGTTAAAGGGAAATTCCCATATATTTCGACCTGTGGTATTTTCCATAAATGATACCCAGAGAGGTAGGCCATGTTTTGACATAGTGTGTTAATGTTGAAGGCATCTAATGTATATTAATGCAGATCCAATAGTGGTACAAGGACAAGTCTGGCAGTCAAATGAATTGGTTATACAGTAGCTGTTAAATTGTTGTGATTTGTCATGTTTTGGGTATGAAAATTTGATTTGGGGTTTTCCATTTCAAATTGAACTACATGAGCCAGGATACACTCTCTTGGCAAAGAATTGCTGACAGACTCTTTAATTATGCCCCAAAATGCCACCAATGTGACATGAACAAGGCACAATACAGGTGAGTGAAAAAATAGCTCCAGGGTGTGCTTTGGGAGCGAACAACAGATTCTGCATCTATTACAAATGTGTAGTGCTCTATCCTCCAAAACATGCAGTTTATATTTAATTTATGTAGGGTTGAAGATGTTTTGGTAACTTTGGGAAATTCTGAGGCAGGTTTAGCAGCTTTAAAGTAAATTATGGAATATTTGTTTTGCCTATTTAGAATTATTTGTCTTTAATTCCCAATGCGTTAATTCATATTTCAGCATGAGGTACTGAGTCAATTATAACAAAAGCCACCAGAGAAATTTGTGGTCAAAGTTATTCAAGTCCAAGTTGTTTTCACCAAATTGTATATAAAACCAAAATCAAAAGTAAACTGTGTACATTTCTTTTCAGCTGTAAAAATCAACTGAGATGGACATGTATCTGTGGGAATTCTACAATCCAACACCTTCCATGAAATCACATTTTCAGAGAGTGTATGCATACCAATTGACTGGCAGTCTGGAGATTAGAATTACTTATTAAAGTCCAAAACAGAGCATCACAAAGACAGGTATACAGCTTTAAAATTGTTTCTTTTTGCTTCGGCAGGTGAGCAAATACCAGAAACTCTGCACAGATGTCAGAATTGTGATTCAGTGCTTCACAAGCCATCAAACTGCTGGCTGTAAGGACAAATGAGGACGTGATTCAGACTCAAGATGGTTTAGATAGTATCTGTGTCGCTGTAGCGATGCGGGGTGCAGATGGAGGGGCTCGCTGGCTTCCCCGCAGTGTCACAGGGTTCAATTCTCTCCCTGCCTGGACTCTCACTCTCTTTCCTGACTAAGTTTTTCCGCTCTTGCCCATCACCTTCCCCTCCGTCTCCCTCAGTCGTCGGCTGGTGTTATTTTGTTCTCCCCTCTTCGTCTAACTCTCTCTGGCATCTCTGTCTCTCTCCCTTTTCTCTGTCTTCATCTTTCTCTCCCTCACTCTCTGTCTGACCTGGACACTCATCACTTTGCCTCTGAGGCTTGTTTCCGTGAATGCCACGCTTGTGACGCTGTCCTGTTTTGACATGTTTTCCCTCCAACTTTATTCAGTGGTCTCAAACCACTAATTCCTCATGGAATGAGCTGCTGATGTACCATCTCAAGCCAAGTGTGTGTGTGTGTGTGTACATGTATATGAGGGCTGGGGTGGGGGAGTTCTCTTAGGATGTCACCACACTATTACCAAGAGTACTGACATGTAGAAAGATCTGTATGAAGAAGTGTCAATCTAGCAAGAATCCTTTCTGGCTACTATCATCTATGGAAAACACGGTGTGGAAGTTCTGCCACACTAAGCAAGATTTTATCTAACAAATCTAAAAGTTCAAAGCCCTGTCAGTAGCCCCAAGAGGCTACTGTGTTCATTACACCTCATGACATAAAACTGTTGCTGCATCAAATACATTGAACTGACAATGTTGTCTGATGGTTGTGCTAAAGTAAAATCCATTGGGTCCATTGAATGTAACACTGACATTTTGGCCTGAAGGTGCACCGACATACACATTTTTTAAAGACCGAAATAATAAAACCTGTACCAAACTAGCGATTTATATTGAATGCATGTAACTAACCAGCAGAAACAATGATAACGTGGGAGCTTTCAAATCTTCGTGACCAGCACCATGCTGTTGTCTGAGGTGGACATTGGTACACATTTAGAAAGCATCTTCCATCAAAAATGAAGAAAAAGGACAGGTGGACAAACCCACTTTAAGATTTTTTTTGTTATAGCTAAATTCAGTCCTACTGATTTATTCAGCAATTCAACATTTATTACAAGCTTTCATGGTGATCTATAGGTTTCCAAACATGGGCTTTCCCACTTCTGCACAGTGTAGGGCACATCTGCATGTGAACCTGCCAGGTAAATTATTTAGTCAACATATGCTGCATGTTCTCACCTACTGCCACTGCATCCTCTGTTCTGACATCAGTGCAATGATACCGTGGAATGCATTAAATCCCAGTAATACAAACCAATCCGGTATTAAATTATTCACTCATCTTTCACCAGCCAGCCCCCGAGAGATTGAGAACAGTCCATCACATATGAGAGTCCACAGGGGGGCGATCCAGTTAATTCTTACACAATTCAGTGATAGCTTTCTCTCAGTGGGCCAGCTTTAATGCATGGTTAAAGCGTGAAATCGATGCATATGCAAAACAACGGCTTTGTAGGGATGTACTGGTTGAAATGGTTGATATAAACTCCATTAAAGGTTTGCCAGAGCACAGAAAAAGCTCTCAGGTGATTGGCTGATGAGAATGCTTCCTGGAGATGCCTTAGCAACACAGCTGCTGCCCTTGCCTGACCATTCACATCCAATCGCTATGAGCAAATTTTCCCTCGGGGTCAGGTGAACAGTCCAGTCATAATCACTGCTTCCTCATTCACAGGGATGAACGTGAGAATGAGAAGCACCATCCATCTGGGAAAAAGACAGTGAATAAGAGGGGGAGGAAAAGAGAGAGAGAGGCTTGGGCAGGAAAGAAGAGCACAGAGTAGGAGGGAGGGGGAAGATAAAGACTCCCAGGGTGATGGAAGGAGGAGCGCTGGCCAAATACGGCTTCTACTGCTTGAGTTTACAACTTCTGGATTTTATACTTTTGGACATTTGACACAAAGACCCTACAAATCATCTCCCTCTGGGTAATCACAGGGCTAGACTACAAACTTCAAGTTCACTAATCAACAAGTTATATCTCACTTGTTTCATCTGTACAAAAATTAATATGTAAAAATGATCGTTTAAAGGTTTTACAGGGGTTATGTGCCAGACTATCACTTGGCTCGGAGCTGTAATTTCCTGGAGTTTCTGCTGCTAATCTAAGCTAACGGGCTGCTGGCTTCAGCTTCATATTTACCATACAGACATGAGTGGTTTTGATCTTCTCATCTAACTCTCAGCCCGTCCCCATTCAGTACAAAGTGAAAGGTGCCATTATAAATCATTGGACAGAAACATAGCTTTACATTATCTACATCTTTGCAGATGTGTGTTGTAAGTACAGAATGTCTCTTCTGCTGGGTTTGACTATCAAGGCTGACAGAGTGGAGTCAGTATGAGGCTTTGGGGACGAGACATAACCCATCAAGTCAGGCAATTACAGCACACATCCCAGTGTAACCACAGAAACATCGCCAGGAATATTAACAACCTTCCAAGAAGCTCTTTTTGCTCAAAAACATTTGTCTTCTAGCTGAAGGCAACAGTTAAGACAGAGAGGGAGAGCTTATCTTTTGGCATGACACACATCTCCAAACCAAAATGGTAGCCAAAAGTGAGCCAAATCAATTCCCTTACCAGATGAATATTTGATGTCACTCTTTGCTCAGTTCCAATCTCAGCTTCAAGGGAGGGTCCCTTCACCTAGAAATCAGCTTCCATTTTGTAGCCCTAACAAAGGATATGCTCCTCAAAACATGGCCTTGTTTTGTTGTTTGACAAATATTTATGTGATAGCTCCAGAGGGTGTAAAGGTCTACAAGTGTTTAGAAAAAGAGACTAAACACAGGGTGAGCATAGCTAATCTAACTGAAGGGTGAATTACCTTCTGATTTTTGGAGTGGGCACATGGATATTTTTTTTTTTTTGGTTAGGTCTACTGCAGAGCTTTGCAATCATCCAGAATTTACCATGAATCCAAGGGCAGGAATACATCTTCCTTCCTGTGCCTTCTCTAAAAGGGTATAAAATGTTGTTGCCTGGCAGCACGGGCAGCAACACATCTCTGTGTGGCTTTAAAGAGTACAAAACATGAGCACTCCCAGATGGCACTCAGGTCTAAAAGGAGAAAAAAATAATAAAGTACAATCATCTTTTTTATGAGATCTTAATAGTGCTACAAATGTCAGACCTGATGTATTACTGCGCGCTCGCTGCGCTCAGATGTTCCCTGGGCTTCGCCTGGACAATCATTACGCTTATCAAAAGCACTTCATTAGAGGAATCAGGTCAGAGGCGGAGAGAGGGAGAGAAAGAGGCGACGTGTTTGTGTGTGTATCTATTATCTGTGTTTCAGTCTGTGTATGCATTTTAGTAGGTGTGTATGTCTCAGTCTACGTGCAGGTGACTATACAGGAACAGAAATAGCTCTTATGTGTGCGTGTTCTTGTTCTTCTAATCCAGTAAGTACCAATTCTATGCATCTATGGGCATTTTTGCATTGGGTGTACGTACAGTGTATGTACTATATGTGCTCTGCTGTTTTTTTATTGACCAGAAAGACAGAGGCCAGTGCTGGTGTCCTCAAATCCCACAATGGAGTTCTCTCCATCCAGCCGCCGCCGCCATGGATGAGTCTGACCTTTGGAGGTGACAGTGCTGCGTTCAGAATCAGAATCAAAACTAGCCTCCGCTAAGCACACCATTATCTATCCAAGCTCTGCCCTCCATAGCAGAATGGCAGACCATTAGCAGACATAATATTGCTTTACAGAAAAACTATTTGTCTCATTTTTACGGGTATTATTCCCTTCCTATTCCCAGAGTGGTTAACATAAAAAGCATCTCAAACAGAGAGTAAATATGTATTCCCAGGGGAGGGCCAGGGCGGGCCCTGCCCACCGCCATGCCACATGAGCTGAGATGAAAGACTGGAGACGCTGAGGGGGAGCAGAAACTCCACCTTCCCCCCCCTCGTCTTTATAAATAGCTATTAGGAGATATGGAGCAAAGGAGCTACTGGGAATTCAGACAACAGTAGCAATTGGACCAACATGTTCTCCTTTTTGTAAAAAGAACAACAAACCAGGCGATAAACAAACTTTCATCCCTTGGCTTCCACATCCACACGACTGGAAAACAGCAAAAAGCCAACGCTGATCGTTTTTGAAAAAGCAGCACGCACACACAGCAGAAGAAGATGAAAGAAGAGTGTTTCGAAGCAGAAAAGGTAAAAAA